>SJYX01017642.1:2399-25837 GCA_006410675.1 Oreotragus oreotragus | reverse complement strand
GGGGGGGGGGGGCAGAGGGGGGGGCGGGGGTGGGGGCCCCCAGGGGGCTGTGTAGGGCAGGTGGGGGGACAGGTCTTTCCCGAGAGGGAGCCTCAGCATCAGAGGCACTGCCGTGGAAGCACAGTGGGGACACGGCCTGGTGCTCGGCGTGGTTTCCAACAGCTCCACTGAGATGCAACCGTCATTCGATTAACTGAGGCATGCGCGCGCCTGCTGCTCGGCGTGGCCAGGCCCGTGGCCCAGCGCTGCCCCGGGCTGCCGGTGCCGTCTCGCGCCCGTGGCTGCCGGTGCCGTCTCGCGCCCGTGGCTGCGGGTGCCATCTCGCGCCCGTGGCTGCGGGTGCCGTCTCGCGCCCCGGGCTGCGGGTGTGTCTCATGGCAGCGGCAGTGGCAGTGTGGGTTTCCTCGAGGACGCGTGGCGCCACATCTCTTCGTGGGCTCGCCAGCCCTGGCCTGCGCTCTCTCGTGTCCGACAATGAGCATCAACGTGTGTTCTTTTGCTGTGCCTCTTAGTTTGTTGTGTCCTTACTGAGTTTTGAGAGTTTTTTCTGTTCAGTTCGGTTCAGTCGCTCAGGCGCGTCCGACTCTTTGCAACCCCATGGACTGCAGCACGCCAGGCCTCCCCGTCCATCACCAACTCCCGGAATCTACTCAAACTCATTATTGATATTTCTCCCGGCAATCTTGATTCCAGCTTGTGCTTCTTCCAGCCCAGCATCTCTCATGATGGACTCTGCATAGAAGTTAAATAAGCAGGGAGACAATTGTTTGTATTGTTGGCTTCAATTTGCTAAAATTTCCTTTAGGACTTTGCACTGATTGTGAGGAATGCTCGGCAGCGCTTTTCTTTTCTTGTGATGCTCTTTTAAGATTTGGGTATCAGAGTGATGCTGAGCTCATTGAGTGGGTTGGGGAGCAGTCCCATTCATTGAATTCTCCACAATATTTTGTGTAGAAGTGGTATTATTTCTGCCTTGAATATTGGGTAGAATTCACCAGTGATGCCATCTGGGCCCCCTGGGAGGTCCTGCTGATCTTGTGAATGGGGGTGGCAGCCACGAGGGCCCCGGGAGGGGAGGCTGTGGGGGGTGGAGGCCCTGAGCCAGCGCGTGGATCGGTGCTGGTGTTTGGCGAAGCACTGGCTTAGTCTCCAATCTCGCAGGACTCCAGAGGGAAGGGTTGCAGTTTGCCTCACGTCTGTCGTAGGCCAGGCACAGTCCCCTTCAGGGTGCTCTCCCTGTTCCTTGCCAGGGATTAGCAGTCATCTCCATTTTAAAGAAGAAAGCGATGAGGCCCGAAACCATCCAGCGAGAGACGGCGTGTGAGCAGGCCCACGGTGCGGTCAAGTGTGGCACTCAGAGGCCTCTGCCGCCCCCGGGGTCACGAGCATGTGCTGTCGGTGACCCTGGAGCCCACACCCGCTGTGCCCATCAGCCACCCTTCTGGGTCCTGCCCGCCGCTCTCTGTGTGCGTGCCGCCGTCCTGGCCCCTGCCCAGGCCGCAAGGGCTGTCCAGCCTCCCAGGGGGCTGGGGGCTCCGGTGGTGTGGGCCCCCGACTCCCCTCCCCGCCCCTGGACGGACAGACAGGTGCCCAGGGCCCCTGCTGGCCGCGGGAAGCGGACGATGGCTCTGCGTGGTCAGTGGGCAGTCCAGCCGGACGACTTCCGGTGCTTTCCCACAGCGACGGCCTCTCCTTAACGAGTGACACACCTGGGATTTCACTTTTTAAATCTTTTCGTTGAAAATTGAAAGATGAAAAAAAAGTGAAAGATGAACAGGATTTATTTTCAAAGGAATACACAGAGAACGCACAAATAAATGACCGCTTCTAAGAACCGGAGCTCTAGTGCGACATTCTAGAAATAGGTTTGGGACCCTATGCGGAACCAGGTCTGGGCACCGTCGGGGCTGGGATACGTCACTGGGGTCGCAGCCAGTCCTCAGAGGAGGTGAAAGTTGGGGCTTATTTGGGTGGAAAAGGTCACCGTCCTGGGCGGTGAGCCCTCGAGTCGCCCTTCCGTGCCCCGCGGTCTGTGCTCAGAACTGCAGGAAACAGGCTTGGTCTCCGGCACCTGCGCTTTCCTGGGGGGTCGTCACCGCAGTTCTGAGCGGCCCCCGCCCCTCCTGGATCGGGGCCCCCAGACTGGGTGGCTCCTCCGTCACCTGGAGGACGCCGGGCCCAGGCCGGGGGGAGGGAGACCCCCGCGGGCGCCCCGTCTGGGTCACATGTCCGGCCTGCTCGCGTCTTGGCCGCGTCCAGAGGCTCGCAGGTTCGGCCGTGTGGTGTCATGGCTGGAACGGCTCGTGTGCCCATTACTTTTTCCAGGTGTGTTTCCTCTTATTCCGTAGACCCCTAGAATGTCAGGATGGCAACGTTCTTTTTCTGTCAAAGGTTCTGACAGTGGAATCGGGCACTTGCCATGTGCCCCTGCCCAGGGCGCGCTTTGGGAGGCTTACTGCAATGCCTTTGACTGTGGGCAGAGACACAGGCTGGACGAGGTGCTCAGGTTCATGTGACTGTCTGGAATTGTGCAATATTTTGCTACCAGAAAAACGATGCTTCCTAGTGATTCAGACCTCAGGGGAGCTGTGACCGGGGATCTGTAAAAGACAGCGGCGGGAAACAGCTGGAACCCAGCTGGGCATCGGTGCACAAGGCGCCAGGGTTCCTACATCCCGGTAAGCGGGAGGATCTGACGCTGAGTGACCGTCCAGACACAGCGGTAGCAGGAGTGCAGCCTCCCCGGGGGTGGGGGGGCAGGGGGCGGGGAGCCCTTGGCGGGCCTGCGCCCCCGCCTTCACCTTCGCCCGCTCCCAGCTGCTGTCCCTCTGCCTCGGGGGCTCCAGCCACGTCCCACCCACACCCTTCCTGCCCCCATCGCAGATGCGAACCGCTTGGCGCCAGCCGGCCACTCAGCTCCGCCTTTAATGCGTTTGGCCCTAGATTGGGCTCTTGGGGCCCACACACAGGGTCTGATTCTTCCCTGGGACCCTCTTCCGTGTCCCCAGCCTGTCTGTCCAGCAGCTGCCTACAGAGGACCCGTGCCCTTCCAAAAGAGTGACCACCCTGGGCCATGTTCCTGGTGCCCAAATAATGCCCATCCGCTGGCCCCTGGGGAGCAGGCTGCCCAGCCAGGCCCCAGGCTCAGCCCCCAGGTGCGGTCCCGGGCCCAGCCTCCAGTGTTCTGTTCACTTGCTGTCCGTGGCCCTTCCAAGCCTCACTGGGCTCCCTGTGGGCAGCACTATATTGATTTTTCTGCCTCGGACCAGTCTTTTTATGGAGTCTTCGGCTCTCTTTCCATTCACACACATACACTCACTCGCTCGCTCACAGGCACACACGCCCTACTCTGCAGAGCAGCTGGAGAGGGCGTGGGTTGGAGACTGCAGTTTCGATCTGCCCCAGCCACTGCCCGCGGGCCAGCCTTGGCTTCAGTCTTCTGGGAGAGTCAGTGGTCTCTCTGTTTTATTTATTTGGAGTCTGCGTGGGCTCTTACTTGCAGCATGTGGCCTCTAGCTCCCTGACCAGGGATTGAACCGGGGCCCTCTACATTGGGAGCGTGGAGTCTTAGCCGTGGACCACCGGGGGAGTCCCAGACTTCACTGCTCTTTCAAGACGTAAGATGAGCCCTGGGCTTCGCAGCTCTCAGAGCTCTGCCCACGGTCGGGGCCCCACCCTGGGCTCCTTGCAGGTGAGCTGTGTGCTGCCACGGCATCTGTCAGAAAGGCTTCTCCACCTCCAGGGCTTTGTCTGCGGGGCTGGGGCCCCAGAGGGTGCCACCCCTCTGCTAAGAGACAGCCTCTGTGCCCCAGTGGCACCTGCTGCAAGCGCGTCCTCTCCTCAGCCTAAGCTAGCCTTCTGCTCCCAGAAGTAGTACTTGATCTTAGAAGACACTTTGGAAAAATACCAGCTTATTCATAGTCATACTACTCAGATAAATGTAATATTAATGCTTTGCATTGGCTATATTTTGCAATACCTCATTTATGTACATATGATAGCTCTAATTTTCAAAATGCTATCTTTTTATTTACTATTTCAGCATTTCCAGCATCATTAACTATCCTTCCTGGAAACCTCTGACCTAATTTACTGAATCAATCCACTGGTGATGGGCATCTAGCTTGAGCTATTTCCTGAACATGCCTTTGCTGAATGATTACAAGAAAAACATCTTTTTATTCTTTTTAAAGTGCACAACTCAGTGGCTTTTAGCGCATTCACAGAGTTGTGCAAATGCCACCACTGTCCAATCTCAGAATGTTTTCATCGCTCTATAAAGAAACCCCAAATATTCCCCCAGTAAGACCTCTTCAGTTGGTGGCAACCATTAATCTACTTTATGTCTCCATGGCTTTGCCGAGACTTTTCTAGACTTTTCAAAGAAATGAAATCTACAAGTGGCCTTTGTAACCGGCTTCGGTCACAGCTTAGGGTTTTCAAGGTTCATCTACATCGTAGCACCTAACGATACCTCATTCCTTTCTGTGGCCAAAGATTAATTCCATTGCACGGCTAGATTACATTTTGTTGATCTGTTTATCAGCTGACCGACATTTGAGTTGCTTCCATTGTTAGGCTAGTGTGTGTGAACATCCTGCACAAATGCTTGTGTGAATCTATGCTTCAGTTCTCCTGGGTAGTCACCTTAAAGAGGAATTGCTGGGTCATTCAGCCCGGGGAACTGCTGACCTGTTTTCCAGAGCGCCTGCAGCACTTTAGGTTGTCACCAGGAATGCGCGAGGGCTCCAATTTCTCCAGATCTTCACCCACACTTGCTTTTTTTTTTCCACCCACACTTGTTTTCTTTTAAAATTATTATAGTCATCACGATGGATATGAAATGGAACATTATTGTTTTAATTTGCATTTCCCAAATGACTAACGACGTTGAGCATCTTTTCATGTGTTTACTGGCCGTTTATATAGCTTCTTTGGAAAAATATCTTTTCAGATACATTGCCTATTCTTAACTTGGGTGATTTATCTTCTTCTTGTTGAGTTGTAAGAATCCTTTCTGTATTCCAGGAACTATACGCCCTTAACAGACACGTGCTTTGAAAAAGTGTTCTTGCATTCTGTAGAGTTTTCCACTATCTTGAAGATCTCTTTTGAAGCACAAAACCTTTTAATTTTAGTTTTGGGGTGGATCTATGTTTCGGCTCTCTTGGGTTGATGCGCAGAGTGGGCTTGCCGGGTCCACCTCCTGAGGAGCTGTTCATATTTGTCTTCACTTGCCATGTTGTTCACGTCACACCTAAGAAATTATTGCCTAATCCAAGACCACAAAGATTCATGTTTTGCTGTAAAAGTTTTAGCTCTTACATATAGTCTTTGATCTATTTGAGCCAATTTTTGTATGTGGTGTAACGTAAAACTTCATTATTTTGCATGTGGAAACGCAGTTTTCCCCACACCACTAAAATTTTTGATTGAAGCACAGTTGATTTACAGTATTCTGTTGGCTTCAGGCATGTAGCGTTTCAGTATCTGTAGCGGTTACCCTCCATTGAAGCTCATTGTGAGATCCTGGCTGTGTTCCCTGCGCTGTGCAATACGCCCTGGTGGCTCGTATTTTACGTGTAGCAGCTTGTGCCTCTTAACCCCCCGCCCCATCTCAACCCGTCTCACCCCTTCCCGTCTCCCTCCCCCCACTGGTGGCCACTGGCTCGCTCTCTGCGCCCGTGACTCTGCTCCTGCCCTGTTACGTTCTCCAGTGTTGGAATCTTTGCTCTGCGTAGGCCTTCTCCTAGCTAATGCCTGCCCTGTCGTGCCTGCCGCTGGAACTGACACAGGGCCGCTGTTTTCATGGCTGAGTGATGTTTCGCTTTCCATCTGCTTCACATCTTCTTGATCCACTGTGATGTTTCGCTTTCCATCTGCTTCACGTCTTCTTGATCCACTGTGACGTTTCTCTTTCTCTACTTCACGTTCAGCTGTTGGTGGGCACTTGTGTTGCTTCTGCATCTTGGCTGCGGTAAGCGATGCTGCTGTGAACGCTGGCCTGCATGCTTCTTTGCTGTGAGCGTTTCCATATTCTTCAGGTGTATACCCAGGGGTAGAACTGATGGATCCTGTGGTTGTTCTGGTTTCCGTGCTGCGAGGAACCTCCATACCGCTTTCTACAGTGGCTGTACCAAGTCACACTCCCATCAGCAGTCTAGGAGGGCTCACTTTTCTTCCCATCCTTGGCAACACTTGTTATGTTGGGTCTTTTCGTGAAGGCCATTCTGACAGGTGGGAGGTGGTATCCTGTGGTTTTGATTTACGTTTCTCTGATGATTAGCAATATTGAGCATCTTTCCATGTGCTTTTCATTTGTATGTCTTCAGGAAAACATCTGTTAAAATCTTCAGTCCATTTCCTGGGGTTTCCTTGTTGGCTCAGTGCTAAAGAATCCACCTGCCAATGCAGGAGACATGGGTTTGATCCCTGGGTCAGAAAGATCCCCTGGGGAAGGAAATGGCAACTCACTGCAGTATTCTTGCCCAGGAAATCCCATGGACGAAGGAGCCTGGCAGGCTACAGTCCACAGGGCTGCAAAGTAGTCAGACACGATTTAACAACTAAATGACAGCAATTTCTAATCCGTTTTCTAATCCAGTTGTTTATTTTTTTACATTGCAGTGTATGAGCTGTTTATCTATTTTGGATATTAACGCCTTATCAGTTGTATTATTTGCAAATATTTTCACCCATTCAGTTGGTTATCTTTTCATTTTGTCAGTGGTTTCATTTGCTATGCAAAAGCTTTTAGGTTAATTTGGTCCTGTTTATTTATTTTTGCTTTTGTCTCCCTTGCCTTGGGTTTTGGTGGTCATTCAGGCATGTCTGACTCTTTGTAACCCCCTGGACTGCAGCAAGCCAGGATCCTCTGTCTTCCACTGTCTCCTGGAGTTCGCTCAAATTCATGTCCATTGAGTCAGGGATGCTATCTAACCATCAACAGGTCCAAAACTATCGCTACAGCTTATGTTAAGAAGTGTTCTGCCGATGTTTTCTTCTAGAAGTTTTTTAGTTTCCAGTCTTACATTTAGGTCTTTAATCGATTTTGTTTTTATGTATCGTGTGAAAAAATGTTTTATTAATAATTTCACTTCTTTATATGTAGCGTCCAGTTTCCCCAGCACCACTTACTGTAGAGACAGTCTTTTCTCCATCTCAGAACCATCTTTTGAAAAGGCCATTCTTCCTTATTGGGTGACCTTGACAGCCTTTGGGAAGGTCAGTCGGCCACAAACTGCTGGGTTCGTTTCTGGATTGGCAGTTCTACTGCGTCCTCATGGCTCCCGTGCCAGTGCCGCTCCTGCTCCCTCTTGTTAAATTGCACGTCATGTGAGTCCTCCCACTTTGCTTTTTTTCTTTTTCAAGATTGATTCAGCTGTTCTGAGTCACTGCGTTTCTGTATGAATTTTGGGATCAGTTTGTCAACTTCTGCATGGAAAAGGAAATTTTTTTATATTTTGATATGGATTCCATTGAACCTATAGACCAGTATTGGGAGTATTGCCATGTTAATGATATTAAGTCCTCAACCATGAACATAAGCTGTGTTTCCATTTATTTAGGTCTAATTTATTTAATGATGTTTTATTGTTTTCCATAACTCTGATGGAAAAATGCATCAATAACCTCAGATATGCAGGTGACACCACCCTTGTGTCAGAAAGCAAAGAGGAACTGAAGAGCCCCTTGAAGAAGGTGGAAGAGGAGAGTGGGAAAGCTGGCTTAAAGCTCAGCATTCGGAAAACGAAGATCATGGCATCCGGTCCCATCACTTCATGGCAAAGAGATGGGGAACCAGTGGAAACAGTGGCAGGCTCAAAAGTCACTGCAGCTGGTGACTGCTGCCATGAAATTAAAAGATGCTTGTTTCTTGAAAGAAAAGCTATGACAAACCTAGGCAGGTTATTAAAAAGCAGAGAAATCACTTTGCCAGCAAATATCCATCTAGTCAAAGCTATGATTTTTCCAGTGGTCATGTATGGATGTGAGAGCTGGACTATAAAGAAAGCTGGGCACTACCGAATTGATTCTTTTGAACTGTGGTGTTGGAGAAGACTCTTGAGAGTCCCTTGGACTGCAAGGAGATCCAACCAGTCAATCCTAAAGGAAATCAGTCCTGAATATTCATTGGAAGGACTGATACTAAAGCTCTAATACTTTGGCCACCTGATGCAAAGAGACAGCTATTGGAAAAGACCCTGACGCTGGGAGAAATTGAAGGCAGGAGGAGAAGGGGACAACAGAGGATGAGATGGTTGGATGGCATCACCGACTCGATGGACGTGAGTTTGAGTAAAGTCTGGAAGACAGTGAAGTTCAGGGAAGCCAGGCGCACTGCCATCCATGGGGTCACAAAGAGTCAGACACGGTTTAGTGCCTGAACAACGAAGGGAGAGCTGAATGGTGCTGGTATATGATATATAGAGTGTGTGTGTGCGCGCGTGTGTGCGCGCGTGTGTGCGTGTGTGTGTGCGCACATGTGTCTGTGAGTGTGCCCATGTGTACTCAGTCAGTTGTGTCCGACTCTTTGTGACTCCGTGGACTGAAGCCCGCCAGGCTCCTCTGTCCGTGGGATTATCCCAGTAAGAATATGAGAATGGATTGCCATGCCATCCTCCAGGGGATCTTCCCAACCGAGGGATCGAACCGCGTCTCCTGCACTGGCAGGCCGATTATTTACCATCTGAGCCACCTGGGAAGCCCTATATATATATATGTATATTATATATCAATAAAGCTGCTACTGTTAAAGACCCAATTATATTAAGATATGGTAGCAATTTAAAAAAATCTTATTTGCATTCGTTTCAAGAAGATTTAAATATTTGGAATAAATGTAAGAAAAAAAATACAAGAGTTACAGTCAATTCAGTTGCTCAGTTGTGTCCGACTCTTTGCAACCCCATGGACTACAGCACACCAGGCCTCCCTGTCCNTATGGTAGCAATTTAAAAAAATCTTATTTGCATTCGTTTCAAGAAGATTTAAATATTTGGAATAAATGTAAGAAAAAAAATACAAGAGTTACAGTCAATTCAGTTGCTCAGTTGTGTCCGACTCTTTGCAACCCCATGGACTACAGCACACCAGGCCTCCCTGTCCATCACCAACACCTGGAGCTTGCTCAAACTCATGTCCATCGAGTTGGTGATGCCATCCAACCATCTTATCCTCTGTCGTCCCCTTCTCCTCCTGCCTTCAATCTTTCCCGCCATCAGGGTCTTTTCTAAGGAGTCAGTTCTTCCCATCAAGTGGCCAAAGTCTTGGAGCTTCAGCTTCAGCATCAGTCCTTTCAGTGAAAATTCAGGACTGATTTCCTTCAGGATTGACTGGTTGGATATCCTTGTAGTCCAAGGGACTCTCAAGTCTTCTCCAACACCACAGTTCAAAAGCATTAATTCTTCAGCGCTCAGCTTTCTTCACAGTCCAACTCTCACATCCATACATGACCACTGGAAAAACCACAGCTTTGACTCGACGGACCTTTGTCGGCAAAGTAATGTCTCTGCTTTTTAATATGGTGTCTAGGTTTGTCATAGCTTTTCTTCCAAGAAACAAGCGTCTTTTAATTTCATGGCTGCAATCACCATCTGCAGTGATTCTGGAGCCCTAGAAAATAAAGTCTGACACTGTTTCCACTGCTTCCCCATCTATTTGCCATGAAGCGATGGGACTAGATGCCATGATCTTCGTCTTTTGAATGCTGAGTTTTAAGCCAGCTTTTTCACTCTCCTCTTTCACTTTCATCAAGAGACTCTTTAGTTCCTCTTTGCTTTCTGCCATAAGGGTGGTGTCATCAGCATATCTGAGGTTATTAATATTTCTGCCGGCAACGTTAATTCCAGCTTATGCTTCTTTCAAGCCCAGTGTTTCTCATGATGTATTTTGCATATAAGTTAAATAAGGAGGGTGACAATATACAGCCTTGATGCACTCCTTTCCCAGCTTGGAACCAGTCTGTTGTTCCATGTCCGGTTCTAACTATTGCTTCTTGAGCTCCATACAGGTTTCACAGAAGACAGGTCAGGTGGTCTGGTATTCCCATCTCTTGAAGAATTTTCCACAATTTTGATCCACACAGTCAAAGGCTTTAGCATAGTCAATGAAGCAGAAGTAGATGTTTTTCTGGAATTCTCTTGCCTTTTCTATGATCCAACAGATGTTGGCAATTTGATCTCGTTCCTTTGCCATTTCTAAATCCAGCTTGAACATCTGGAAGTTCACAGTTCACGTACTGCTGAAGCCTGGCTTGAAGGATTTTGAGCATTACCTTGCTAGCATATGAAATGAGTTCATAACTCTTGCTGTTCATCTGAAACTAACACAACACTGTAAATCAACTATGCTTCATTTTTTAATTATTAAAAATATACACTATAAAAGTGTACAATTTGATATAATTCTTAACCTGTTGTATTGATGCCAAATCCATCAATGCTATTGGCCATTTAGACTTTTCAGTTCCTTTTCCTTTGCTTTCCCCTGTCCTAAATCTTTTTTCCTCTACTTTTTAATTTTGGCAAAATACATATAACACACAATCTATCATTTTAACAGTATTTAAGTGTACAATTCAGTGACAGTATGCACATTCACAATGTTGTATGACTATCACCACTTTTTCCAGAAGTCTTTCATCATCCCACACTGGACCTCTGTCCCCACTAAGCCCGCCCTGCCCTCATCATCCCACACTGGACCTCTGTCCCCACTAAGCCCGCCCTGCCCTGACCCCCGGCGCCCACCGTCTGTCTCTGTGGATTGACTCCCGTAGGGACCTCATGTAAGTGGCATCATGCAGGGTCTGTCCTTTTGTGACCGGCCTATCTCACTTAGCACACTGTCCTAAAGGTCCATCAGAACTGTATTCCTTTTTAAAGCTGAATGGCATTCCCCTGTGTGGCTGGACCACATTTTATTACCCATCATCTGCTGATGGGCGCTCGGATTGTTACACCTTTTGGCTCTTGTGAGTAATGCTGCTGTGCACGTTCGTGTGTAAGCCTTTGTTTGGGTTCCTGCTTTCAGATCTTCTGGGTGAGGCTGCGAGCTGAGCCGGTGGGGGTGTTGACAGACAGGGACCCTGGACAGTGACACTCACCCCGTTTCCTTACTCAGCTCCCAGGGAGGGTACGGCCAGGCTCGCACCCTCAAGCAGAAAGCCAGGGGCTTTGTCTCGGGGACGAGGCAGGCAGTCTGGGCGGGGAGGGCTCTTGGTCATCACGAGGGTCTCAGTGGAGCAGGGCGCCAGTCTCTCCAGCACCTCCCATCACTCCTCCATGCTCTGGAGAAGTATCACACACTCAGAGACGGATGTTCCCGTTGCCCGAGTGTGCCAGTCAAACGCACTCCCACTTGTCTGGGGAGAAGACCCCAAGAAGCCAGTCTGGGCCCCTTCCCCTGGCCCCCTGCACTGAACTCCCAGGCGCATCCCGTCTCCGAGCTTCCTGGTGGTTGGACGCCAAGAGAGGTGCCCCTTAGTAAGACACCATTTGGCTGTGCACCCATCTCTGCCGTTTGTGGTGGGGGGGCGCCCACGTTCACCAGGGGCCAGGGCCGCTCTGCCATCGCTCAGGCAGCCCGTGGCCTGACGCAGTCGCAGTGGGCCGTCCTCCAAGGCTGCTGGATTTTGCTGGAACTTCCAGGGCTGCCCTGCAGATGCTGCTGTGTGTGCAATTGCCCAGGGTGGACTCTCTGGCGTTTGCTGACCTCGGGCTGGGGGGCGTCAGCTCCACCAGTATGGCTTCGGGGCCTCTCCCCATGGTCACTGGCCGGTTCACTCCCAGCGGCCACGCAGGGGCCCCCTGTCTCACCCACCAGGGCCTCTCTCTGACGCTGGGATCCTGTGCATTTGAAGCCGGCCTCCAGCCTGAAAAACCCCAGGTTCCCCGCAGAAAAGTGAAAGCAGAGATACTGCAGGCCCCCGAAGGCAACTGTTAAAAAATTATAATGAATATTTCTAGATAGATAAAAGATTTCGCATCCGTGAAACCAGAGTGCAGGAAATTAATTCTGTAGCAGTGTACCAAATCAAACTTTCTGGCCAACCCAATAAAAACTTCGTAGCAAAAATGTCAAGGGGAAAACTGGGGCCGGGGGGGAAAGGAGGAAATTTCCCAGAAAGTAGGAAAAACTGACAGGGGTGAAGATGAGAGGGACATTATTTTAAGGACTGAAGGGTCAGCTCACGCACCCCCTGCAGCTGGGCAAATGGACACCCGGGCAGTCCAGCCTCGGCTGCGGCCGCTACTTGGGACCTCGGGGTGACCCCTGAACAGCAGAGCTAACAGAGCCTGCGGCAGGGCCCCTGGGCTGGAGTCAGGCCGTGCGCGGGGGCTGGAGGGCTGGTCTCAGTGGAGAGCACCATGACCAGGGGCTGGCAACGACAGAAATCTCTCCTCTCACGGGTTGGAGACCCGAGATCTGAGGCTGGAGGGGCCACGCTCCCTCCAGAGGCTCCGGGAGGGGCTCCTTCCTGCGTCTTCCAGCCTCCAGTGGCTCCAGGAGTCCCCTGGCTTGTGACCTGTCTCTGCGATCGTGGTCACTGGTCCTCCCCACTCCCCTCCTACTAAGACTCCTGGCCTCGGGTTAGGGCCACCAGAGAAGCCAGGACGTCCTCTCCAGGTCCTTAGCTTGGGGCTTCCCTCGTGGGCTGGCGGTTAAGAATCTGCTTGGCAGTAAAAGGGACACTGATTGGATCTCTGATCCGGGAAGGGCCCCCACGCCGAGGAACAAGTGAGCCCGTGGCCCACGACTCCTGTGTCTGTGCTCCGGAGCCTGGGAGCCACGACTACTGAAGCCCGAGGTCCCAGAGCTCACGTTGCACAAAGGACCCCCGCCCCCGGCCACTAGAGCGTAGCCCCTCAGCACAGCTGGAGAAAAGCCTGCCCGCACCCAAGACCCAGCACAGCCACGAAAGTAAAAATCCTTACCTCGACTGCAAAGACCCTTTTCCAACTAAGGTCCTGCGGGGTTCCAAGTTCGGGCGGGGACAAATGTTTTGGGGCCCGCCAGCCCCTGCGGAGGGTGTGAGTGGGTGAGAACGCTTCCATAGGACGAACTCAGCCCCCGGTGTTGGACCTGGGTCTCACTCAGGTGCGGGGTGGGGGGCCCTCCGGGCAGAAGTCCTGTCCCCCCTCGCTTCCTGCAGCCGAACCCCCATGTTCCCCTCTCTGTGCAGCGGCTCTACGGCTGGTCCCTGCTCCCCAGACTCGAGCTGCCCCGAGTCGGCGCCCGTGGCCGTCAGAGAGAAGATGCGGTCCCGGTTCCACGGCAGCCACGACCTGATCCACCGCCTGTTTGTCTGCATCTCAGGTGCCTGCCGGGCCCCAGGGTGGGCGCAGGCTCGGGGGCACACGTGGGGGTGGGCAGGCTTCAGGCAGTGGCTGGCGCGCTGCAGGAGTCTCCCCAGGAAGGTTGGGGTGCGGGCCCTGCCCGGGGGCTCCCTCACCACGTCACTTCCTTGCCCCAAGCTCCGAGGGGAGCCCAGCCAAGAGGTGGGCATCGTGCGTCCGCAGGTCCTCCTCGGTGTGGGGGTGGGAGCCCAGGCCGGGCCTCGGGGCCCTCGCCACCCACCCGCGAGGTCCTGTTCAACCTGATGTCCTGACTGGTCCTGTTTCCTTCTGTGCCCTGGGTGAGGGGGACGATGACTGCTTCGTCTCCTGGGATTCAGAGGCACATGAGCGCAGCGTCTTTTTCACCGTCTCCCTTAGTTTTGTGTGTTGTGAGTAGCTGGTGCAGGCACGTGGTTTGGAAGCGTGGCTCTGCGGTGGGGTCTCCCTCCCCGCCGCCTGTCTGCCATCCACCCCCTCGTCCGGACTGGGCTCAGCCAGTGCCCCTCCTGCAGCCGTGTCCCCCACCTGGCCCATCCTCTGGCCCCAGGCCGTGGGGTGGAGCAGTGGGGGCGCAGCCTGTGGGCTGGCAGACGCTGCAGGGTCAGGGTCACGGTCCTGGGGTGTCACTCTGCACTGCCCAGGGTCCCACAGGCAGGGCCCCCACCCAGACCAGCCTCGGGGGTGACTCCGAGCTTCCATTCGAACATCTGGCAGAACCCACCACAAATCCAAGGGCCTGTCTTGCGGTCTGGGGAACAGCAGGCCCAGCAGGTGCCCGGCAGGGCTGCTGACACAGCAGGAACCCTCCAGAACCGCTGGTCACAGCGTCGGCGCGGTGACAGGCCCCGGGCCCTGGGGGGCCGGGGGCAGGTGCGGTCACGCCCTGGCCTTGCTGTGAACGCAGCCCCACCCGCCCTCGAAGAGCTTTTCACTGAGGAGGGCTGAGCCCACCCGACTGAGGGATGAGGAAACCTCGGCCCGTGAGGGTGGGGGCAGCCCCAAGGGCCCCCCGTCTGGGCAGGTCCCCAGAAGGGCTGGCCGAGGTGGCCATGGCGGGCAAGGAGCTGCCACGGGGGTGGGCACGCTTGGGGGCGCAGGGCCGTCCCTCGGTGAGGAGCCAGAGCCCGCAGGTGGCCGTGGCTGAGAGCCCAGCGCGAAAGCGCGACCAGGACTAACCGCCGCCCGGGGGCGGGGGCCCGGCGGGGTCGTGCGGGCCCGTCCCCTCCTTCCCTTGTCTCCTGACGCGGCTTCTGCCAGAGGGACCCTCGGGGGGCTAGGGGCCCGCGTCCCGCCCGGGCTCATCCAAGGATGCGCGCTGGTCCCTGGCCCTGAGCCGCAGGGGCTCAGCAGCCTGCAGCGCCGCCCCTGCCCTCCCCGCGTCCCCCGCAGGCGTGGCTGACCAGCTGCAGACCAACTACGCCAGCGACCTGAGGAGCATCCTGAAGACCCTCTTTCAGGTCATGGCCACCAAGCCAGAGACGGACGACAAGGGAAAGCTGAAGAAGGGTGAGTGCCGGCTGGCCGGGCTCGGAGGCGCGCCACCCCCACCCGGGGAGGCCGCGGAAACCTGCTCTCCTGGGCCACGCAGCTTCCTGTGTGACCACACCCCGCGGCAGAAGCCCCCAGCCGAGCCAGGCTGTCCGCCGGGGGCAGAGGGCACAGCTCGGAGGCCCCCTGAGGCCACTGCCAGGAGCAGCGGCAGCCAGCACTTAGCGCCCCGGCCGGGCTGAGGAGGCGAGGTGCCCTTCCTCATTCGTCTGTCAGAGCAACCAGACGCCAGCCCAGAGTCCTGCTGGGGACATGGGTCCCACTGCTCCAGGAGGAAGTGGCCCTTTGTGACCTGCCTCACACCCGAGTGTGCACTCACCGAAGCGCGTGTGCACACACACACACACACACACACACACTCTGAATGGTCACCTGGGGAGGGAGCAGGGGTCAGGCAGGGGACGGTGAGGCAACGGGGTCCCAGCGTGGGGGAGGGGTGCCACTTCTGCTGGCTCACTGTCTGCGGGGCTGAGGCTCCGGTTGTTGGCAAGCAGCTCCCCATCCCAGGGGCTTCTGCTCAAGAGTGACTGGGCAGCCGGCCCAGGCCCCCGGGAGAAGTCTATCCTTTGGGCCCACCCAGCTCTGCCTCTCGAGGCCCGCTCTGCTGGGCCGCACTGCCCCACATATCCGGGGATTCCGGGTGGGGCTGCCTGTGGACCACCGCTGCTCAGGAAGGGCAGTGACGTGGGCGGCCTCTGCAAGAAAGGAGTGTGGGCCCCAGGGCCGGGGCCAGGCCTGGTCCACTGCCCGCCTCAGGGCCACGGTCCAGGGGGACCTGACCACACACAAACAGTGGACGGGTCCGAGGCCAGCTGCCCACGTGGGGGCACTCAGATGGACAGACTCCCAGGGTCGGGTCAGCACCCTGCCTGCCGGACAGTGGGTGAGGGCCCCAGTGACCCTCTCCTTGGGCGGGACTGTGCACCGGGGGCTGCTCTCCGCTGGCTGTACCCAGGCATACCTCCCGGGCACGGGTGGTGGCCTGTTGAGCCCAGTGGCCATACTTTCTTCCAGTCACCCAGACCCTTCGGAGCGCGGCCCTGGAGGACTGTGCCCTGTGCCAGGAGACCCTGTCATCCTCTGAGCTGGCCGCCAAGACCCGAGCCGGAGACTTGGAAGGTGCGTGAGGGGCTGGGGCTGAGCAGAGAGCCGAGACCGGCCTCCCCTCTGCTCTGGCCTGCAGGCTGGCGGCAGCCCTCCTCCAGTGGGGCCTCCCACCAAGGCCGTCAGGACATGTGGCTCTCAGGGCAGGGCCCGGGAGTCCCCAGCATCCTCACTCTCCTCCTCGAGTGACAAGTCTGGATTTGCCTGTTGGAGCTGGCCTCGTGGCCTGGCGTGACCCCAGGAGCTGACCAGTGATGTCCAGGCATCACTGGGTCGGTCAGGGTTTCTCCACGGAAAGGGTGGATGGACAGCATGAGAGGAGGCCTCACTGCGGTGGGGGCGGCGGTGGGCGGGAGCCAGAGCAGGAGCCGGAGGCAGGGTGGGAGGGGCGNAATGAGCGCCTCGGGAAGGGAAAAGGGGTGAGACCAGTCGTGGGGGGCCGGCGCTGCACATGTAGGGGGCGGGGGCAGCCTCGGGGCGGAGCCAGCTTTGGGGCGGAGCCATTCCCTGGACGGAGCCAGCTTCGGGGCGGGGCCAGCTTCGGGGCGGAGCCAGCTCCGGGGAGGGGGAGGGGTATTCTCGGGGCGGGGCCATTCCCAGGGAGGGATCATTCTGGTCTCCGGGAGACGCCCTCCCTCGCATCCCCTCCCCCACCTCCTTTGACCTGCTCTGGAGCTGGGTTGCGCGGGGCTGCTGAGGATCCAGCAGAGCCTTGATTGGGAGGTTGACAAAGGGGGTTGATTTCTTTCATCTGTCAGCCCCCGTGTTTGCCCGAGGACCCTGCCAGACTGGATGCCGGCCGGGAGAGGCTTGGGAGAGGGTGGCCTGGGTGCACCTCACCTTGAGTCTTGGGGCGACCTGCAGGCTGCTGCCACAGGGGTCCGATCCACGCGCCTGGCCAGCAGTCCTGATACCTAGCCAGTAAGGAGCCTCGCGAGGACCGGAGGCTCCTGCATACCACCAGCCTCCGACCCCCGCCCTAGCCCACCGGCCCTCACTGCCGCCCCCCGCACCGCTGCCTCGGGCTGACCTGTCCCCCACTGTCATTGTCACAGACCCGCCCGAGTGGGTCCCGGACGAGGCCTGCGGCTTCTGCACCGCCTGCAAAGCGCCGTTCACAGTCATCCGCAGGAAGCACCACTGCCGCAGCTGCGGGAAGGTAGGTGGGTAGGCGGCCGGGGCCGTCCCGCAGCCCCTGGGGCTGCCGCCTCAGACATCCTAGGGAGCGTCTGCACACCCCGCGTCCAGGTCCAGGGGTCAGGACCAATGCTCCGGGGCTGGCGAGAACTTAGGAGTCCTGTGCAGAGAGACACCCATGAGCCCTGGGCCCCGTTCTGACTCGCCACAGGGTGTGGCCTTGGGCTTCCCGGGTGGCGCTGGCGGTAAAGAACCCGCCTGCCAATGCAGGAGGCATGGAGACCTGGGTCCATCCCTGGGTCGGGAAGACCCCCTGGAGGAGGGCATGGCAACCCACTCCAGTATTCTTGCCTGGAGAATCCCATGGACAGAAGAGCCTGGTCCATGGGGTCAGCAAAGAGTCGACACGACCGAGCGACCTAGCACGCATGAACGCGGCCTCNGCATGGAGACCTGGGTCCATCCCTGGGTCGGGAAGACCCCCTGGAGGAGGGCATGGCAACCCACTCCAGTATTCTTGCCTGGAGAATCCCATGGACAGAAGAGCCTGGTCCATGGGGTCAGCAAAGAGTCGACACGACCGAGCGACCTAGCACGCATGAACGCGGCCTCGGGCAGCAGCCACTAAGTGCGATGGTGCAGTGGCCAGTCCTGGGCCCTTCAGACCTGGGGGTCTGGTGGGGGGTGGGGGGCGGAGGGTCTGAATTGGAGCCTGCCGCAGCCTTGGTGTAAGGCCAGGACCCCCTTCCTCAGCCTGGCCTGTTGATCAAGACCTGCCCCAGGTTTTCCTGAAGGTCCTAGCCCCGCGTTGGGGAGCGGGAGAGCCCCGCCTGGCCCGGGTGGGAGGGGCGTGCAGGTCGGCGGGCCAGGGGGCGCAGGGCTCTGCTCCCGCCCTTGCTGGGCCGCCCCTCCGAGGCGCAGGGCTGCGGAGGGCCCCCGGCCCGCTCACGCGGCCGCGCGCTCCCGCCTTCTAGATCTTCTGCTCCCGCTGCTCCTCGCACTCGGCGCCGCTGCCGCGCTACGGGCAGGTGAAGCCGGTCCGCGTGTGCACGCATTGCTACATGTTCCACGTCACGCCCTTCTACAGCGACAAGGCGGGCATCTGACACGGCGCGCGAGCCCGCGGGCCCCGCAGGACTCCCGGGAGGGGGCTCCGACGGCCGCGCCCCGCCTCCGCCACCCGGGCGGGCCGTCCGCTGGCCGGGGGAGCTTCGCCCCATCTCATCTGCCTGCTGGCCCCGCCGCTGCGGGGGCTGCGGGCGCCCGGACTCCAGAACTCCAGTGCCTCCGCCCCCCGGCCCGCAGGGCCCTCGGGCCCGGTGCAGAGGCCCACGGAGGTCAGCTGCAGCCAGCGCGGGGGCCTGGGGTGCCAGGCCCGGGCGGGGTGGGTCCCGCTGCCTTGCTGAGATGCCTCTGAGGCTCAGCTGTGGCGGAAGGTCTGCTCTTCCTGGGCGAGCGACGCTCAGCTACCGGAGCAGCCGCAGTGCTTCCCCATGAGCTGGCCGAACGGGGAAAGACCAGGCTGTCCCCTCTCTCTGCAGGGCTCTGCGCCCACAGCCCCCCAACCCCTGCTCCCCTCAGGACCTTGCCTAAACCGCACGTCTCATTTCTTGTTGGAGAGGGGGTGTGCAGAGCAGACCCTGTAGTCCTCTGGGCAAGCGGCCGGCCCCTGCTGCGGTCGCCCACCTTGGTCCTCCAGCTGATGGGGGCGGGGGGCGCCAAGCAGCAGGCAGAGGTATCCCAGCTTCCGAGGCCAGGGCGCTCCAGGGGGCCGAGGACCCCGGTGATGACCTCTTGGCTGCCATTACTCCCATCCCTCTGACCCCCTGGGACCCTGGCCCCAGAGTGGCCCCAGGCCCCAGCACGGACACCTCCTCAGGCTTAAATCTCAGGCTTCACATTGCAATGATGATTGCAGTTTTATTTTTAGAGAGATGACACCTACTGCTTCTTTTATAGCATAAAATCCAATTACTGTTTGACAGTGGGATATTCACGCACAAAAAAGCAGCTTGTGTGGGAGAAGGAAAGTGTATAATGGAGGGTATATTGTGTATTGAGATGATTTTTATTTTCTAAATGCTGTGATTCAAAACCATTTCCATAAATCTATTTAAGGATTGCAGACACTCTTTTTTCTCGTGTGAGCATTGATGGACTCCTTTTTCTTTTTCTGGGATGTGATGGGGTTCTTGCTGAAGTGCACTCTCCTCCAGGAAACGAGGAGGGCTTCTGGACTCCTGGGACAGTGGGAAGGCAGGACGTGGCTTCCCAGCAGTCCCCAGGAGAAGGGTGACCACCCCTTCCCCCACCCCATCCCACTCCCTGCGATGGGCTCCAGCCTCCCCCTCTGCGTGCCCACCTTGCCCAGCACCCCAGGCAGGCCAGCAGACAGGTGGACACCCTCACGGGGCAGGGGCACAGGAGAGGAGAAAGACGATTCGTGTCCTGGAGGCTGGCGGTGGTGGGAGGACCACTGGCAGCATATGGGAGGGCCAGGCCTGGGGTACACCACCCTTGCCCCGTGGGTCTGGGCTCCTCCAAGACCCCTCCTGCAGCCTCCAGCGGCCACCAGGGGGCACCCCGCCCACCATCTCCTCTCCCACCGGAGCCTGGCGGCCAGGGCGTGGGGGCTTAGAGCCCTGCCTGCAGAGGCTGTCTCATGTGGTGGGCACTCCAGGTTGGAACCAGGCCCCCAGCACATACGCACCCAGCGGCCAGGCACTCGTTCTCCAGGTCCTGCAGGCCGGTGGAGAAGCCAGAGAGGGTCTTGGCCCAGCAAGGATCACAGGCAGGGCGGGCCACACCCTTAACGGCAGGGCAGAGTGGGCAAGAGGGCTCCTGGTCAAGCTGGGCACTTCAGATCACCAGGCCTGGGGGTGGGGGCTGATACCATGGAGGGAGAACTTCCTGGTCATTCCCAGTTGTTCCTGTTCTCGGGACTCTGCAGAAGGTGGGGGGAGGTGTTGTTCAGTTATTCAGACGTGTCCGACTCTTTGCGACCCCATGGACTGCAGCACGCCAGGCCTCCCTGTCCATCACCAACTCCTGGAGCTTGCTCAAACTCATGTCCATCGCGTTGGTGATGCTATTCAAGCATCTCATCTTGTCGTCCCCTTCTCTTCCCGCCTTCAGTCTTTCCCAGCATCAGGGTCTTTTCCAATGAGTTGGCCCTTCACATCAGGTGGCCAAAACACTGGAGCTTCAGCTTCAGCATCAGTCCTTCCGGGGGGAGGTGAGCAGGACCCAAAGTTCTGCCCTGAGCTCCGCCCTGAGCTCCGCCCTGAGCCACCTCCATAATCCAGAGTCCTGGAGGCTCTTGTCTACTCTTAGGCCCACCTAGAGCCACCTCCTCCAGACAGCCTTCCCAGGCAGAGCACCCCCCACCCTCCTCGGCCCCCATCCTCATACTCATTTTCAGAGCAGAGTCTCAGACTTGTTGCAGGAGTCAGCAAACCTCTCAGGACCTCTCCTGTCTGTGAGACTGGGGAGAGACAGATTCCAGGCTGGCACAAGCTCAAACTTAACCTCAGCCCAAAGGCTTAAAAACATGTGGCCTGGGTTCTGCTGGTGTGTTCGTTTCAAGAGTTCAGGGCAGGTCAGGGGCTGGATCCTGCACCCGAACTGGGCAAAGATGAGCACCCCCACATTCCAGACCTGGCCTGCCCTGGGGGGTATGCAGGTCTGGGGGCTGAGCAAGCTGGGCCTTGCGGGGTGGGCAGGATGCCGCTGGAAAATGGGATACCAGAGCTACACAGACACAGAACAGCGCAGGGTCCCGGTGAGGGTGGAGTACAGATGGCGAACGGGGGGTCACCCCAGGCACCAAACACCGGGCTTCGGGCAGGGGAGGACACAGTCAGATCTGTGGTCTGGACACCTTGTGGGGAGGATGAGTTGGGGGGCAGACCCCAGGGCCCCCGCTGCTCCATCACAGGCAGTAAGGGAGCGTAGCTGCGGGCGCTGCTCTGACCTGGCTGTCTCCCCACCTCATCACACAAGACCGCCTTGAGCCCTACGGGCTATGAGCTGAGCACCCTCTGAGAGGCGGCTCAGGGCATGCTTGCCCGAGCCTGCCCTGCTGCCCTCTGGGTCTAGAAGCCGCTGGATGCCTGGGGGCCTAGGATAGGGGCTCGGGCCCTTGGGGCATCCAGTTGGAGACTGTGAGGCCTTATGATGGTGTGTAGCAGCCAGGGCCAAATGAAGGCCACCTGCGCATGTCCTGGGAAGCCCAGAAGGCTTCCTGGAAGAGGCGGGGACGCAGGCCAGGAAGGCCTAGGCCAGAAAACGCAGACAGTAGGGCTGGGAGAGGGATGCTGGGGTAAGCCCTCAAGCCCCTACTGTCTGGGGGAGGAGACTTGTTGTCTCCTCCAGGCTCACGCTCCTCAGGGCTCTGGGAAGAAAGGGCCTTGGAGGTAGCTGGCAGGGGCCGAAGGGCGGCAGTAGGGCTGAGCTGGGCACTGGTCTTGCTCCCCCAGCCTGGGCCCAGGCCCTGGGAGAGGAGCAGGCTGGTGGCCCTGAGCCGCCCGCGACCACACCCATCCCCGCAGCGGGCACCTCAGCCTGCACCACCTCCCTCCTTCGTAGGTTTTTCCCCCTGAGAAAAAGTTTAAAAGAAAATCTTATTGCTTTGCTTTTGGACATCTTGGGGGTACTTAAGACAATCATCTATACATTGTCCAGGGGTCATTGAGTATAGTCGGAAAACCCTGTAAAGAGAAAACAAATCTACCCCACAAATTGTTCACAAGTATAATGAACTTCTTTTCTTATTTTACATTTAAAACTGGCATGGACATCATGTTGACGAGGCAGACATTTGTTACATCCTCTTGATTTTGCTGTCTTCTGGTATGCTGGGGACAATGCTTTTCCGAGTGTTAAACTCTTTCGAAGGCCCTCTATGCCCTTGCCCGGGCGCCTGTGCGCCCTTTGACGGAACTTGATGCTGGCTGTGACTGCCCAGGCCCTGCCCCATCTCCCTAGGTGGAGCGCCAGACCGAGAGGCTCTTCTGGGCTTCCCTGGTGGCTCAGTGGCAAAGAATTGCCCGCCAGTGCAGGAGACACGGGTTCGGCCCCCGGCCCCGGAAGAGCCCACGTGCCACGGAGCGACTAAGCCTGCGCTCCGCGACTGCTGAGCCTGCGCTCCGCGAGAAGGGAGACCACCGCCAGGAGAAGCCCGCCCACCGCACCTGCAGAGCAGCCCCCACTCGCCACAACTGGAGGAAAGCCCACGAAGCAGCAAAGACTGGGCACAGCCAAGGAGAAATAGAGATCTTTAGAGAAAGAGGCGCTTGCTGATTTGGGCCTGCAGTTAGTATCTCTGCCATTCCTGCCCCTGCCCTGGGCCTGGCGTACTGCCTCCCAGGGCGTCCCATGCAGCCTTCACTGCACCCCGTAACACCCTGAGACCGCTACTGCCAACTCTGGTTTGTCGCTGGGGAGACCGAGGCTGAGAGGTTTAGGGACTGGCCAAGGTCTTGTGGTCAGACAAGAATCTGGGGTGGCTTTGGGGGAGGGGCCAGCGACGGAAGCCCCCGGGGCTCGCCCCTGGTCCTGGCACACAGCAGGCGGCTTGCAGGCTAACTGCCGTGCTGGGCTGGGCATGGCCCTCCAGCCCCTGACAGATGACCCCAGAGCTCATCTCTGTCTCCCTGCACTTCGATCCCTGTTGGAACCTGCCACCGCCCGGGGTCTGCACTGGGCTGGGGGAGGGCTCCAGCCCTGACCGCTCACTCCCAGCCTCCTCCCCAGAGAACTGGGCCTGGTCACCCTGGTGGTGTGAGAGAGGGTTCTGGAGAGGGAAGGGCCGCACCCACGGTCTCCCCCTGGGGGTGCTTCCAGACGCTCTTCTGAGAGCCACAGGCATGTCCCGTGTATGTGCTGGCTGAGGGCTGGGTGACATGCACCCTTAGATACTGGGTCCAGGGCAAGGGAGCTGGGGCCCGGTCAGCATGGGAGAAGTTAGGAAACGGTCTTCCCGAGGGGTCCTTCCCTCGCAGGATCCTGGGGGTGGCGAGTTCGCCAGCCTTTCACAAGCTTCCCCCCAGGACTCCTCCTACAGTCCTCCAGTGCCCAGAGAGGGGTGTGCAGTTCTCATTTCAGAGCCAGGGAAGCTGAGGCAGGGGTGGGGTGGTGGACGAAACTGGCCCAACAGACCCCTAAGGCCTCCTGGACTCAGGCCCCGCAACTTCTTCCTGAACTCCCCAGGCTGGGAGCCCTGAGGTGAACTGGGCTTCTCCTAAGAGCAGCAGGGGGAAAGAGTTTGGAGGAAGGGGCAGGGAAGGGAATGTGGGCTGGGGGGGCGGT
>SJYX01017641.1:144913-159187 GCA_006410675.1 Oreotragus oreotragus | reverse complement strand
CCCACTTTATAAACCGCGTCTGGGGATGGGCTTCTTACCCCCCGCTGTCTTATCACCTGGCCGAACAATCCAGGTGGCGTGTGCATCACCAGCGGAGGCCGTCAAGTCCGAGGAATCAGCCCTAGGAACGGTGGGCCTCAGCGAAGCAGGAGAGCGCACACCCGCGCCCGCAGGAGAAACGCCCAGGAGAGAAGAAGGCAAAGCCTCGAGGCCCTCCCTGCTGGCGCTCCTCGCACAGATGGTGAGCTCTGCTCCCCGGCCAGGGCAGCCGAGGTGCCGCTCCCGCTTCTGAGACCCCAGAGCCCAGGGCAGGTGGCCAGCCAGGGCTCTAGGCAGCACGGAGGGAATACCAGCTAAACCCCAATTGTGCAGAGAAGATCCCCTTTCGTCCTGCTGATTCAATCACAGAGAATGTCTCTTCGTTGCTTCTTTTCCTTAACCCTTCCGTTCAGTTCAGTTCAGTCGCTCAGTCGTGTCCGACTCTTTGCGACCCCATGAATCGCAGCACGNTCCCATCACTATGGGATTTTTCTTTTTCTTTTTTTTTTTTGAGTATGTGCCTAAGCATATAATTGAATAAGTAAATATTTTAAAGTGACTTCAGATATTTTTAGCAGAATATAGTTTTTAATATTAATTGACTTTAGTAATGAGCCAATATTATAAAATATACAATATTGTCAAGTTTTACAATATTGTATATTGTAAAACAGTATATTTTTATTTAGTAATGAGCCAATACTGTAAATTTAATTTAATCATCCTTTTAATTACAAATAAATAAATTTTAAAAAATAATTGACTTTAATAGAAGAGAAAACTCAATTACAAATACATCACCCTCATTTTGTAATCAGGGTTTCAATTCATCTGACCATTGATTTCCTACTTTCTAGTCTTCGCTTCTCTTAAATTTCTTTCAGATAGCATATTTTACTATCCCATGGCAAAGTACCTGTTGGTTGAATTTTTTTTTTAATAAATGCATTGCCCAGTTGATTTCTAAAGAGATCTTTTTTCCCAGAAATTATTTTTTCATGAAAATCATTTTTCACGTAATTATATTTCAAGGAAAAGAAAGCAGAGCCGTATAAGTCGCCTAGCATCACACTGGCCGCATGTCGGTGTAGCACTTTACAAAGGTCCCATGGGCTCCCGCAGACTTTGGAAACAACTGCGAGGAATGGCTAAGACATCTGTCACACCCGAAAGAGAAAAAGAGTTCCCTACGTGTACTCACTCAACGGTGTGTCAGGAAGTTGGCTATTTGAACCACTCGTGTCTTTTTACAAAGTGAGTGGGTAGAGAACTGTATTCAGGTACCCACAAACCAGGTGGGCAGATGAAACCAGAAGGGTGGTGGATGGAAGTATAAAGAGGTAGATTTTCACTCTGGCAATACTGACACCTTACCCTGGAGCAGTGCTTTCTCCCGCAAACTGTCTTCACAGTGCTTCCTCTAATATTCCTCCTGTCTCTTTCTTTAGACCACTGATTTTATAAGAAACTCTGTTGGAATAACCATCTCAGGCTTAGATAAGAGAGACTCTTAAACCTTAATAGTGGGAAAATTAAATGCCCAAATGAGACAGCCATGAAATCAGAGGGGTTTTGTTAATTGCATCCATCTAGTAAGTCTAAGATGGAGAAAGCAATGGCGCCCCACTCCAATACTCTTGCCTGGAAAATCCCTTGGACAGAGGAGCCTGGAAGGCTGCAGTCCAAGGGGTCGCTGAGGGTCAAACACGACTGAGCAGCTTCACTTTCACTTTTCCCTTTCGTGCATTGGAGAAGGAAATGGCAACCCACTCCAGTGTTCTTGCCGGGAGAATCCCAGGGACGGGGGAGCCTGGTGGGCTGCCGTCTATGGGGTTGCACAGAGTCGGACACGACTGAAGTGACTTAGCAGCAGCAGCAGCAGCAGCAGCAGTAAGTCTAAGGAAACCTGCTGACATGGACTGTCTCATGGTAAAAAAGAGACTTGTTTGTAAGGTTAACTCTAAAACAAAACACAGGAGTCTTTTAGCCAAAGTTTTTGATCTTGGATTCCTCCCTGAGTATTAAAATATGAATACCAAGTTGTTCTTTAAGGAAAGGCTTTTTAAAGTAGCATTTGTTTTGGGCAACTCCTGTCTTCACCAGGGACTTGGCATTCCTTCCTACCCTGAGAGGGGACTCTGTAGTCACTTGGCGGGTCTTAGCTATTAATAGTAATAATCATAGCTACCGTTTGTTTATTGCATGCAAATTATGAGTCCAGTCCTGTGCCAAGCACAGTGCATGCATTAACTCATGCATAACACAAAATCCCTGCCCGCAAACCCTCTTACTGCCCTACTGTGCAAATGGGGGTATTGAAGGTGTTTAAGTGACCTGCCCAAGGTCGCGGAGCTGTGACTGGCAGAGGCTGAGTGCACACTTGGGCTCTTGTTGCTTCTGAAGCTCCCCCTGGTACTCGCATGTTACTGATGCTTCCTGTGCTTCCGGGAGCTGTTTTCTGTGAAAGCAGATAGAACCGCCGAAGGTCCACTTTTGTGACTTTCTTATTAATGTTCTCTGTGGAAACATCATTTTTATGTGTTGGGCTTACCTGAAATGACACTTACCTGAAAATATGACAAAGCAAAAGATAGGAGAATTAATCCGTGACTTTTGTGAGCTTGGACACAAGTTTTCTGAATGTACTTGCCACTAAAATGAAATTTATGTTGGCTGTGTCACCTTGTCTGAACTGTCCAATTCCGTTTCAAGTGAGCCTCTTGGTAAAACACAAAGGTTGGACTCAAAACATTTGTTTATCCTGGAGCTTTCTAGCAGATCCAGTTCCTTGAATCTGTTGTAATGAGGCTGATTTAGTAACAATCAGGCTATTGTGCTCGCTAAAATAAAATGTCATCCCAATTATTCTTTAAAATATCAACTTCAGTTGAAGTAAATCTCTATCAAAATATATTTGCATTCCTTTCAAAGAGATGGTAACTGACCACCAAACATTTCCACTAGGGTTTTGAATAAGTGATGTACATCGGAGATGCTTCAAACATTCTTTGAGAATGGAGCTATAGTCATGCATGACACAATGAAAGACATTTAAAAAGTGATTGTATTAACATGCAAGGCTTGGTTGTGAATCCAAGCCCTGAGATGCTTCGTCTTCAATTCCCATGAATAAAAATAAACTCTGTAAAGAAAGTTGCTCAATAATATCACACTGGGAAATCTCCTAAATTACTTAATAGTCTTCAGACTGTTCTTTAAAGTACTAAATAGTCTCTAAAAGGATTTTTTCATCTCTTTAAACAGCAAGTCTGTTATTTTTGACAGCTGGGGGGAAAATAAGCTGCTGTGGTTACGGTCCTTTGAGTACAACGCCCAACAGGAACTATTTTAATTTATCACTGAAAGAGGGCTCTGCAGAGAGGAAAGAGAACGGGTGGAAAGAATGCAGGAGAGAGAGAGGAAAGGAAGAAGGGAGGGAGGGAGGGAGCAGGGAAGTAATCGTCAGTGCCTGCTGATGTTGAAGAGACAGCAGACAGACTTAACAAGACTCTCTGTCTAAACTCACCATACAGTTACCTTTGCATAAGTGCAGCTTGGTAGTTCAGTGGACAAAGGAGACCCAGGTTTGATCCCTGGGTTGGGAAGACCCTCTGGAGAAGGAAATGGCAACCCACTCCAGTATTCTTGCCCGGGAAATCCCATGGACAGAGGAGCCTGGTGGGCTACAGTCCACGGGGTCGCAAGGGTCCGACACAACTTAGCAACTTAACTACTAAACTGTGCCTCAAAGTGAACAGCAGAGAAGAATCATGAAAAAGCCGAGGGCAGTCTCCTTTACTTTTTAAAAAGACTTTGAACTTCTTCGCGGGGATTTCCCTGGCATCCTGAGGGTCTGTTTTCAGGATGGAAACCTACATCCACTACTGCCAAGGGAAGCCGCAGAGTCACTCCAAGGTCCCCTCCCTGCAAATCCCACCAAAGGCTAGCAGCAAAGGGAAGAGAGAAGAAGGCAGATCTCAGTCTTAAAGTGGCAGGTACCCAGCGCTAGCCAGTTGAAACAGTTAAATTTAGGGAAGCTGAAAGTCTCTGTCCCAGGGGGACGTAACAGGACTCCTAGTGTCTCTTCAGCTTCTCCTTAAAAATCACTTGGCCTGGTTTCTGCCTTTCCGCATGCCCTAACGGCCAGCTCGTGAGGGCAGGGCCCTGTGTTCTAAAGGACACTATAGAGCGTGTTTGAGTAGGAGGGTCAGTGACAACACAGCCCGAATTCTAGAGGCCCCAGGAACCCCAAAGAGGCCCAACTTTTAGGTGAGACCTGAGGGAGCTGGTTGTAGGGAGCAAAATAATAACCAAGAACCCTTTTCCCTGCTAACTGTTCGCAAGAAGATGGGCCTCGTAGAGCAGTGCAGGAAGCCTAGAGGGAGGAGGGAGCCGGCTTCCACCTGAACGGGCCTAACCTGTGCGCAGGGAACAGAGCCTCCTTGGCCTTTGGGCTGGACAGCTCTCAGGAGACGCTGAAGCGGCTGGCAGAGCCTCGAGTTTAGATTGTCGGTGTAAAGAGCCAAAGCTGTGACTTCAGCCCCATTCAGCACGTCCCTGATGCCACCGGCCACGGCGGGGGTGCTAAGCATCGGAAAAGAGAATGTTCAACATAACGCATCTCTCTACGAGGGGCAAAAAGGACGACAACAAGATCCCCGCCACTTAAATGCTCCCCGCGGTTTAACTCTTCATTTATTTACTCACAGCTTCTGTGTGTTCGCTGGTGTTCTGTTTCCAACATCAGTATTTTCATCATCACTTATTTACCCCAGAATAACATAATCTCAGGATTTAAGACCTTTATTGTTGTTTTTGGAGACCAGCACTTGAATTTAGCCAGACTCTGGTTACAGACGGCATGGAAATTATGTCTCATGAGCCGCGCGCTTCTCATTGGCCTTCCATTTATCTTGGCCTCGCACCTCGGCAGTGAATGACTGAGGTCACCCATTTCAGAACTCCCCTTGCATTTTCCCTGTTGCTGTGCTCGTGGTCGCTGAACGGCCATTGTCTGTTTGTTATTTTAGTCAGTGAAAGGGGATGGAGGGACCACCCACTCTGAAGAAATAGATGGGAAAGACTCCAGCTACCAAGTAAGTGATCTGTAAGCTCGGTTCGGTGGTGGGTTTACCTGCTCTGTTCTTGGTTCTTTTGAGCCTCATGTCCAGTCAGTTCTCAGCCACATCTGACACCTCTAGGTCGGGCACCTACTGTATCCCAGGCACCGTCTTGGACTTTGGAGATGCAATAAATGTCCATTACTGCGTTTATCAGCATGAGCTACCATACGGTACCATCGAGAGGAGAGAAAATGAGTATTTTGATTTCTCTTCTTACAAAGACACTAATCTCATTAGTTGAGGGCCCCATCTTTATGACATTAGTTAGCCTTAATTTTTTACTGCAAACACTTTCACGGACCAGCTGGCTTTCCCCAGCTGTTTCTTATTGTGGAGTCTCACACGCACTCTTCCCTCTCTGCGTGTGGATAGCTCCTCCTCGTTCACATCTTGGCTTGAACGTCGCCTCCTCGAAAACCTGCTCCCTTTCCAGCCATCGTCTCTGCACCTTGTGCTTTTGCTTCACGGCACTTATTACATGTTGCAGTAACTCACTTGTCCGGTAGTCACCTGTCTCCCCCTTCCCGTTCCCACCCCTGTCTGGAGCACTCGTGGAGCAAGGACAGGACCAGGGACCTGTTCTTTTTTTTTTTTTTAATCACACTGCACGGTGCCTGGTACACAGTAGCAGCTCTTTCTGGAATAGATAAGTGAAAGACGTGGGGTCATGTGGGCTGTTTCTATCATTTTCTCTATCCTAAAGAAACAGTTATGTTTTTCTAACTGTACATATCCTTTTTTTCCCCCAGTGGGAATCATTTCATGCTCAACATCCTATTTTATAATCTGTACTCTTTCTTAACTTAGAAATATACCTCCAAAAAAAATGTCATCAATATTCTTCTAATTTTGGCAATACGGAGACATGGTTAAGAGTATGGGCTGCAGGCTTCAAACTGCCTGGGTTTGAATCCTGGCTCAGCTGTTTTCTGGTTGTGTGACTAAAGGCAAATTACCAATCCCTCCAGGCCTCAGTTTCCTCATCTGTATAATGGGGCTAGGAAACGTACTGCTTTATAGGGCTGTCATATTTAGATGAATCTATACATGTGAATGGTGATTGCAGCCATGAAATTAAAAGACACTTACTCCTTGGAAGAAAAGTTATGACAAACCTATATAGCATATTCAAAAGCAGAGACATTACTTTGACAATAAAGGTCCGTCTAGTCAAGGCTATTGTTTTTCCTATGGTCATGTATGAATGTGAGAGTGGGACTGTGAAGAAGGCTGAGCGCCAAAGTACTGATGCTTTTAAACTGTGGTGTTGGAGAAGACTGTTGAGAGTCCCCTGGACTGCAAGGAGATCCAACCAGTCCATTCTGAAGGAGATCAGCCCTGGGATTTCTTTGGAAGGAATGATGCTAAAGCTGAAACTGCAGTACTTTGGCCACCTCATGCAAAGAGTTGACTCATTGGAAAAGACTCTGATGCTGGGAGGGATTGGGGGCAGGAGGAGAAGGGGACGACCGAGGATGAGATGGCTGGATGGCATCGATGACTCGATGGACGTGAGTCTGAGTGAACTCCGGGTGTTGGTGATGGACAGGGAGGCCCGGCGTGCTGCGATTCATGGGGTCGCAAAGAGTCGGACACGACTGAGTGACTGAGCTGAACCGATACATGTGAAGCACTTAGAACATTCATTCCTGGTAGAGAGGAGCCAGTGAGTTTTAGTTGCTGTTTAACAGCACGAGCTGCCATAACAGAATACCACAGAGAGGAGAGAGAATGAGCGTCTCGGAGTCTCTTCCTACAGAGACACTAATCCTGTTGAATCAGGGCCCCATTCTAATTACCTCAGTTAGCCTTAATTATTGGCCTGGCCAAAAAGTTCATTCAGGTTTTTCTGTAATATCTTACAGAAAAACAGGAACAACCCAAGTCTTCCTTACTCCACACACTTTCGCACTGGGGATTAGGACTTCAGCATATAAAGTCATAGCTTTTGCTGCTGTTTCATTACTATCATGGCTTCTGATGATAAATTACTACCCTGTAATATGGAACAACAGACTGGTTCCAAATAGAATAAAGGAGTACGTCAAGGCTGTATATTATCACCCTGCTTATTTAACTTCTATGCAGAGTACATCATGAGAAATGCTGGACTGGAAGAAACACAAGCTGGAATCAAGATTGCTGGGAGAAATATCAGAAATATCAATAACCTCAGATATGCAGGTGACACCACCCTTATGGCAGAAAGTGAAGAGGAACTAAAAAGCCTCTTGCTAAACTGCTAAGTTGCTTCAATCGTGTCCGACTCTGTGTGACCCCTTAGATGGCAGCCCATGAGGCTCCCTCATCCCTGGGATTCTCCAGGCAAGAACACTGGAGTGGGTTGCCATTTCCTTCTCCGATGCATGAAAGTGAAAAGTGAAAGTGAAGTTGCTCAGTTGTGTCCGACTCTTAGTGACCCGATGGACTGCGGCCCACCAGGCTCCTCCATCCATGGGATTTTCCAGGCAAGAGTACTGGAGTGGGGTGCCATTGCCTTCTCCAAAAAGCCTGTTGATGAAAGTGAAAGTGGAGAGTGAAAAAGTTGGCCTAAAGCTCAACATTCAGAAAACGAAGATCATGGCATCCGGTCCCATCACTTCATGGGAAATAGATGGGGAAACAGTGGAAACAGTGTCAGACTTTATTTTGGGGGGCTCCAAAATCACTGCAGATGGTGACTGCAGCCATGAAATTAGAAGATGCTTACTCCTTGGAAGAAAAGTTATGACCAACCTAGATAGCATATTCAAAAGCAGAGACATTACTTTGCCGACTAAGGTCCATCTAGTCAAGGCTATGGTTTTTCCTGTGGTCATGTATGGATGTGAGAGTTGGACTGTGAAGAAGGCTGAGCGCCGAAGAATTGATGCTTTTGAACTGTGGTGTTGGAGAAGACTCTTGAGAGTCCCTTGGACTGCAAGGAGATCCAACCAGTCCATTCTGAAGGAGATCAGCCCTGGGATTTCTTTGGAAGGAATGATGCTAAAGCTGAAACTCCAGTACTTTGGCCACCTCATGCGAAGAGTTGACTCATTGGAAAAGACTCTGATGCTGGGAGGGATTGGGGGCAGGAGGAGAAGGGGATGACCGGGGATGAAATGGCTGGATGGCATCACTGACTTGATGGACGTGAGTCTGAGTGAACTCTGGGAGTTGGTGATGGACAGGGAGGCCTGGCATGCTGTTATTCATGGGGTCACAAAGAGTCAGACACGACTAAGCGACTGAACTGAACTGAACTGAATGTTGTTCATATCACAAACACACACACATTCTAGCAATTACTAAATAATTTATTATTTCTACTTCCATAATAATTGGTTTCTCTTACACATTTCAGCATGGAATATATTGCCTTTTACAGCATTCAGATTGTTTTTATCTTTCTTTTTTAACTGACTACTATAGCCACCCTTCCTCCAAACCTATATTCTAGACCCCTTTGGAACTAAAAATCCCAAAGGTTACTGTCCTGGAAACATGATAAACTTCTGTTATTCACTATGGAATATTTACATATGTTTGTACATTTTGTCTGGAATCTGACAGTGAATCAGTAATGCCCATCATTTTAATCTAAAATCTGACTGTAATCACTGGAAATCTGAATGAGCTGGAAATGTCATTCTGTTTACACTCATCTAGGAATGTTTTGAGAATTCTGTTTTCCAGGGTCTTGGATACAGACATGAGAAGATTTGTGTGTAGTACTGGGAGATGACAAATGCTTCGTTTAATTTTAGAAGGAGGGGTAGACATTCTCTGCTCCTTTTAGATTTTCTCTCTCTGAGTTATAAAAGCCTTAACTGATGCTTCCACAAACAGAAAGCACAAGGAATTCCCAGCCTGGGTTGGCTTCCAGTGTCTGAATCAAATGGGACCTTCCGATGATCTTATCCTCCAGCTTCCTGCCAATGTCCCTGGGTTCTAGGAGGGGACACACCCAGATGATTCAGATGTGAATAAGTTTTGTTATAAATTTCCAGAATGTATAGGGTCAAACCCTAAGCAAAGATTCTGAATCTTCTGCATTTCATGACAAAGCAATCATACACTGTCCAGATTCTTAGCTCATTTTGAAGGAAAGGACTCAGTCATGTATTGTTTCCAGAATTTAGCTTCTAAGCTTTTTTTTTTAATTAAGCTAATAGGGATGGCATAACCATGTGGTAAATAGACATGACCCACTGAAAGCTCCCTTCTATTAAAAAAAAAATCAGTGTCGAAGGAGAGCTGTTTGTGGAGACTCCCCACTTCACACCTGAGTGATGAGCTAAGGGAAATGTTTTGGAAACATTGGGAAGGCCAGTTGTTGGCCGTTCATTCCAGACTAACCATGTATCAGGCGAGGTGCTGGATCTAGAGCAATGGAAAAGACACAGAGGGGGTCTTATCCTCCAGAGCTTCCCTTCTATCAGAGGGAGTCAGAACACTTCCATGTGAGCAGAGAAATCCCAAATATAAAGAAAACTCAGCAGTGTTTCCCGAGAAGGGGGTCAGGCTTCCTCAGACTCTCTCAGCTGGGGCTGCGTCTCCAAGGAGCACAGCCGAGTGAGACCTGATGGGAAAGCCACGGCCTTTGAAGCCCCGAGACACCGGAGCAGCAGCACAGCCAGGAGGAGGCTCTCCTTCCGAGCAGCTTGTGCGAGGGAGAAAAGCCTCTGGTGGCTGCGGCAGAGTGAACAGGGCCAGGACGAGGCTGGTGAGACCCGGGGGCACCCGATCCAGCAAAGGTTTCCTGAGCGCCTCCTCTATCCCTGGCACTGGGACCCACCGTCCCTCAGAGTCACCGCTGAGTGTTAAGCCAGCAGGACCAATTCTTCCCAGTTTGCCCAGGACTTTCCTGGTTTGGGGGCTTCCCAGGTGGTGCTAAAGAATCCACCTGCAATGCAGGAGACGCAAGAGACGTGGGTTCGATCCCTGAGTCGGGAAGATCCCCTGGAGCAGGAAATGGCAGCCCACTCCAGTACTCTTACCTGGAGAATCCCATGGACGGAGGAGCCTGGCAGGCCACAGTCCATTCGGTCGCAGAGTCGGACACAACCGAGCACACTGTAGCTTCCTGGTTTTAAAGCTGTTAAGTGCTATGTCCTGGAACGCGCTCACTCCCAGAGAGGCCAAGACACTTGCCCTCTTGGTGTTTGGCATCCAGGCACCACATCCTCCGGGGGCTTTCCTTCACCAGCTGTTGCAGTCCTAGCAGAGCCGCGAGGCATGATTCCGTTGCTGTGTTCCTACTCCTATCCAGAAGAGGAAGCCAAGAGGTCACACAGCAAGGATGTGATGCACCAGAGCCACGCCATGTCGTCCTGACTGCAGACACTGAGCTCTCAGTTACCCTCTGTGTCTTAAAACCCTCTACGGAGCAAAGCCAGTTAACGGGGTGTGGGAACGGGGGTGCCAGAGTCGCTGGTTTCTGCCTTTCTGCAGAGCAGCGGGCTGGGGAATCTGCCTCCTTCTAAGGCGAATGTCTGCTCTGGGTGCTTGTCATACTTGACATCTTGGCATCTGCTACAACTTAGGGAGCTGGGATCCGACAAAAACACTCAGGAGGTGTGCTTGTACAGCAGCTTCTCGGGGAGCCCTGGATACCTGAGGCTTTGCTCCGAGGAATCCCTTCCTCCAGGGTGCTGCAGTCTGGGGAAGCCTTCAGGTCTGGGCAATTTTTCTCTGTCTTCTTGCTCATGTCTAAGAGGTGTGATTGATACACTGATGTGAAATGATCACTCTCTGCCTTCTGAATCAGAACTACCACTTTGCTGTAGAGATCTGTGACCTAAGCTTTATGAGTCACAACTTGTAAGTGTGTGCCCAGTGGGCCAACTGTGGCCGCAGGAATAATTGCGCTTGGGTGTTTGCTATCAACAGGGCTTTAAAGCTTCTGCTGTCAGTATTTTTAAACGAACATATTTTGCATTTACCGTAATTTGACTTCAAGTTTCCACTGAAGAAAAAATAGATCTNCACAGGAATAATTGCGCTTGGGTGTTTGCTATCAACAGGGCTTTAAAGCTTCTGCTGTCAGTATTTTTAAACGAACATATTTTGCATTTACCGTAATTTGATTTCAAGTTTCCACTGAAGAAAAAATAGATCTGACGGTGCCGAGCTATAATCTAGTCAGGTCTTTGCTGGATCTGAGCAGCTGTTGCCCTTTTAAACGAGGCACATGACACTGAGCTCGCCGCAGTCCCCCCTGCTCCAGTCTGCTCACCACAGTCTCCCCTGCTCCGATCTGTCTCCCCAACATCTCAGCCAGCATTGCTTGAACTGTTTTTCTTACACTAGAGAAATATTTATTCGGCCTCAGGTGGCTTTTCAGTTCAGTTCAGTCGCTCAGTTGTGTCTGACTCTTTGCAACCCCATGAGCCGCAGCACGTCAGGCCTCCTTGTCCATCACCAACTCCTGGAGCTTGCTCAAACTCATGTCCATTGAGTCGGTGATGCATCCAACCATCTCATCCTCTGTTGTCCCCTTCTCCTCCTGCCTTCAATCTTTCCCAGCATCAGGGTCTNACTGCAGCCATGAAATTAAAAGACGCTTACTCCTTGGAAGAAAAGTTATGACCAACCCAGACAGTATATTCAAAAGCAGAGACATTACTTTAACGACTAAGGTCCGTCTAGTCAAGGCTATGGTTTTTCCTGTGGTCATGTATGGATGTGAGAGTGGGACTGTGAAGAAGGCTGAGCATCGAAGAATTGATGCTTTTGAACTGTGGTGTTGGAGAAGACTCTTGAGAGTCCCTTGGACTGCAAGGAAATCCAACCAGTCCATTCTGAAGGAGATCAACTCTGGGATTTCTTTGGAAGGAATGATGCTAAAGCTGAAACTCCAGTACTTTGGCCACCTCATGGGAAGAGTTGACTCATTGGAAAAGACTCTGATGCTGGGAGGGATTGGGGGCAGGAGGAGAAGGGGATGACCGGGGATGAAATGGCTGGATGGCATCACTGACTTGATGGACGTGAGTCTGAGTGAACTCTGGGAGTTGGTGATGGACAGGGAGGCCTGGCATGCTGTTATTCATGGGGTCACAAAGAGTCAGACACGACTAAGCGACTGAACTGAACTGAACTGAATGTTGTTCATATCACAAACACACACACATTCTAGCAATTACTAAATAATTTATTATTTCTACTTCCATAATAATTGGTTTCTCTTACACATTTCAGCATGGAATATATTGCCTTTTACAGCATTCAGATTGTTTTTATCTTTCTTTTTTAACTGACTACTATAGCCACCCTTCCTCCAAACCTATATTCTAGACCCCTTTGGAACTAAAAATCCCAAAGGTTACTGTCCTGGAAACATGATAAACTTCTGTTATTCACTATGGAATATTTACATATGTTTGTACATTTTGTCTGGAATCTGACAGTGAATCAGTAATGCCCATCATTTTAATCTAAAATCTGACTGTAATCACTGGAAATCTGAATGAGCTGGAAATGTCATTCTGTTTACACTCATCTAGGAATGTTTTGAGAATTCTGTTTTCCAGGGTCTTGGATACAGACATGAGAAGATTTGTGTGTAGTACTGGGAGATGACAAATGCTTCGTTTAATTTTAGAAGGAGGGGTAGACATTCTCTGCTCCTTTTAGATTTTCTCTCTCTGAGTTATAAAAGCCTTAACTGATGCTTCCACAAACAGAAAGCACAAGGAATTCCCAGCCTGGGTTGGCTTCCAGTGTCTGAATCAAATGGGACCTTCCGATGATCTTATCCTCCAGCTTCCTGCCAATGTCCCTGGGTTCTAGGAGGGGACACACCCAGATGATTCAGATGTGAATAAGTTTTGTTATAAATTTCCAGAATGTATAGGGTCAAACCCTAAGCAAAGATTCTGAATCTTCTGCATTTCATGACAAAGCAATCATACACTGTCCAGATTCTTAGCTCATTTTGAAGGAAAGGACTCAGTCATGTATTGTTTCCAGAATTTAGCTTCTAAGCTTTTTTTTTTAATTAAGCTAATAGGGATGGCATAACCATGTGGTAAATAGACATGACCCACTGAAAGCTCCCTTCTATAAAAAAAAAATCAGTGTCGAAGGAGAGCTGTTTGTGGAGACTCCCCACTTCACACCTGAGTGATGAGCTAAGGGAAATGTTTTGGAAACATTGGGAAGGCCAGTTGTTGGCCGTTCATTCCAGACTAACCATGTATCAGGCGAGGTGCTGGATCTAGAGCAATGGAAAAGACACAGAGGGGGTCTTATCCTCCAGAGCTTCCCTTCTATCAGAGGGAGTCAGAACACTTCCATGTGAGCAGAGAAATCCCAAATATAAAGAAAACTCAGCAGTGTTTCCCGAGAAGGGGGTCAGGCTTCCTCAGACTCTCTCAGCTGGGGCTGCGTCTCCAAGGAGCACAGCCGAGTGAGACCTGATGGGAAAGCCACGGCCTTTGAAGCCCCGAGACACCGGAGCAGCAGCACAGCCAGGAGGAGGCTCTCCTTCCGAGCAGCTTGTGCGAGGGAGAAAAGCCTCTGGTGGCTGCGGCAGAGTGAACAGGGCCAGGACGAGGCTGGTGAGACCCGGGGGCACCCGATCCAGCAAAGGTTTCCTGAGCGCCTCCTCTATCCCTGGCACTGGGACCCACCGTCCCTCAGAGTCACCGCTGAGTGTTAAGCCAGCAGGACCAATTCTTCCCAGTTTGCCCAGGACTTTCCTGGTTTGGGGACTTCCCAGGTGGTGCTAAAGAATCCACCTGCAATGCAGGAGACGCAAGAGACGTGGGTTCGATCCCTGAGTCGGGAAGATCCCCTGGAGCAGGAAATGGCAGCCCACTCCAGTACTCTTACCTGGAGAATCCCATGGACGGAGGAGCCTGGCAGGCCACAGTCCATTCGGTCGCAGAGTCGGACACAACCGAGCACACTGTAGCTTCCTGGTTTTAAAGCTGTTAAGTGCTATGTCCTGGAACGCGCTCACTCCCAGAGAGGCCAAGACACTTGCCCTCTTGGTGTTTGGCATCCAGGCACCACATCCTCCGGGGGCTTTCCTTCACCAGCTGTTGCAGTCCTAGCAGAGCCGCGAGGCATGATTCCGTTGCTGTGTTCCTACTCCTATCCAGAAGAGGAAGCCAAGAGGTCACAC
>SJYX01017641.1:130429-141957 GCA_006410675.1 Oreotragus oreotragus | reverse complement strand
AAAAAATAAAGTCAGCCTTTTACAAGTGGGGAGATAAGGTCACCACTTGATTATCCTAACCCTTTGCCTCTTTCATGTTTTTATTTTATGGCCCCCAGTGTCATTTCAGTTCAAGTAAACTATGGGGAAAAGGCTTTGACCTCCTAACAGATTTTTGGTCGTCTGTAATTTACCTAGAATTTTGGATTTTACAGCCTCATTCCTCCAAACCATAGGAACCAAGTAGGATTGCGAACATTGCACTTTAGCATGGAAAACATGTCCATTCAAAACTACAAATAAAACAATTGCCTTCTTTTACTGCTGTTTTATGAAATGGCAGTGTCACACCGGAGAGTAAAGGAGACGATCATGCAGAGAAGAGGAAGCGTACCCAGGAAAAGTCACACGTGGTACAAGTGGGAGAAACCCTCTCACAGCTGGCTCACGCGAAAAGGGGGCTTCGGAAACAGCTAGATCCAGGGGCATATGCAATGGCAACGATACATGGGGTCTTTCTCCTTTTCTCTCTCCAGCTCTCATCTCTGCTTTTCCTCTGTGTCCCCGGGTTTCTTGTTCAAGCAGATTTTTTTTTTTCCTAGAAATGGTGATAGTTCTTGAAGCTCCAGGCTTTTATCTTCACAGCTTCCGGCTCAAAGGAAGGGGAACAGACCTCTCTCTTGCTTGTTCAGCAAAGCTTTGGGATCAGCTGAGGTTTAGCTGTGTTTGGCCAGTCTGAACCAATCCCAGCAGCCCAATCATACACAATGCTCTGATTGGCCAGGTCTGGGTCACGTGTCCTTGACCAAGGCGGAAAGTAGGGTGTGAAAACCGCAGGGAATAAAGCAGAGAGAGGAGTGGTTCTCCAAGGCAAACCCAGCTTCCAGTTCTAGAAGGAGTGAAAAATGCTTGCCACGGAAGCATTCATCAATGAATGAATGATCAGATTGGTAAATAAATGTCCCCACTGTGATTTCATACCATGGAAAGTATTTACAGATCTTTTATTTTTTCCATCTCCCCCAGGACTCACGAGCACACAGGCACCATCCACCCTTTGAACATCTCTGTCTTAACGTATTTATTCACCTGCTCCTGAGCGTTGTCCTGCCGCCACTAAAAATGCACTTTGTTTGAACTTGCTCTAGACCTCGGACCCCGCGGAGAAGGTGGTCGCCCCGCCACAGCCGGAAGCGGCAGCTGTGGGCCAGAAGGGCAAAGAAGGCCCGTCCCGGGGCAAGAAGGCCGCCGCGGAGACCAGCAAGCAGAAGGGCGACAAGCAGGAGGCCAAAGAGCCGGCCCCGGGCGTGGAGCCGGCCGCCGCGGAGGCGACCTCGCTGCCGAGCGGGGACAAGCCCCAGAGGAGGCCCGAGAAGCGGCGGCAGTCCCTCGGGGGCTTCTTCAAGGGCCTGGTGGGTAGTCGGGCGCCCCCGCTCTCGGGGCTTCTGGGCCCCGGCTCCAAAGGCGGCCGGCTGGCTGGCCACCAGGTGGCCGGACCTTTGCCAGACAAACCCTGAGCGCCTGCTGGGGCCCAGGGGCAGAGAGCCCGGTGCGCAGGCGGGTGGGATGCTGGCGCGGGCGGGTCCAAGGGGCTCCGTTTCGGGCAGTGGCAGCCCCGCCGGCTCTGCGGCTGCGCGGAGCCCTGGCCCGCTCCTACGTGAGCAGGAAAGCTATTAAAACTGTTCAGCGAGGAAGCGCTGGGCCCTTGCTTATCGCCTTCGTGGACTGTTTTGCTGCTACAGTGCAGAAACGGCCATGGAGCGGCCACAGCCAAATAGAAAGGCAGCGCACTTCTCAGACGCCTTGCAGAGATGGTGAGCGGTGGGTAGACAGTAAGTCTCGTTCCCGTCACCGAGCCCTTTGTCCGAGGCCAGGCTCCCTGGCATTCGTCACCTCTTTAATGATGGCACCATCCCTTTGGGGTAGAAACGCTTCTTCCTCAGTCCCTCCGTCTTCCTGTTGTCAGGAGGCTCCAGCAGCGGTGGAGAAGAAGGGAGGGCTTTCCTGCCACTTTGCAAGGATCCAGTCAAGCCCCGAGGGCTTCCAGGCTGGGCGCGTTTCCCGGGGGGGTTGCCTGATCCCTCTCCTGAGAGGGCAGTGCTAGCAGCAGGCCTGTCACCAGCCAGGGAACCGTTGCCACCTCGTCACCTGCGGAAAAGGAGCTTCTAGCTGCCCTCAGCCCCGCCCAGCCCAGCCTCCCTGCCCAGAAGCTGCACCGCCAGCATGTGGCCTTTGCCCCACTGGTGACAGCCTTCATTCTGGCCCCTCTCTCCTCCTCCTATTCCTGCTGCTTGGACTCCGATAGGAAACAGCCTCCTTGGTGTTACATGAAAACTTTGCGGAGATACGTTTTGTACGCAAAGTAAACAGCCAGTAGGGTTAGAAAGTGAACAGAGGGTTGATGGAAATTAGCTCTACCTGGGAACGGTCTTCTACACCGCCCCCCACCCCCAGGTACTGTTCTTAGCGCATCATAAGCCAGGACTAGCTTTGTCTTGGAACAGCCCTCTGAGATAAATGTCATCACCTTCGTTGAGATAAATGTCATCACCTTTTCTAAAGATGAGGAAACTGAAGCACAGAGAGTTCAGTCATTTGTCCAAGATTTCACAAAGCTAGAAGGGAATATACACAGGCATGGAACTCGGGCAGCTCAGCGGAGACCACTCTCTTACCCACCACCCACGAATGCGGAGTATTTGTTTAGGACAGCACCTGGCCTAAAGTGCTAAATGACTGGCGATTGCTGCTGTTAATGTGACAGATCTTCGCCTTCTTTTGCATTTCCTCCAGGGGCCGAAGCGGATGCTGGATGCTCAAGTACAAACAGACCCTGTGTGCATCGGGCCAGCGGGCAAATCCAAGTAAACAAATCACAGCTCCCATCAGGCTCCGCCACCGAGCCGTCTCCTCCCGACTCCGTCTCCCCCCAAACCCTCTCCATGTGTATATTTTTTCTTCTGATGGCCATCCCATGAAAGTCTGCCTCCGAATTAAGCCTGAGCTGTTGTATATTGAGGTGTATTATTTACGTCTGTGGTCCAGTCTTCCCTGGTAAATAACTGTAAAGATGGCTTAGCAGGTTAACTAGCCAGGTCTGAAGATGGGTCCGAAGCAGAGTCGGGGAGGGGCAGAGAGGACTGCATTCTGGTGAAGTTACGAAAAATGGCCAGGGGCAAGTAAGTTGCAGAAGGGAAAAGACTGCTGGAAGGAATTAAGCTTTGTAGTCAAGGCGTGCTCGTCCTCTCGGCTTGAAGAGGAGAGGCGAAAATCCGTTTGTTTAAGTTCACGTTTCAAGGAGGGAGACCGTGGGCTGTGTGTTGTTGGGAGGTTGCCAATTTTCTGGAATGGAATGTGTGGGGAATGACAAAGGAATGACCAAGAGTTGTTTTTCAAATAGGGTCCTTGAGCGTTATTGACGAGAGGGAAAAGACTGACTGGAGAGGACTTGACATGATTTGGGAAAACAATTGCTTTTTGAGGCTCAGTGACAAGGGCGAGGATTACAACTTCAAAAAAAAAAAACAAAACACCCCAAACGAAACCAAATAAAAGACGTTGCGAGTTTATTTTTGCAACACTAGGGGGCGCCAAGGTCTCCATTTTCGTCCCGCATCCCGTATCCCTAACAAAGATTTGGTCTCTGCAATCTTACATTATTAATGTTTCTCAGATGGCTGAGGGGCTTGCTTCATCTGTTCTGTCTGACACTTATCTCAAGTCTGTCTGTAATTTCCTAATGTTCTCAGGATGTGCTCTGATAAAACCCTCCCATAACCCCAGTTAATAATAAAAATTTACAAATTATTCAAATACCTGAGTTTTTTTAATACTTGTACAGAGGAGTACATAGGACCGTGGTGTATTAAAATGTAGTTCAAAACCTATAGCCATATGATCGGCTGATGTCATGTATGCTGTGTCTTCTTCTGATTTAATAAAAAAATACGTTGGCATCTGAACGATCTTTTAATGCTCCGCTTTTAAGGCAGGCCGGGTGCTCTGTGTCTGAGATGGCTTTATCTCCCATGTCAGAAGATCGATGCTCCCCCTGCATCTTATTTCTTCTCCCAGATCTTCCTCGATTTCCTCATACGTGGGCGTGTGCACACACAGATATGTGCACGTGTATATTTGCACATATGCACGTGCACACACGTGTGTAATATATACACACTGCCTCTGGCCACACTGACAAGAGTAGAGCCTGACAGAGACTTAGTGCCGGTGTGAGCCTGAAGGCGGGCTCCCAGAGGAAAGGGAGGACGAGGAGCACGAGGCAGGGTCTGGTCTCAGCTGGAGCGGAGTTTCATTCTGTCTCCCAAGGGGCCCTGGAGCCCGAATCATATGTGAATCGTACCACAAAGTTGGCTCTGCCTACAGGCAAGGAGGCTGGCCTTTGTCCCCTGGGTGAGTCATGGACCACCCTGGGAGGTGTTGGGCCAGGCAAACTTCTACAGTCGAGCTGAGAAGCTGGGATCCCTTGGGCTGGAGGTTAAGAGTCAGTCGAAGTGTCCACAAGTGACATACACATCCAGGTGTGTATTTATAGCCACAGATGCACACACACACTCAGGAACGTGTTTCCAGACAGGAATAGATAGACGCATGCACACGTCCACAGTCTTACACAGGCAAACGGACACGTGTGACTGACACAGAACCACAGGCCCCCGAGGCTCCTACAAACCCACTGTGTGCACAGTCCACACCGTGGCTAGAAACAGCACTGAACGCCTGCTCCTGAGAAGTCGATACCTTAGGCAAAGAAAACTGTGGCTTGGGCAAAAAGGCCTTTGGAAAACATGTTCAGGACAAAACTATTTCCCAAAAAAAGTCTGGGAGGCCCTTGGCTCCCAGGACCCGCTGGCTGCCAGCTTGGACCCCTGGCTGCACCTGAGAGCTCAGCTTCCAGAAAAGACCAGAGGCTTTTTCCTTGGGGTGAGTTTGGCTTCTCCAGCCCTCCTGCCCGAACCTGGACATTCCTCACTGTTTGTGACTCACCCGGCTGAGAATGACCTCATGCTGCTTCATGTCTGCATGCTTAACTTGGCCCAAATCAGGGGAAAAAACCCTCTGGGGGAGACCTCAGTGGGGGCTTACTTTCCCTCCATCATCCCCATCACAGCACACGGGATGACTCAAGGTAACTAAACACTACGGGGGTTGCCTGGCACGCCCTTTGAGCTCTGGCCATGCCAGTCTGTTGAGAAAGGTGACAGTATTATTTGCAAGTTTCACCTCACTGGACACAGGGGCTTTTTGCCCTGATGAGAAATGTCTCCAAGGCGAGACTGACTCACTAATGCCAAAGGAGCCCTCCCACCCCGGAAAAAATTTTTCAAACTTTTTTTAAAAAGTTCTCTGCTGAGAATCTTGCTGCAGAGCATGCCAACGGTTTCCATAACTGGTTTCCCATCCTCCTGGCCAAAAAAGGAGAGCCATCTTTGAATGAAATTGCTTGTTCTGTTTTTAAGAAAACCAGCCAGAGAGGACTCTAAAAATTATTGGGGAGATTCTAAAGCCAGTTGTAGCCTGCGAAGCAAGTTAAAATTCCGTTTTTTGAGTTTGGTAGGGTTTGTTTGGTTTTGATTGGAGAGCCCATTCCTGAGGCATTTGCAATAAATACTAATTTCCATGCTTCCTGTTGGATTAGGTGTGAAAAGAGTAGCCACTCCCCAAGTGAGTGCAGGAAAGCTCTGGGGACACAGATTCACAGAGGGGCTGAAGTTCTTTAAGCGGCAGCGCCCAGGAATGCCCTTTGGATAGCAAAACCACCCACAGTAAAATGTTAAGAGCGCCCCAAAACAGAAAGAGAAATTAACACCTGGGGGAGGGGCACGGGTGCCTTTTTGAAGCTGACATGCCCTTTAACTTACTATTTTCAGGTGCACATGGACGTGTCTCCGTGGCCTTTGCAGGACCTGGGCTGTCGAGCTGCGTTGGCCACCGTCAGGGAAAACCAAGAACAGCAACAGGGAAACGCTGCTTGCCAGCTCCAGCCCACGGCGACGTCTGGACTGATCTCCGTAAAAGAATTCATTCAAATCCCAGTTGTTCTCAGCAGCCCCTGAAGTCTCTCGTGAATTCATCCTGGGGAGAGGGGCACAGGCCACCCAAGGGAAATGCCAGAAAGGGAAGGAAAAGAGAGAGAGTGAAGTCTTTGTGGTTTTGTTGTGCCCCCTGCCCTTGAAACAAATTATCAGGGGTTTGCATGCGCGCGCGCACACACACACACGCAAACACACACACACACACAGACTCTCTAGCTGCATTGCTGCTGTTTGTGTGCAAACAGAGGCACTGGGGTCCCATTTAATGAGACTCCAACAGGTTCGAATCTGCGCCTTGCTGGCTCCTTCTCAAAGTGCCTGGAAGGGAGCAGGCCTGATGAGCAGCATTTCTTTTGTCAAAGAATCACAAACTGATCTTAAGCCTTACAAACTAGAATCAGCTCACCACGCCACCTGGAAGAGGAGGAAAGCAAGATGATTGCCAGTATTAACTCACCCAACTCGCAAATGCAGGGAATGCGCTTTGCAGAAATCTAAGATGATGCTTATCAGCTTTTAACTATCCTCCCAAGCCCTTTCCCGGCCTTTTATTAAGAAAAAGGCAGTTCGTACAGTGAGTAGAATTAAGCTGCTCTCTGGTATACATCTTGTTCATTCTATCCGTGGAAATCAAGTGACACCAGCCACCACCCCCCCAACAACCCCGGAAATTACGGGCTCCATTAGGAAGAAAAGGAATTATTTACAGAGCAGCAAATTCTGTAAATTTGTAATTCAGATCTCTAGCACTGGCCTGAATGCCCGTCAGAATCCAGTCCTTGGCATAAATTGGTTTTCAGAGGAGCTTAACTCTTTTGTTACCCTCTTTTGGAAAGCCGCTCACTGGAGCCTCTTCACCCGCTGGCCCTTTAACTAGCCACTGCCAGTGCCTGGATAGCAAATCAGGGCAACTTTATGAAAGTAAGGGTAACAGCTGGGCTTCCCTGGTGGCTCAGATGGCAAAGAATCAGCCTGCAATGCAGGAGACCTGAGTTCCACCCCTGGGTCGAGAAGATCCCCTGGAGAAGGGAAATGGCAACCCACTGCAGCATTCTTGCCTGGAGAATCCCATGGACAGAGGGGCCTGCAGGCCACAGTCCACGGGGGCACAACTGAGCAGCTAACACTTTCCCTTTTACCAAAGGCACTGATACAGCACCCTTACACTGGCACACTACGGTTTGCAGGCTGCTTTTTGACTAAGTTATCTACGTTAAAGCATGTCCCCTGACTGGACTTAACTGCATCCTCTGCTGTATTTCACTGGGAGAGCGAACGGTGTACACTCTATGGCTTCCTCCCCTCCCGAAGGTGCACGCCTTAACAAAATGGCCCCCAGCTGGATCTGGCCATGATTGCACGTGATTTCTTCCTGAAGCTCTTCTATTTAAATCTGGCCACAGGAGGGAGTTCCAAGACCTGGAGCCCAGATCTCCGCTGCTGCTGCTATGTCACTTCAGTCGTGTCCGACTCTGTGTGACCCCATAGACGGCAGCCCACCAGGCTCCCCCATCCCTGGGATTCTCCAGGCAAGAACACTGGAGTGGGTTGCCATTTCCTTCTCCAATGCATGAAAGAGAAAAGTGAAAGTGAAGTCGCTCAGTCTGTCCGACTGTTAGCGACCCCATGGACTGCAGCCCACCAGGCTACTCCGTCCATTGGATTTTCCAGGCAAGAGTACTGGGGTGGGGTGCCATTGCCTTCCCCGGGAGCCCAGATCTCTAGCCTGGCCCTTTTCTCTGACCGCTGACCAGGAGGTTGGGCCTGAAGCAACTCTTAAGAGTGCGTTTGTTGGGTAACTCCTAGAAAGTGGTTAAGTTTAATGACGAGAACTAGGGTAAGAGGGCCAACCTGGTGAGTCCATTGCTCCCTGTGATTTTCAGTCCCCCAAACAAAGGTAAGGTTGGTTATTGGTCAGTTTTTCCATTTTTATCAGCTCAGACTTAGAAGCAGCTTGAGAAGGGTAGTGTGATTGCAAACGGTTAAGTTGGTGTCACTGCCAAGCATGGAAGTCACCCTCACACTCAACGAGAGGAGAGGGCAAGTGACTTACCCTGTCAGTTTGCTCCCCAAACAGGAGAGTGTGGATTGAGATGGAGCAAGGCAAACCCTTTGTGCAATGGCTGGTACATTAAAAAAAAAAAAAGAAAGAAAGAAACAGTACAGGAGGGCTGTTAGCACACAGGGAATGTTAGCACCAAGTACCTGAAAACTCCTACTCAAGCTGGCTAGTAAATAACGACAACAGTAGGAATATTTACCATTTTACGTAATCGGTGTTTTGTCACAACCTGGCTCTGATCCTCTGGGACTCAGCTCTGCCATGTCCCAAATGAGTTGACTTCAGCAGTGCCAGACAAGGGAATTACAGGATCACTGTCATCAGTTTTGATTTATCATTTCCGTGAAACTGATGTTGAGAAGGTAACTGTGATGATGCAGTAAGCAATAAAGCAACTGTGAATATCAGTATTTTTAAAGTCAGCCATTTCCCAAGCCAGCCAGGCCCCTTCAAGTTCCTGATGGGACTTGAGCAATTATGACACCTGCCCTGCAGACCAGGGTCGTTAGACTGTGAGCCCTCAACATCAGGGACCTTCTTGTCTCATTCACTGCTCTATCATCAATGTACAATACCCGGGCACAGTAAATACTGAATAAATAGCATCTGGATGGGTAAGTTGATAGATAAGTATTTTAAGGCCGTATCCATTGGAAAGAGGGTTGCCTTATGCTCTGCTGCTGCTGCTAAGTCGCTTCAGTTGTGTCCGACTCTGTGGACCCCATAGACTCCCACCAGGCTCCCCCGTCCCTGGGATTCTCCAGGCAAGAACACTGGACTGGGTTGCTGTTTCCTTCTCCAATGCATTAAAGTGAAGTCGCTCAGTCGTGTCCGACTCTTAGCGACCCCATGGACTGCGGCCCTCCAGGCTCCTCCGTCCCTGGGATTTCCCAGGCGGGAACACTGGAGTGGGCGCCATCGCCTTCTCCGCCTTATGCTCTGGCTTGACTTTAACTCCATGTGTCGGATCACTCTAATCCTCTCCCCTCCTCAGGTGCCCAGCTGAGTGGTCCTCAAAGTGTGGGTCCATAGCAATCAGCATCAGCTGAGAACCAACTAGAAAGGCACATTGTCCAGCCCCTCTCCAGACCCAGGCGGAGCCTCAGTGTGTTCTCACAAGCCCTCCAGGTGGTTCTGATGCAGGGAAAATTTAAAACCACTGGTCAAGGTTGAGCTCTGACTTCACTGAGTGTCAACCAAGAAAAGACCAGTGCTGACCATGCAAAGCTAATCACAGCCGACCTTGGAGTTTACAGTACAGGTCAGGCGTTGTGCTTCACAAGTCCCTCGCTTACTGCCCATTTTACAGGTGAGGAGAACAAGGCTTAGAGAGGAGGAGCAACTTAGCCTGCGGACACACAGCTCAGAGCCAAGGCTGCAACCCAGCTAAGCTCTTCTCAAAGGCATGTTTTTGCATCTGTGAGAGATACAGACAGACGCAAAGACAACTGTCCCATCAATAAACGCACGGCTCGGTGGTGCTTAGAGGAGAATCTGCCTCAGGACTAACGGGGATGGAGCTTGGCCGTTTCAGGAGGTGACGGTTGAACTGACTCACAAAGAGTGGCCAAAGGGGCTTCCAGCAGAATGGAAGTGCAAAAGGCCAGCGTCCACAGAGGGAACGGCAAGTAGGTCCGCATGGCTGGAGTGAGACTGTGGGGAAGACAGATGGTGAAGGCTGGAGAGGAGGCAAGACACACAGGGACACACAGAAAGGAGCGCGCAGGGAGAAGCTTAAACCTTCTCCTGTGGGCAGTAGGGAGACAGGGAGGAGGTCTGAGCTGGAGGGCTACAGAATCAGATTTATACTTTGGTTGCAGGTGGATCGAATGCAAACTCAATTCAGCTAATATTCCCTGGATCCTTGGAGTGACCTCAGCTAGCAGACACCATAAAGTGTCACCATTTCACTTTTGAACCTCTTCGCAGAGCGTAAGAAATGCTCAGATAAAACCTCTAAATGGCTTTGGTCCTTGAAAGGATGCCTGAATGCTTACTTCCAAGTGTCATATATGTGAGCTTGGCATTTAGCCCCATCGTCCAGCTGATTACCCACATCTATGGCCTTAGGCTGTGAGATTGTTAGTTGCTTTGCCTTAGTTTGCTTCTCTGTAGAATGGAAGTAATCGGGGAACGTAGAGTTGATGAGAAGAGTAATAAGACAACCCATTTATAGCTTGTTAGTAGAGTGTGTCAGTGGCTCAGTTATGTCCGACTCTTTGCGGCTCCATTGACTGTAGTTCACCAAGTTCCTTTGTCCTTGGGATTCTCCAGGCAAGAATACTGGAGTGGGTTGCCATTTCCCTCTCCAGGGGATCTTCCTGACCCAGGGATGGAGCCCAGATCTCCTGCACTGCAGTCAGATTCTTTACTGTCTGAGCCACCAGGGAGATGAGACAACGCATTTATAGCTTGTTAGTGGAGTGCCTGGCAAATAAGTGCTCAGAAAGCATATTGATGAGGATGCCCAGGACATCTACCCGAGGTAGAAGGTATGTCTTCTTTCAAGGGCTCAAAGTCCACCCAGTCCTTGGGACACCGTTAAGCTGCATCCTTGTCTCTCCCTGTGCTGGTAACCTGATTGTCTGGCTCATCCAAGAAAAGAGAAAGAAGGGAGGGAAAACATGTTGATTCTCCCTGGTGTCCGTCCCACTCGAAAGTAAAGGAGAATTGAGGGGAGGGACTCGGGTCTCCCTTTAATTTTCCTTGGTTGTATCTGCCTAGTAGCCAGGTTGCCATAGTAGCAGATGCTGTGGACGCCTCATTGGTCCTCAGCCCAACTCTGAATTCACCCACAGCCCTGTTAACTTTCACTTCCATGGTCCCTCCATTATTTGCTTTCCTTCTTGATGGCTTCCTCCAGGGGCTGTGGGAACCTGTTCAGTCCACATGCAGGATTCCTGGAAATGCCTGAAAGTTCACGTTTCCAGAGGCACCCTCAACCAAGGAGGGATGGAAGATGACCGATAAATAGCTCAGCTTCTCCGTATTTCGGGGGATCTTCTACACGTTTCCACAGGCGTCCACAGCAAGAGCCCACAGTAGTAACACACTCATAAATACACCCTCCCTCGTTTGTGCTTCCTGGAACCCCTTCTCAAGTAAACGACTTGCACGCAACCTCTCGTCTCAGGGTCTGTATCTAAAGCACAAACATCTGTGTCTCCCTTAGGCTTTCGTCAGAGGACCTAGCTTGTGCCAAGTAGTTTAACAGAAGGGGGCTAAGTACGGCACTGGTTTCAAAGGTGCTGGAAGAGCTGACAAGGCAACCACGTGACAAGGAGACCATTCGCAGAGGAGACGCAGAAGGAAGCCACAGCTACTATTAGGCCAGAGGCTTGGCTCCAGACCAGGGAACCTGTGGTCCTGTGGGAAACGGAGAGCCCTGCTGGGCCGAGGGCGGCTGAGGGCGGCTGGGGCAGGAAGGGATGGGA
>SJYX01017641.1:92013-129611 GCA_006410675.1 Oreotragus oreotragus | reverse complement strand
GAGAGCGGAGGTTCGGAGGCCTCTCTCCAGAACCGCTGCTTTTGTGCTGACGGGAGGAAAAACGATCTTGGTGCCAGTGGCCCCCACTGGCTGCCCTGACCTAGAAGCCACGTGGCTTCTATGGATCCTGGGAAAGGCAGTCTGCAGGCAAGCGTGGAAAGAGGAAGTAAGAGCGAACAGGCAAATGCCCAGCACAACCTGGGGTCCTGCTTTGAGAGAGAGAGAACGACACCACCAAGCGGGGCGCGGCTTCGGTTAGGGCCTCTCCCTGGATCTACATACGGGAACATGTATGTTGCGGTCCCTGTGACAACCCGTCCCCCTCGTTACCTTCAGGACAGAGCAGACGTTAAGGATGCAGGCCCTGGGTCCGGAGGCCGGGCTGGAAGGCCAAGTCCCTGCCCTCCCGCCTGGCTTCCCCGCGCAAAGCGCAGCTCACGTGCAGGCCCCCTCGCGGGTTGCGCGGGCTGGAAGGAGACAGCCTCGCTGGGCCTGCGAAAGGTTCACCCTTAGCAGCACACTGAGTTTCAGCTGCCGTGTGGGTATCTGGAGGCCCATCCAAATTCCTGCTCGAACTCGTTTCTTCTCCTCTTTACCCCTCCAGCCCCCAGCTTCAAGTCTAGAATCCGAGGCTCTGCCTCCAGCCTCGACTGTACCGCCATCAAACGACAAAAATAAAACACCGAAAATCGTTTCCACGCTCACAGAAGTCCTGCCAGGCCCCAGGAGGGAGCAGCCCTTCCCCACCCCTCTTGGCTCACAACCCTCCCTCGCAGCCCCCGCCCCTCCCTCTCGGCCAGTCGTTGGCAAGTAGCTTAGCAGTTTTGAGGATACAAAAACAGGAAACTGTGCACCAGTCCTGACTAAAGCTAAAAACGCATGAGCAAACCCTTCATCGCACAGATTTCTTCAGCTCTCAGAAAACGAGGGCCTTGAAAAAGTCAGGTCCCCTGGCCGAGATCTCTGGATTTGCTTAATCATTTCCTTTGCAAATGTGTAACTTCTTTAGCCGCGGAGAAGAGATGGTGAGAAAGAGGGAGGCGGGAGGTGAAATGTTTGAAGTCAACCACAAGACAAGACAGGAAATTCTGGAATGGGGGTGACGGTGGTGATGTGTCTTTCATTCCTCGGCACCACAGCAGTCTCCGCGAGCAACTCTGGAAAAACGACCCGAGTAGATTTTTATTTTTTTGCTGTTGACTCTAACTCAGAGGGAAATGCAGGCATCTTCATTCAGGGAATAAACAGAGATCATCAGAGCCAAGAAGACTCTGGGTTGTCTCCATCTGACCCTTTATTTGGGATTTCCCAGGTGCCTTGGTTGTAAAGAATTTGCCTGCACATGCAGGAGACTCAAGGGATGTGGGTTTGATCTCTGGGTCAGGAAGGTCCCTGGAGGAGGAAACGGCAACTCCAGTATTGCCTGGGAAATCTCATGGACAGAAGAGCCCGGCAGGCTACAGTCCAGAGTCACAAAGACAGGGACGTGCCTGAGCACACGTGCGTGACCCTTTATGTGGCGCAAGGAGCAAACATGTGTTGAGAGCCAAACATCCTTGTCATTTACAGATATGAGGAGGAAGAACAATTTTAAATCTATACACTCTTGCTAATATAGCTGTGATGTATATAAAGCAGAAACCCCCAGATCTAGAAGGAGAAATAAATCCACAGTCGTAGTTGTAAGCTTCACCTTTCCTCTATCAGTAACTAAAAAACAAACCAACAAAGGCAAGTTAGTAGCAATTAAAAAAAAAAAAATGGCCAGCACTATTTCTACACTTAGTTTAATCAATGTTTATAGAACAAAGCAACCAATAACTGCAAAATATATATTCTTTTAAAACTACACATGGAATATTTACCAAAATTGACATGTGCTGGCCTATTGAGTAGGTCTCAGATTTAGAAGGAGGGGTGGGCAGGGTTTGCTGTTGGATTGGATGTGAAGATCAGAGAAAGGCTGGAGTCAGGGCTAACACTGAAGGACTCGGTGTTCTGAAGTCAAGAATGATTGGTTCGTGCATAATTAGCATTTTGGAAAGATAGGAGTGTGTGTGTGTGTGTGTGTGTGTGTGTGTGTGTAGCACTCATAAGATAGGAGTATTTCTATGTGTGAATCAAGGTGGGAATGAACCTGTGTCCAACTGAACATGAAGCAATTATTCAGACTTGGTTTCTGGAATATTCCCAGAGTGAAACAAGCCCCTGGTTTTATCACTGTCTTCTCTGGTTAAGTATTTGCTTGTCTTGTGAACTGAGTAGACATTATCTGTTTCAGTCTGGATCGATGGACACAAAGAAACAACTCTTTAAAAGTTCCATGGTGTTGACAAACACTTCTGCAAAACATGAAGTGGATGACCCAATTCCTGGCCTCCTCTATCCAAGAGGGATTGGCTTCTTCATTGACCGATTGAGTATCAGTTGTGAGTCTGGGTCTGGGAGAGTGATAAGAAAAGCAGAGACCACTCCAGGATGGCTGGGGAGGCAGCCACTTGCAAGGCCAAAAATCAGAGAAATCTCACGCACACAGCTGTGTTCCATACCCTTGTGTGATAGGTTTGAAGTAGTAATCAAGAACACTCTGGGACTCGGTTCTCCTGTGAACCATCTCGAAGACACTGGGCTTATATAAAAAACATATCTCAGTCTCTTCACTGTAAAATGGCAGTGATGTTACTGATAATATCATCACTGTGGAAATAAACCAGATCAAATTCACAACCTGCTCAGAGCAGTGCCTGAGATTAAGTTAGCACAAAATCAGCCTTTGCAACTTTTATCGTTAAGCTGCTTCAAATATTTTCATCCTTTTTAAAAAAAATATGAAATCAAATATTCTTCAAAGATTTCCCTGTGTTGTACAATATATCCTTATAGCTCACTCTGTACATAGTGGTTTGGACCTCTTACTCCCCACACCTGGACTGCCCCTCTCTCATTCCCTCTCCCTGCTGGCAATCACTGCTTTGTTCTCTATTTCTCTGAATCTGGTTCTTTTTTACTATATTCATTGGTTTATTTTTAGATCCCATATATAGGTGGTGGTGTGTATATATGTATGTATATACAAGTGTACCGTGTACATTGTATATATCTGTCCTTCTCTGTCCGGCTTATTTCATTTAGCATGACACTCTCTACCTTCATCCCTCTTGTTGCAAATGACAGCGCCTCACGCTTTTCCGTGGCTGAGGCGCGTTTCATTGCATATATTTGCACATTGCATCTTCTTTAACCGCCTGTTGCTGGGCACTTAGGTTGCTTCCAGATCTTGGCGTTTGTAAATAACGCTTGTAATTATACATCTTGCACTGGGGTTCATCGATCTTTTCAAACTAGTGTGTGTGTTCTTTTCAGATATATGCCCAGGAGTGGGATCACTGGTAACTCTATTTTTAATTTTTTAAGAAACTTCCATGCTGTTCTCCATAGTGGCTACACCAATTTACGTTTACATTCTCCCCAGCGGTGTATGAGGGCTCCCTTTTCTCCACATCCTTGCCAACGTTTGTTATTTCTGTTCTTTTTGATAACAGACATTCTGACAGGTATGGGGTGATCTCTCATTGTGCCTTTGAGCTGCATTTTCTCTGATGATTAGTGAGCATCTTTTTCATGTGCCTCTTAGCCATCTGCAAGTCTTCTTCAGAAAAATGTCTATTCAGCCCTTCTGCCCATTTTTAATATGGTTGTTTTTTTATGTTGAGTCATATGAGCTATTTATATATATATTGTATATTGGAGAAGGAAATGGCCACCCACTCCAGTGTTCTTGCCTGGAAAATCGCAGGGACGGCGGAGCCTGGTGGGGTGCCGTCTATGGGATCGCACAGAGTCGGACATGACTGAAGCGACTTAGCAGCAGTAGCATTGTATATTAACCCCTTATCGATCATATCATTTGCAAGTTTTTTTTTCCCATTCAGTAGGTTGTCTTTTTGTTTTGTTGGTGGTTTCCCTTGCTGTGCAAAACTTCTAAGTTTAATAAGGTCCCGTTTGAAAGCATGTATGTTTCAATACTAGGGGAGAATAAAGACAAAGATCCCATGATAATCCCATCTTCCTGACTCAGCCTTATTTTACATACTCCCTTCAGATTTTTTTTATATAGATTATTTCATAGTTATGAAAGTACCTTGCAAACAGCAGGTGATTAATAAAATGCACATTGACTGCCTGACTATCCAGTTCAATGCAAACTATTTTGTATTATGCTTTGTTCATGTGGCCAAGTCACTTCAGTTGTGTCCAACTCTTTGTAACCCTGTGGACTGTAGCCCACAAGGCTCCTCTGTCCATGGGATTTATCCAGGCAAGAATACTAGAGTGGGTTGTCATCCCCTTCTCCAGGGGGTCTTCCCAACCCAGGGACTGAACTCACCTCTTTTATGCCTCCACATTGGCAGGCAGCTTCTCTAACACTAGCGCCACTGGGGAAGCCCAGGCTTTGTACACTTAAGATATGATGTGATGTGGCGTTACAGTTATCGCATGTGCATCCTGCTTAAGCTTTCTCACAAGATGCATGGCTGCGACCTCTACGGCCCTAGGGCCTCTCGTGTCAGCGTGCCAGCTTGGCTAAGCCACTCCCCTTTGCTGGGCCGCCGTGTGTAGAATGCCTACAGAGCACTCTGCTTTGGACTCCACCACAGTGAGTCGCTCCATAGATTGTGTTTCAGCTTTTTTGTAAATTTCCTAAAATAATCATAGACTATGGAATTAAACATCCCAAGCTAAACCTTCAAGTTACTGAGCAGGGAGCCCCAAAATATTAAACCAAAATGGGATTCCTTCCATAAGATCAGGTTGTAATAAAATGAACTGCACAAGATGATAAAACCATGTGTGATCCTATTTTCGTTTTGAGGTATTCGCTTTTCACTCTTTCAGAAAACATTGTATGAAAACCCACAACTCCCTCAGCACAGATCAATAAAAGATATGAGTGTTTTGATGTATTTATAAACAAAAACAACAGTGCTTTCACTTTTAGTCGACATACGTTTTTTTTAAAAAATGCTCATCAGACGTCTGGTTAATCCAAAGGCTGGCTTTCAAAGGCTGCAGAGAAAGATTCTCGGCTATGTACTACGTTTCCTGAAGCAGAAGCCCTCTCAAATCTTAGGGTGTGTTGGGTGGGTACATTTCTCTCATTGTGCTGGTGGAGCAGAGAGGAAGGAGCAGCGACAGCTGTCTGCTTAAGTGAAGGCACTTCCCTAGCGATCAGAGACAGCCAGCTGCACTCGACGTCTGCTTGTCTCAGCAGAGACGGGTGATAGGTGATGGGTGACGGCGAGTCTGGCTGTCGGAGCCCGCAACCAGGGGCATGGAAAGCACCTTTGTCAGTGGCTACCTTGTGACTGCAGGTATGTTAGCAACTAACTGAGCAAGGCAGGATCCAGTCCCTGATTCCAGAGTCCCTGGGCCCCACTATGTAACATGACTCTCTCTCCAGATTGGTTGTTCTCCTGTTCGGGTTGACTTCGCTGGAAATGGAAAGAATGCACGAGGGAGGCCAAGGAGAAGGCTCCTGCTCTGACTTCCTGGGAGAAGACGGTGGCTGTGACAAGCGTCGCTGCTGAAGAGGTGGTGGGAAGTGGCTGTTATCAGGACTTGTGTGAATGAAACATCACGGGACAATATAACCCACGTGGACACTGGCCATTGCCTGTAAGAGGGCTTAAGCACACCGCCCAGCAGGTGTTACTCACTTAGTCGTGTCCGACTGTTTGCGACCCCGTGGACTACAGCCCTCCAGACTGCTCTGTCCATGGAGTTCTCCAGACAAGAATACTGGAGCGGGTTGCCATTCCCTCCTCCAGGAGTTCTTCCAGCCCAGGAATCAAACCCAGGCCTCCCACGCTGCGGGAGGACTCTTTCCCTGAGCCGTCAGAAAGCCATCGGAGCAGTAACAGCGCTCAGTGAACTGGCCCATGGGCTGCAGCCGACCTGGTCACCCACAGGCGCCAGCCTGGAACTGGAGGCCTCGCTTTTCACGAGAAAATCTGCAGGTTACCAAGAGTATCTTTCTCCCCAAACCATGCTTTCTTGTTTCATCCCGTGAATGACGGCCCTACGGTAGGGTGAGACGCAAACAGGTGATCCGAGAATAAAAATCTGTAGTCCGTAGGGCTGCACATGTCCACTCTCTGTATTTTATCCTATTTCATCTTCAAAGGGACCCAGTGTGGTGGTGATCTTTATCACCATTTCGCTCATGAATAAACAAAAGTAGAAAGAAGTTACAGAATTTGCTGGAAGCCACAGAACTGTTAGGTTAAAAAAAAAAAAAAAAGCACAAAAATTGCACACAGGTTTGTTTGATTCCAAAGTTTACAGGCTTAACCATGAGGTCATTTTGCTTCCTGCCATGTTGGTGGGAAGAAGTGGGATTCGGCAGGAGGGAGAGAACTGTGTTTTGCTCCATCATATTCATACATATCCTGCGTGTTCCAGAAGGATTCCAGGGTCCATCCAAGGAGACAAGGACCCAACCTCTGCTGCCAGCCTGTGGCTCCAGCCCACTCAAGTTCCGCGTTTTCTCCTATAAAGATAAGAACTCACAACAGCCCCCTGGGATGGAAGGGGCGGAGGGCTTGACACTTGTCACCCAGCATTGGGGAAGTTGCTCATTTTAGGTCGTTTTTAACCGTGTGAATGCCCGACACTTGACATTTGGGCAAAAGAGGGGGAAAGTCCCCAAAGGCTGCTTGGGACCCGCCTGTCTGCTTCTTCGACAAACCGGAATCCTCCCTTGGCTGTCGTCCCTCAGAGATGATTTTCCAACGACGGTTTTTAAAAACAGTTCTTTTGGGGAATTAAAAAAGCAATCCTGTTTTCAACAGAAAATTCACGTGTCAACAGAAATGCATGAAAAATAAAATCACCAATTTCCCCATCACCCAGGAAAAATCCTGTTACCAAATGAATGCTTCCTTCCTTTTCCCGCTCACAGAGAGACTTATTTCTGTAAACTGCAATTGGACTCAATTGCACATAAAGTTTTGTGGCAAGCATTTTTAAAATCAAACATTGGATTATCAGCATTTCTGCATGTTTTCCAATTTAAAAACTTGGAAAATGTGATTTTTAAGAACCACATAAAAGCCTGCCCCACTGATTCTTATACTAACTTAACCATCTCTCCGTTGGCAGACCTTCCTTTGTATCCTATTTGAAGCAACATTTTCTCCCCAGGAGTGTGTTGCCTTTATACAGATATTCTGGTCCTATCCCACCAATCAATTTTAATTTCCTATCAAAATCTTTCTAGACTTCTCTACATCAGAACAGTTGGGATGCTGGTCATAGGAGTGATCTTGAATCAGAAGCAAACCCCATGTGAAAGGGGGTTTCACATGGGGTTTGTGAAAGGGAATCAAAATACCATTTTAATGAGATTTTCAGTCACCCCGGTTAAAAGCCAACCAACAAAGAACTTTCTCTCATCTCCCCCACCCACCGCCCCCACCAGGCCTTTTGGTGGCCTTAATGCAGCTCTTTCCCTTCGCTTTGATTTCTGCCTCTTAAACTCCCATTTACCCCTCAAGATGCTGTCATCTCTTGGCCATTCCCTGCTACAACAGTCCTTGTAAAATGCCAGATGCATCATCCTCCACTTTCATTTAATTTCTCACTACACAAGAGATCCAGAAAGGCATTTTCCCAGTTAAAATAATTAACAACTTAAACATAGATTCCCTGGTGACCACTTATCCCTCATCTTGGAAACTTTCTCCTTCAACAAAGGTATCCAGTGTTGCGAATGCTGAGGGAAGGATGGGGCACCTTCGGGTCCTATACCTGCGTCCACAGAGACTGAGAGAATGCGTGAGAGAAGAGAAAAGAGGCCGGCTGTGGCTTTGTGTGGAAGTGTTTTAGTGTGTCTTATCTTTCTGAGTGTTTCTTGTGTCTCCGCTGCTCAGATACATCATGGACCGGAGTTTATTCACCTGTAACTCTACTGATGGACATTATTAGCTGGCTTCTGGTTCCCTATCATCACAAATAAGGAGGCGACAGAGAGTACTCTTTTTTTTTTTTTTTTCAGAGAGTACTCTTGACTCTGTCCGTCTGGGCACTGGAGCGGGACTTTACTCCTCTAAGGGCTACTGAGAACTGGGCCTCCAGGCCACTTTTGTCTGGTCGTTCAGTTGCTAAGAGGGGCCCAGCTCTTTGCGACCCCATGAAAGGCAGTACACCAGGCTCCTCTGTCCTCCAGGAACTCCCGGAGTTTGCTCGAACTCATGTCCAGTGAGTCAGTGATGCTGTCTAACCATCCCATCCTCTGTCACCCTCTTCTCCTTTTTCCTTCAGTCTTTCCCAGCATCAGGGACTTTCCCATAAGTTGACTTTCCACATCAGGTGGCCAAAGTACTGGAGCGTCAGCTTAAGGGCTACTGAGAACTGGGCCTCCAGGCCACTTTTGTCTGGTCGTTCAGTTGCTAAGAGGGGCCCAGCTCTTTGCGACCCCATGAAAGGCAGTACACCAGGCTCCTCTGTCCTCCAGGAACTCCCGGAGTTTGCTCGAACTCATGTCCAGTGAGTCAGTGATGCTGTCTAACCATCCCATCCTCTGTCACCCTCTTCTCCTTTTTCCTTCAGTCTTTCCCAGCATCAGGGACTTTCCCATAAGTTGACTTTCCACATCAGGTGGCCAAAGTACTGGAGCGTCAGCTTCAGCATCAGTCCTTCCAATGAATATTCAGGGTTAATTTCCTTTAGGATGGACTGCAGTCGATCCAGACCACTGGGTGGGTCCTTCTTCCTGTTTACATTCATGCACAGGGACTAGCAGCCCGTCCAAGGTGGCAGCAGCAGCCGACAGGAGCAGTCTGACTCAGGCCTTCGCCACGGAGTTCTTNCCAAAGTACTGGAGCGTCAGCTTCAGCATCAGTCCTTCCAATGAATATTCAGGGTTAATTTCCTTTAGGATGGACTGCAGTCGATCCAGACCACTGGGTGGGTCCTTCTTCCTGTTTACATTCATGCACAGGGACTAGCAGCCCGTCCAAGGTGGCAGCAGCAGCCGACAGGAGCAGTCTGACTCAGGCCTTCGCCACGGAGTTCTTCAGTACCATCGCGCGGCAGCACCCCCTCCTACTGCTGGGTCAAAGCCTAAAATGTGGTTGATTTACAGCATTGTGTTACTTTCAGGTACACAGCTAAGTGACTCCGTTGTATATTTTTTCAGATGATTTCCTATTATAGTTATTGCCAGATACTGAATATAGTTGTGTGACCTATACAGTAAATCCTTCTCTATTTTCACTTCCTTAGTTAAATAGTTACATGAAAATAGCTAGTTAAGGAAACAGTCACTTATCTGTCTTGTGGACAGTAGTGCGCGTCTGTTAGTCCCATATCCCTGATTACCCTCCCCCCCTGCTCTTCCCCCCTGGTAACCATAAACGTGTTTTCTATGTCTGTGAGCCTGCTTTATGTGCAGATTCATCTGTACTACGTTTTAGATAAGTGCTGTCATATAGTGTCTGTCTTTCTCTGCCTGACTTCCTTCACCTAGTATGATATTCTTTAGGTCTCCCTGCTTATTTAACTTCTATGCAGAGCACATCATGAGAAATGCTGGGCTGGAAGAAACACAAGCTGAAATCAGGATTGCCAGGAGAAATATCAATAACCTCAGATATGCAGATGACACCACCCTTATGGCAGAAAGTGAAGAGGAGCTAAAAAGCCTCTTGATGAAAGTGAAAGAGGAAAGTGAAAAAGTTGGCTTAAAGCTCAACATTCGGAAAACGAAGATCACGGCATCCGGTCCCATCACTTCATGGGAAATAGACAAGGAAACAGTGGAAACAGTGTCAGACTTTATTTTTTGGGGCTCCAAAATCACAGCAGATGGTGACTGCAGCCATAAAATTAGAAGATGCTTACTCCTTGGAAGAAAAGTTATGACCAACCTAGACAGTATATTTAAAAGCAGAGACATTACTTTGCCGACTAAGGTCCATGCAGTCAAGGCTATGGTTTTTCCTGTGGTCATGTATGGAAGTGAGAGTTGGACTGTGAAGAAGGCTGAGCGCTGAAGCATTGATGCTTTTGAACTGTGGTGTTGGAGAAGACTCTTGAGAATCCCTTGGACTGCAAGGAGATCCAACCAGTCCATTCTAAAGGAGATCAGCCCTGGGTGTTCTTTGGAAGGACTGATGCTAAAGCTGAAACTCCAGTACTTTGGCCACCTCATGCGAAGAGTTGACTCATTGGAAAAGACTCTGATGCTGGGAGGGACTGGGGGCAGGAGGAGAAGGGGACGACAGAGGATGAGATGGCTGGATGGCATCACTGACTCGATGGACGTGAGTCTGAGTGAACTCCGGGAGTTGGTGATGGACAGGGAGGCCTGGCGTGCTGCGATTCATGGGGTCTCAAAGAGTCGGACACGACTGAGTGACTGAACCGACTGACTGACTGATATGGCCATATTTATATTTTCTTCCTCCTATGACAGGGTTTCCAGACTTCAGTTGCTCACTTTCAGTTTGTGCCAGGTCTCCCCTGCCACCTACACTCTTACTTACATATTTTTTTAAAATTGATTCATTAGATATGACTACCATAAAAGGAAAACCAATGTTACTTCCCACAATTAAAAGGTAACACTGTGAAGAAAGCTGAAGACCAAAGAATGATGCTTTTGAGCTGTGGTGTTGGAGAGGACTCTTGAGAATCCCTTGGACTGCAAGGAGATCCAACCAGTCCATTCTAAAGGAGATCAGCCCTGGGTGTTCTTTGGAAGGACTGATGCTAAAGCTGAAACTCCAGTACTTTGGCCACCTCATGCGAAGAGTTGACTCATTGGAAAAGACTCTGATGCTGGGAGGGACTGGGGGCAGGAGGAGAAGGGGACGACCGAGGATGAGATGGCTGGATGGCATCACTGACTCGATGGACGTGAGTCTGAGTGAACTCCGGGAGTTGGTGATGGACAGGGAGGCCTGGTGTGCTGCGATTCATGGGGTCTCAAAGAGTCGGACACGACTGAGCGACTGAACTGACTGACTGACTGAGTGCTGCAGCACATGGCAATACTTCATTTCTTATGGTTGAGTGGTATCCAGTGAGTGTGTGTGTGTCCATACATATATCTGTGGCACTTGGCTTGTTTCCATACTTTGGCTATTGGAAACAGTGCTGCTGTGAACACTGGGGCACATGTAACTTTTTGAATGAGAGTTTCCATCTTTTCTGGGTGTTTGCCCAAGAGTGAGGTTGTTGGATCAGACAGCAGCTCTGTTTTCAGTTTCTGAGGAAACTCCACGCTGTTCCCCACAGAGGCCGTCCCAGTTCACAGTCCTACCAGCAGTGTAGGAGGGCGCCCTTTCCCACACCCTGTCTAGCGTTTATTATCTGTAGACTTTCTAAAGATGGCCCTTCAGACCAGCATGCGGCGGTGCCTCATTGTATTATTAGTTGCTGGGACGAGAGCATCCCAGTGGCTTTCCTGCCATCGGTGAAGACCCCTGCCCTTGTGCTCCCATCTTTGCCATTTCAGACCATCCTCAGTGCCCGCCCCCCCTTCTCAGAGTCTCAGAGTCTCACTAGTACCATATTGCTCACAAAGGTGCCAGCTGCAGCCACACTGGATCAGCACTTTGCCCAGCTTTATAAAGTTTGACTCCACATAATCAACTCCGATTTCATATAAACACTCAGATATTGGGCTTTTCCCGAACGATCCGCCTCACTGGCAGAACGGGGTCTGCAGTTTCACGTGGAATTAACTGGCTGGAGCCCAGCAGTGACTGTCCCCGTGGGGAGCTGGGGGCTTTGCCTCTGCCCCTCTTCTGTCGACCTGACCAGCCTCGTGGACCCACGTTACTGCCTGGCCCTGAAGAGTCTGCAAGCCCTGAGCCACAGGCTGAAGCTCAACCTGTCAACGTGCCCGTAAGACCCTGCACTGCGTGGCCCCTCGTCCCCCAGCCCCAGTTCCAGCCTCTCCCTTCAGCTTCTTTTTTTCCCTTCTGACTCACAGAGAAATTGTTTCAGACCAGAACCTAAAAACCACTCAAATGCTGTGACTGTTTTAGTCACTTAACCACTGCAGACACACTCTATTCACAGACGTCTTCCCTCTGGCTCAATAAATCTCTCTTCAAATCACTAATGAAGTTGAACTTCCTCTAGACAGTGTGTTTCAGGCTTAAGAAACTCCTATGGAAGCCAGTTCTCAGGAGGATCTCATTCAGCTCAGGTCCTAATGGAAGAAGACAGAGGGGCTGATAGACAAAGTCACACCGACTTCGCGTAGAACCCCAGGAGGCATGTCCTGAAGCCCGTCACACAGCAAGAATGCAGCCACCTTCAGGGAGACACACACGCACATTCGTCTTAACTAACTGGTTTTCTTCCTTGATATAAGTATTTACTAGTAGGCATGAGCCTTGTCTTTCTATGTGGGACTTATAAATGTCATTCATAAAGACAATCAATATTACTTTTGCAAAACTAGATAAAAAGGTTTTTAAAATTTGTTTTAACATGCTTTGAAGGGGTAAAGCCTAAGCAATGCCTATCCATATTATTCTGTCAATAATATTCTTATTAACAGAATATCAACTTTAATGGGAAGGGAGACTTTAAAAACTACATCTCCCAGCTTCCTTATCAAGTAGAGCTGGCCTTTTAATGCTTCATTCAGTTCAGTTCAGCCACTCAGTCATGTTATCGGTGCTGGCCAATGAAAGCTCAGCTGGTAAAGAGTCTGCCTGCAATGCAGGAGACCTGCGTTTGATTCCTAGGCCGGGAAGCTACCACTCGGGCTTCCCCTGTAGCTCAGTTGGTAAAGAATCTGCCTGCAATGCAGGAGACCTGGGTTTGATCCCTGGGTTGGGAAGATCCCCTGGGGAAAGGGAAGGCTACCCACTGCAGTATTCTGGCCTGGAGAATTCCTCCATGGGGTCACAAAGAGTCTGACACGATTAAGTCATTTTCATTTTCACTTGCAATGAAATGTCAGAAGTCATTGGGTATACGTCCCAAAAAGTTCCTTAAAGTTGGGGGATGGGATAGGGAGGAGTGATCGAGTCTCAGGTGATCTCTTTCTCCATTCTCCTTTTCTGCCACCTGAAAAACTATGTGACTAGGAGAGTAAGACCCAAAATTTCGGTCTTAAAGTCTATGCCACACCCATGCCTCTGAATTTCTTGCTAAATGGAAAAAATTAATCTTATTTAAGCTGTTGATATTTGGGTTTTCTTCGATAGGTAGGTAAACTATATTCTGGGGCTTCCCTGCTGGCTTAGACAGTAAAGAATCTGCCTGCAGTGTGGGAGACCTGGGTTCGATCCATGGGTTGGGAAGATCCCCTGGAGAAGGGAATGGCAACCCACTCCAATATACTTGCCTGGAGAATTCCATGGAGAGAGGAGCCTGGTGGGCTACAGTCCCTGGGGTCTCAAAATGTCAGACACGACTGAGTGACATGCAAAGCTACTTAAATAAAGGGAGGAATAAAACATTGCTCCCTCTTTCTAGCCTACCAAAGCCACCAGAAGGGGCTAAATAAGGAACAGCTGAAATAATGTTACTTTATTCATAGTATTTCAAAAATTTAGAAAAGACAGAGGAATCAGAAATCAAACTGCCAACATTCATTGGATCACAGAAAATGCAAGAGAATTCCAGAAAAACATCTACTTTTGACTTATTGACTATGCTAAAGCCTTGACTATGTGGATCACAACAAACTGGAAAATTCGTAGAGATGGCAATACCACACCACCTTACCTGTATCCTAAGAAACCTGTATGCAGGTCCAGAAGCAACAGAGAGAACCGGACATGGAACAAGGGACTGGTTCAAACTTGGGAAAGAAGGGCATGGAGGCTGCACATGTCACCCGGCTTTGCTGTTGTTCAGGTGCTAAGCTGGGTCTGACTCTTTGTGACCCCATGGACTGCAGCACTCCAGGCTTCTGTGCAGAGTACATCATGAGAAATTCCTGGCTGGATGAATCACAAGCTGGAATCAAGATTGCTGGGAGAAATATTAACAACCTCAGACATGCAGATGACACCATTCTAAATGGCAGAAAGCAAAGAAAAACTAGACAGCTTCTTGATGAGGGTGAAAGAGGAGAGAAAAAATGTTGGCTTAAAACTCAACATTAAAAAACTTAAGACCATCTGGTCCCATCATGCGTGCATGAGTGTTAGTCACTTCAGGCATGCCTGACCCTTTGCAACCCCATGGACTGTAGCCCACCAGGCTCCTCTGTCCATGGAACTCTCCAGGCAGGAATACTGGAGTGGGGTGCCATGCCCTCCTCCTGAGGAATCTTCCCGACCCAGGGACTGAAATCGCACCTCTTTTGTCTCCTGCATGGGCAGGAGGGTTCTTTACCACTAACACCACCTGGGAAGCCCCAGATCCCATCACTTTATGGCAAATATATGGGGGAAAAGTGGAAACAGTGAAAGACTTTATTTTCTTAGGCTCCAAAATCACTGCAGATGGTGACTGCAGCCATAAAATTAAAAGATGCTTGCTCCTTGGAAGGAAAGCTATGACAAACCTAGAAAGCGAATTAAAAAGCAGAGACATCCCTTTGCCGACAAAGGTCGCAATAGATAGTCAAAGCTATGGTTTTTCCAGTAGTCATGTACGGATGTGAGAGTTGGACCATAAAGAAAGGTGAGAGCCAAACAATTGATGCCTTTGAACTATGGTGCTGGATAAGACTCTTGAGAGTCCCTTGGACAGAAGGGAGATCAAACCAGTCAGTCTTAAAGGAAATCAACCCTGAATATTCATTGGAAGGACTGATGCTGAAGCTGAAACTCCAATACTTTGGCCACCTAATGCAAAGAACTGACTGATTGGAAAAGACCCTGAAACTGGGAAAGATTGAGGGCAGGAGGAGAAGCGGGTGGCAGAGGATGAGATAGTTGGATGGCATCACTAACTCAAAGAACAGGAGTCTGAGCAAACCCTGGGAGACAATGAAGGACAGGGAAGCCTGGCTTGCTGCAGTCCATGGGGTCGCAAAGAGCTGGACAGGAGTCAGTGATTAAACAACTGAACAATGTCCTGTTTCAACATTTTCTGTCTTTTTGGCCACAAATGCAATCCAATGTGAAATTTAGCAACCATGCATATAATAAAGGGTGACATGAAGAAATGACCATCTGAAATATCTTAACCAACTCTTTATTTCCATTTTGGCCGAAAGCAAGATGTCCCTTTCAGTGGTAAGAGGCCCTCAACCTCCCACTTTACTGTCTGTGTGACCAACGACATTCTGGATTTTTCTGTAATCTCCTTTCCTTAATAAATTCAAGATAGACCCACACATTGCAAACAGCTTATAATAGTGTTACTGTTCCTGGGCTAAATCGGGGATGCAGCTCTGGCCAGTAGCTACGTCCATGGATAACTGAATAACTGCTTCAATTCCCCGCTTGTTTCTGAGAGAGTGTCAGCCTGGCCTCTGGGCATGGCTGATCATTACTCATTGTCAAACTGAGAGTTTCAACGCTCAGTGTGACCATGTGCGCTATATCTGCTTTCTCCCTGGCAGATTATTTAAATACCATCAAGTTGAAGTCAAGTTGTCCCAGAGCGCACTGAATCTTGGCCCCAGAGGTCCCCATAGGAGCCCTTCCTTGAAGAGCTTCTTTTGCTATATTGTAATCTGTTTCTCAATGAATATGTGATGATCAGATGCTTTCAGCCTGATTATTTTTTCCTGCCTCATGTCCCCTGGAGATCCCGCTGCCTCCTTATAAAGGCCATGTGTATCTTATCTCTTCCAGTGCAGTTGCTAAAACCAGAAAGCAGCCTGGAAAACATTTCCCCAAACTGTACTGTTTTTCCTCATTTCTTTCTGACACCTCCAGATAACTTGTTAGCATCCTGTCTTTCTCTATCGAGCCTTGCCCCAGTGGGTGTTTGGGGACTGAATGACATCACCTAGGAATTTATAATTAGAAACAACAATGCCGCTTTCCAAATCTATAACACCAGGAGACAACTGGAGAGATTTAAAAAGCTGTTGGTGAAACCTCAAAGGTAAAAGTTCTTTTCTAATCATGTAGACACACTGACTCTGCCAGCTTTTAGGACGCTACCAGGAAAGTGTTGGAACAGGCAGCAGCTAACCTTTCCAAGTGCTGATGGCAGTGCCATATGCCAAGGCGGACTCTCAAGACCTGGGGTTAGCCTTGGACTCCGGACAGGAAATGTCACTGGGATCTCGGCTCTCCCAGGCGAAGCTGTGTTTCTCCAAGTTCCTGGAAGTCTCTGAGAAGTGTTCTGAGTTTACGCCACTGCAGACATGGGGCACAGTGACTTGATTATTGAGCTTGTATTTGTTCAGCCAGTTCCTATTGTGCTAAGGCACTTCAGTCGTGTCTAACTCTTATGACCCCGTGGACTGCAGCCCGCCAGGCTCCTCTGTCCATGGGATTTCCCAGGCAAGAATATTGGAGTAGATTGCCATTTCCTTCATCCAGGGGACCTTAATGACCCAGGGATGAAACCTGGGCCTCCTGCATTGGCAGGCAGATTCTTTACCAGGCTGAGCTACCAGGAAAACGATTAGTCACTGTGAGTGTGTGGTAAGTCACTTTAGTCATGTCCAGCTCTTTGCTACCCTATGGACTGTAGCCTGCCAGGCTCCTCTGTCCAAGATTCTCCAAGCAAGAATATTGGAGTGGGTTGCCATGCCCTCCTCCAGGAGATCTTCCCAACCTAGGGATCGAACCTGGGTCTCTCATGTCTCCTGGGTTCTTTACCACTAGCACCACTAGACACATGCAACCATGTTTAAATTTAAATAACTTTCCCTGGCAGTCCAGTGGCTAAGACTCCACCCTTCCACTACAGGGGGGCCTGATAGGATCCCTGGTTGGGGGAACTAAGGTCCTGCGTGCCCTGAAGTGGGGCTAAAAAATAAATAAATAAATTTAAACTAACAAAAATTAAAGGACAAAGTAATCTCCTAGGTTGCATTTGCCACACNACAGGGGGGCCTGATAGGATCCCTGGTTGGGGGAACTAAGGTCCTTCGTGCCCTGAAGTGGGGCTAAAAAATAAATAAATAAATTTAAACTAACAAAAATTAAAGGACAAAGTAATCTCCTAGGTTGCATTTGCCACACTTCAAATGGGCAGTAGCCATGTCGGGCTGCTGTTACCCTATTGGACAGCACAGATCTAGAACATTTTTATCATCGTGGAAAGTTGTTTTTGGACAATGCTGAGCTAAAGAGTCTGCCTTGCCTGGCACACTCCAGAATTACTCGTACTGACGTGTTTGATCATTAATAGCACCTCTTTTATTCTCAAAGTGTCAATAATAATTTATGAATGGACAGGAACTTGGCCACCATCTCCTCGAAGCCCCCGCCCCCGCCAGCCTGGCGCAGCCACAGTCTTTGCCAGGACGTGAGACCCCAAACCCTTCTCTTTGATGAACAAGTTGGCAGTGTCCCGCAAGACCCCTGCCTTCTCCCTGCTTCTCTGGCACCTGAGAAACTCAACATTTATTGACAGGGGAAAAAAAAATCCCAGTGAAGAAATTTTCAGTTCTCTTAAAGTGAATGATTTATTTGTAAAGCAGTTTCAGTTTTGGTTTTTAGTTCCCCTTGCAGAAAGAACTCAGCTTGACTCGCTCTGCCCTGAAGGGTGGGAGCGGGTCACACAAGAAGGTGAAAGGTGGGGAGGCCCCGCCCANCAGAACCGGGGAGGGAGGCCGGGGCCGTGCTCCCTGCCTCCGCGCCGCCGCGCGGGCCGGCCCAGGGCCCGCGGGCCGCCCCCGGGAGCTCCTCCCGCAACCCCGGGTCCGCTGTTTGGAGGCGCCCTGAACCCCGCCTTGGTCTCACGCGCCTGCCGGGGAACAAAATGGTGGGGACGGCGGGGGCGGCTGCAGCGACCAGGGCTGGGCCGTGCCTAGCGGCCCTCCCAGACCGCCCGCCCGCAGCAGCATCTGCCTGTCCGACCAGCGTCTCTCAGTCCTTCTCTACCCCCACCGCTCCCCCATCTCTCCCCTCCCCCCATCTCTTTCTCAACTTCTGTTTCTCCCTCCGGCCCTGCCTCCTTCCCAATCTTTGTTTCATTCTCTCCTTTCCCCCTCCTGCCCCCCATCTCCTCCTCATTCTTCCGGAACATTCTCTGCAGGAATCTTCCCCTCCCCCCCACGGACCGGGGCTGAAATCCCAGCTGATCAGAGGTCTGCTCTAGGGCCCGTCAAGGCCACCAGTTCGTTACTGAGAATCGTTTATGGTTTGTTTTTCTGCATCTAAGGGGAAGATGCTGAGGAAAGCTTGCGTTTGGCTTATCTTTGCATCTTCTGGTGCCCTGAACATATTTGTGCGGTTAAAAAACGCCTGTCCAAATGGATGTCCACTGCTCTTTGGAAAATTCCCGGAAACCTTTTGGAAGGGGTTTCTTGGCGGCAACCCACCAGGACTAGTTTGTTGCACCTTTTGGGAAGAAGACAAGCCTGCGGCTGAACTCCTGGGCTCTTGTAACGCCCAGTGATTGCTCCGCTGTATCCTCAGTTTCCTTCTCTGAAATATCTGCCCCTTCTGTAAGGAATAAGCAAGACAGTGCAGGTAAAGGGCTTCCGAAGGCATGTAGCATGGATTCAGTAAATAACTAGCGAGTACTAGTTTATCATTTCTTTGCCACGAGCTCCCTCCAGGACGCTGGAGCTTGGCTTGTGAGCACACATGCTTGATGGAGGAAGCTTTGCATTATCTGAACCAAGCAGTTCTACAGAAGGGTTTGGCTCCACCAACTCCACAAATGCATTCTTGAATTTTATTAGCCCACCCCTGCTACACTGGAGAGGAAGCTGGTGTCCAGGGAGGCTGGGTGATTGTGACATCCCACAGCCACAGGCCAGAGGACCAGTGTTTGAATGTCCCTCCTTCTCTAAGGCCTTTCTACCTCTGATTACTTTTCACCTCTTCTTGCCTCTAGGTCAAATTATCAGGTCCTTATGGCTGAGATTTGTCTTGCATGCTTCTTGAACCTGAACTGAAACTGACTTAAGTAAAATAGGAATTTATTGGCTCATATAGTTTAAATAAATCTAGGATTTCAGGCATGGCTGGATCCAGGACAGGGGCTCAAACCAATAGCCACCAAATTCATCTCTTTTTCTGCTTTACTTTATGTTGGTTTCACTCTTAGGTCCCCTTTCTGTAGTAGTCCCTGGTAATTTCACATTAACATTCTCTTAGTTTTAAGCCCTAGTGGAATTAAAGCACCTTTTTGCCAATGCTTCCAACAAAAATCTTAACTCAGGTCTTATCTGGCCAACTTAAGCCATTCATGAACAGATCAAGTGGCCAAACCTAGGAAATAATGTACATTTCTTAAGTCAGGATTCAGGGTCAGCCCCCCAAAAAATAGAATGGAAAAGACTAGAGATCTCTTCAAGAAAATCAGAGATACCAAGGGAACATTTCATGCNTCATGAACAGATCAAGTGGCCAAACCTAGGAAATAATGTACATTTCTTAAGTCAGGATTCAGGGTCAGCCCCCCAAAAAATAGAATGGAAAAGACTAGAGATCTCTTCAAGAAAATCAGAGATACCAAGGGAACATTTCATGCAAGGATGGGCTCAATAAAGGACAGAAATGGTATGGACCTAACAGAAGCAGAAGATATTAAGAAGAGGTGGCAAGAATACACAGAAAAACTATGCAAAAAAGATCTCCATGACCCAGATAACCACGATGGTGTGATCGCTCACCTAGAGCCAGACATCCTACAGTCTGAAGTCAAGTGGGCCTCAGGAAGCATCACTATGAACAAAACTAGTGGAGGTGATGGAATTCCAGCTGAGCTATTTCAAGTCCTAAAAGATAATGCTGTGAAAGTGTTGCACTCAATATGCCAGCAAGTTTGGAAAACTCAGCAGTAGCCACAGGACTGAAAAAGGTCAGACTTTACTCCAATCCCAAAGAAGGACAGTGCTAAATAATCTTCAAATTACTGCACAATTACACTCATCTCACACACTAGCAAAGTAATGCTCAAAATTCTCCAAGCCAGACTTCAACACTACGTGAAACAAGAACTTCCAGACGTTCAAGCTGGATTTAGAAAAGGCAGAGGAACCAGAGATCGAGTTGCCAAAATCTGTTGGATCATGGAAAAAGCAAGAGAGTTCCAGAAAAACATCTGCTTTATTGACTACGCCAAAACCTTTGACTGTGGATCACAACAAACTGTGGAAAATTCTTCAAGAGACAGGAATACCAGACCACCTGACCTGCCTCCTGAGAAATCTGTATGCAGGTTAGGAAGCAACAGTTAGAACTGGACATGGAACAATGGACTGATTCCAAACTGGGAAAGGAGTACATCAAGGCTGTATATTGTCACCCTGCTTATTTAATTTCTGTGCAGAGTACATCATATGAAATGTCGGGCTGGATGAAGCACAAACTGGAATCAAGATTACCAAGAGAAATATCTATAACCTCAGATATGCAGATGACACCACCCTTGTGGCAGAAAGTGAAGAGGAATTAAAGAGCCTCTTGATGAAAGTGAAAGAGGAGAGTGAAAAAGTGGGCTTAAAATTCATTCAAAAAACTAAGATCATAGCATCTGGTCCCATCACTTCATGGCAAATAGATGGGGAAACAATGGAAACAGTGAGACATTTTTTTGGGGGGCTCCAAGATCACTGTGGATAGTGACTGAAGCCATGAAATTAAAAGATGCTTGCTCCTTGGAAGAAAAGCAATGACAAACCTAGACAGTGTATTAAAAAACAGAGACATCACTTTGCCTGTAAAGGTCCATCCAGTCAAAGCTATGGTTTCTCCAGTAGTCATGTATGGATGTGAGAGTTGGACTATAAATAAAGCTAAGCACCAAAGAATTGATGCTTTTGAACTGTGTATTGGAGAAGACTCTTGAGAGTCCCTTGGACTGCAAGGAGATCCAACCAGTCAATCCAAAGGAAATCAGTCCTGAATATTCATTAGGAAGACTGATGTTGAAGCTGAAACTACAGTACTCTGGCCATCTGATTTGAAGAACTGACCTGACTCACTGGAAAAGACCCCGATGCTGGGAAAGATTGAGGGCAGGAGGAGTAGGGGATGACAGAGGATGAGATGGTTGGATGGCATCACTGAGTCAATGGACATGAGTTTGAGTAAGCTCCGGGAGTTGGTGATGGACAGGGAAGCCTGATGTGCTGCAGTCCATGGCGTCTCAATGAGTCAGGCATAACTGAGCAACTGAACTGAACTGAATTCATTGGAAGGATTGATGCTGAAGCTGAAGCTCCAATACTTTGGCCACCTGATGTGTAGAACTGACTCATTGGAAAAGACCTTGATGCTGGGAAAGATTGAAGGCAGGAGGAGAAGGGGATGACAGAGGATGAGATAGTTGGATGACATCACCAACTCAAGAGACATGAGTTTGAGCAAACTCCAGGAGATGGTGAAAGACGGGGAAGGAAGAGTGGCATGCTGCAGTCCATGGAGTCTCAAAGAGTCAGACACGACTGAGCAACTAAACAATAACCCCAAAACCATGTGAGCGGCAAGCGGTGGTGGTATTGGCCAAAGTAAAACCAGGGAGCGTTTTCCCATAGAAGGGAAAGTGTATGCTCTGTAAACAAAATCTGTGGCTGTCCGTGACACACTGTAGGTGCTCAATATACTTCAGCTATTAAAGGGAGCCCTTGACCAAAAGTTAAAGACCTTTGGGGATTATTGAAGTTCCAGAATCATACCGTTAAGCTGGTGGTTCTTTATCTTAAAATTCTTCCATCCGTGAACCTCACTTTTAGAACTTCTGATTCAGTTGATCAGAGTAGGAGTGTGCCCAGCACTGGGTGTTAAACGCACCCAGAAGAATGTATGGGGCTGAAAACTACTGCTTTAAGCTAATACATATGCTTGGCTGGTGCCCACAAAACTCATAACCATGGCACCATCTCCTTGGTTTAAGACCCAGAGAATTGTTATATAATTTTATATATGTAAGTAATGATTATATGTGACTCTTCAATGCAGAATTTGAAAATACCTTCACATTATTTCTTCCAATGCCCCATCTGCTGAAACAGGACTTTGGTGGCAGCTAAAAAAATGCAAAGAGGATCAGAACTTGGGTGTGTGAGTGTGTGTGTGTGTGTTTGTGTGTGTGTCCTTTGTGATTATACAAAGCCTTGCTTTGGGTGGTTAAATCAGCAACACAGATGACTCAGGAACTTAACAAATGCTGAGTCATCCGCCTCTTTGTTATTTTAACTTTCTTCCCCTCTCCCCTACCTCATGTAAACACCAGATGAAAAGTTGTGGGTATTTAACATCACCAAGACAGACAGGTGGACATCCTCTGTCTCCAGAGACGGTATCCTGAGAAGGATACAGTATCCTCTCTGTGCCTCACTGCAGCCAAGAATGCATAACTTATACCTAATCAGACAATCACAATTAGAGGAACATTCTGTTACAGTGGGGCAGAGGGCAGGGAAAGGACTGCGGTCTTCAAAAATGCTAATCTCACAAAAGACAAAGAGAAGCCGTGGAAATGTTCCAGGTCCCAGGAGGCTAAAAAAAAACATGACAATTAAGTGCACAACCTGGCCCTAGACAGGAGCCTGTACTGGAAGGGGAATGTCAAAAGGAACAGTATAAGGCTGACTGATAAAAACTGGAATCTGGATGGTAAGTTAAACTGTTACATCAGGATAAATGTATTGAATTTCGAAATCTATTGTGGCTGTGTAAAAGAGAATCCCCATTCTTAGCCAATACATACTTGGAGTATTTGAGAGTCAAGGGCCATGATGAATGTAACAGTCATGAATGGTTTAGGAAGAAATTGTGTGTGTGTGTGTGTGTGTGTGTGTGTGTGTGTGTGTGTGTGTGTGTGGAGAGAGACCAAACAAGCAAATAGAGTAAAATGTTAATAATGTTAATAGGTAAATATAAAAAGGGAAAAAGGTAATCTACATTATTTCTCTATTTGCAATTTGGTGGATAAATGCCGGGGTCCAGCCCCAGTGGATCCAAGATGATTCCAAGGTGGGGACGGAGTCGGCGTCCTTGGAAAAAAACATATTTGATTACAGATATAGAGAGAGATTAGAAACGGATAGTGTAGTAGGAAAATTAGTGGAGAAAAAGAGGCTGAATAACTTGGTTTACATGGAATAGCATCCATGCTCCAGATGGGAATTCAGTCAGAGAAACGGGGAGCAAGAAAGAATGACACGGGGGAGTCAGTCTTTCCAGGAACTGATCCCATTTCTTTATTTTTCAGGTTTTCTTATATACCTTTTGTTACATATAGGGATGAATACAGAGTCAAGCACTTTTATCAAAATCAGGTGCTTTACCTAAAAAAAAGGTCTTAGGGGTTTTACCTCATCTTTTGGCCATGAGACCTGCTGACATTTTATGATCCTTTCTTTCTGATAACCAAAAAACTTATTTTTTCCAAGGTGTTTTTTCTTAAACCAGGCACCACCCTCCAAATAAAGTTGCATTCCTATAGGGTGAGGGTGTAGTGAGTTACAATCAAGAAAGGAATTTATTTAACCCAAGGTTAACATGATTAATCTTAAAGGTTAATACTTATTTCTCCTATATGCTAGTTATATTCATTATAAGAGCAGGGAATATGGAGATTTAGCAGCAAACATCAGCCCAACAAATGAAAATCCTTTCACCAATGTTCCCTTTAAGATCTATTTAGTCTTAAGATAGTGATAAAGTTACATTTTTACATAGCAAGAACACAGTGATTTATAACAAAGTACAGTGATCTATTACAAAAGAGAAAATTCATTAACCTCAAAAAGTCTGGTATTGCTAACCTTAAAAACTACTATATTTCCTTTTCTATATTCCAAATACATTAATATTAATCAATATATTCCCAGGTGCCTAAGGATATGGAGGCCTGGCGGCAATCATTGACTCAACAATGAGAAAAGCCCTATGCTAATACTCCAAACTCTCTGTGCTGTTTATGGTTGAGAGGTTGTCACACAAGCTAGTCTGTCAGCAGAGAGGTTTGACCTGAGACACCCTTGTCACACCCAGGGCAGGGAATTAGCAGTAATTATTGGCAGGACAAGTGAAAAAACCCTTCACCAATATAATTTCTAATCAACCCACTATACTATATTAATAATTTTCTAACTTCTCAGAAGAGTCTGTATTTAGAAAGTTTTAAAGCATCTAGTGCCTCTCAAGGTTGGGAGGCTGTAAACAATCACGTGTGGCCGGACGAACCTGATCAGGGAGGCTAGAGGACCTCCAGAGGAGTTTCTAAGTTGAAACACTCTTGTCACACCCAGGAATTTTTATTAACTAGAGCTGCAAGTTAACTCCTTCTCCGAGAGAAATGGTTATGGGGGAGAGCCCCCCGTAAAGTCAGAGATGTAGGTGAGAGCATGAAACAGACTCTGGTTTCAGGGTTAGATGCTCGGGAACAGGGGGTTTCCTGAGGCTTGATCATGCCTTTGCATATGCCAAGCCTCCTTCCTCATGACCTTTGCCATGGGCGGAGTTCCTCACTCTGGCCCCCGGCAGATAAATTTAAATTATGTTCAAATTAAAGGTAGTTTAAAAGCTGGAGACTGAGAAAAACTATAAAAATAAACAGCCTTCATTTAGTTGAAATGTGGAAATACACTTCATGACTCATGAAGATTAAGAATTCAAACAAACGCACACACGAATACACATGTGCACACCCCTATATCAAAGCTCACATCTCATACTAATAAAATGAAGCGTCCCTGCATGACCCCAAGACAATTCTATAGTCAAAATGTGAGGTTCGTTCCTAAAGGTTTTCATAAACTCTCTCAGAATTACGGAGCTTACCAGAAACTGCCAGATGATACAGCCACACCCCAACTGTTCCTCAGGACTTGAAGTTTCTGAAATACACTCTTGAGAGTCCCTTGTACTGCAAGGAGATCCAACCAGTCCATTCTAAAGGAGATCAGTCCTGGGTGTTCATTGGAAGGACTGATGGTAAAGTTGAAACTCCAATACTTTGGCCACCTCGTGCGAAGAGTTGACTCATTGGAAAAGACTCTGATGCTGGGAGGGACTGGGGGCAGGAGGAAAAGGGGACGACAGAGGATGAGATGGTTGGATGGCATCACCGACTTGATGGACATGAGTTGGAGTGAACTCCGGGAGATGGTGATGGACAGGGAGGCCTGGCACACTGTGATTCACGGGGTCGTAAAGAGTCGGACAGGACTGAGCGACTGAACTAAACTGAACTGAAGTTACACTGAATGACATACAGAAACACTCCCTCTATTTAAAGCTCCCCAATGGTATTCACTGCCCTACAGAATAAAATCCAAACTCTTAACCTCTGGCTCATGAAGCCCTATGGGCTTCCCAGGTGGCACTAGCGGGAAGAATCCTCCCAATGCAGGAGACCTGAGAGATGTGGATTCGCTCCTGGGAGGAGGGAACGGCACCCCACCCCAGTGTTCTCGCCTGGAGAACCTCGTGGACAGAGGAGCCTGGCGGGCTACGGCCCACAGGGAAGCAGAAGGTCAGACACGACTGAAGCAGCTGAGCGCACACACACGCGCGCCTGTGCCCACACCTAGAGCTACACCTGCACCTGTAGGTGTCTTGTCTTTATTTTTTTGGTGGCAGCACTCAGCTTCCAGGTTCTTAGTTCCCCAACCAGGGATGAAACACAGGCCCCCAGCAGTGGAAATGTGGAGTCTTAACCACTGAATCACCAGGGAATTCCCTGGTCTCTTTTATTTGTCAGGCTTCATCCCAAACACTCCCCCATATTCACCTGATTTCTAGAACATGCTGAGGGCTTTCTGACCTCAGGGCCATTGCACCTGCTGTTCCTGTTCCTAGAAAACTCTTATCCAGTTCTTCACATAACAGCATCCATCTTCTAAGACCGTTTCAGTCTCAACTCAGCGGTCGCCCAGCTCTCTCTATTTACCATGGAAATGACCACTGAGTGGGTTGACTTTAAAATCCTCACAAACACACTAGTGAAAACTCACCCAAACATTCCCCACTCTGCTCAGTGTCTGGGCACTTCTCTCTTCTGCCCCAAAGAGACCGTGTTAAATGACTCAACCCCTGACTTCTTTGGGGTTATCACCTCCTCAGAGAGTTCTTCCCTCACTGTTGTTTCCTGTGCTCTATGTTTTTCTCTATTTTAAATATTTATTATTTATTTACTTGGAGTATAATTGCCTTACAGTGTTGTGTGAATTTCTGCTGTGCAACAACATGAGTCGGCTCTAAGCACACATATCTGCTCCCTCTTGAGCCTCCCTTCCATTATTCTGCCAATCCCACCCCTCTGCGTCATCACAGAGCACTGAGCTGAGCTCCCTGTTATAGAGCAGCTTCCCACTAGCTATCTAGTTTACATGAAGTGAAGTGAAAGTGAAAGCTGCTCAGTCCTGTCCGACTCTTTGCGACCCCATACAGTCCATGGACTTCTCCAGGCCAGAATACTGGAGTGGGTAGCCTTTCCCTTCTCCGGGGGATCTTCCCGACCCAGGGATTGAAACTGGGTCTCCTGCACTGCAGGCGCATTATGATAGTGTTTATGTCAGTCCTGCTCTTTCAGTTCCTCCCACCCTCTCCTCCCCTCACCCACCATGTCCACAAGTTCATTCTGCCTTATTTTCCTTCATAGCATTTATTACTGTCTGACCACACACATAGCGTATATATCTGACAAATGTAATCTACATATATTTCTGGTTATCAGTCCAATTTGCCAACCCCAAGCCTCCAGTGGATTGTAAACTCCATGAGGGCAGAAACTTTGTGTGTTTTTTATCACCACCAAATCCCAGCAGCTAAAGCAAGCCTGGTGTAATGGTCACTCTCAAATGTTTCTTGAGTAAATCGGAGAACAAATGAGCAGGACTGCATGCGCAGCTGGCACTCCACAAGTGAACGCAGAAAAGAAGAAAGGGGGAAGGCTTCGAGTGCCTGAATTCAAGACTTGCTATTGAAGTTACAGGAACCAAGACAAGATTTTTATTGATGTAAGAAGAGATTTGTAGATTAATGGAACATCCAGAGAAATGCCCACAAAAATATGGTCAGTTGATTTATAAAAAGGCATCAACTTAACTTAATGGGGAAGTGGTAGACTTTTTGACAAATGATGCTAAGAACAATTGGATATCCATATGAATATAATAATGAACCTTGACCCTTTCCTCAGAGTATACATAAAACAATTAATTTAAAATGGACCAAAGAGCTAATAGACCTAAACATGAGAGATAAAATTATAAAGCTTTTAGGAGAAAAGTCTTTACAGCCTTGGGTTAGGCAAGTATTCTTTGGGGTACAAAGTCTTTCATAGAAAAGAAAAAAATTGATAAATTAATTCTCATAAAAATTTAAAAAATTGATCTTCAAAAGGTCCTACTCAGTTCAGTTCAGTCACTCAGTCGTGTCTGACTCTTTGCGACCCCATGAACCACAGCACGCCAGGCCTCCCTGTATATCACCAACGCTCAGAGTCCACTCAAACCCATGTCCATTGAGTTGGTGATGCCATCCAGCCATCTCATCCTCTGTCGTCCCCTTCTCCTCCTGCCCTCAATCTTCCCCAGCATCAGAGTCTTTTCCAATGAGTCAGCTCTTTGCATCAGGTGGCCAAAGTACTGGAGCTTCAGTCTCAGCATCAGGCCTTTCAATGAACACCCAGGACTGATCTCCTTCAGGATGGACTGGTTGGATCTCCTTGCAGTCCAAGGGACTCTCAAGAGTCTTCTCCAACACCACAGTTCAAAAGTATCAATTCTTTGGCACTCAGCTCTCTTTATAGTCCAACTCTCACATCCATACATGACCACTGGAAAAACCATAGCCTTGACTAGACGGACCTTTGTTGGCAAAGTAATGTTTCTGCTTTTGAATATGCTATCTAGGTTAGTCACAACTTTCCTTCCAAGGAGTAAGCGTCTTTTAATTTCATGGCTGCAATCACCATCCACAGTGATTTTGGAGCCTAGAAAAATAAAGTCAGTCACTGTTTCCACTATTTCCCCATCTATCTACCATGAAGGGATGGGACCAGATGCCATGATCTTTGTTTTCTGAATGTTGAGGTTTAAGCCAACTTTTTCACTCTCCTCTTTCAGTTTCATCAAGAGGCTCTTTAGCTCTTCTTCACTTTCTGCCATAAGGGTGGTATCATCTGCATATCTGAGGTTATTGATATTTTTCCCAGCAATCTTGATTCAAGCTTGTGCTTCCTCCAGCCCAGCGTTTCTCATGATGTACTCTGCATAGAAGTTAAATAAGCAGGGTGACAATATACAGCCTTGACAGACTCCTTTTCCTATTTGGAACCAGTCTGTGGTTCCATGTCCAGTTCTAACTGTTGCTTCCTGACCTGCATACAGATTTCTCAAGAGGCAGGTCAAGTGGTCTGGTATTCCCATCTCTTTCAGAATTTTCCACAGTTTATTGTGATCCACACAGTCAAAGGCTTTGGCATAGTCAATAAAGCAGAAAAAGACCCTATTAAGAAAATGAAAAAGCAAGGCACAAATGGGGAAAATATTTGGAAAACATATATCTGAGGAAAGACTTCAATCTAGAACACATAAAGAATGCCTGTATTCTAGATATATGAGTAGTAAGAAGACATTTTTCCCCCGCAATGGGAAAAATGTTTAAGCAGACACTTCACCAAAGAAGGAATAACATCAAATAAGCACATGTACAGACACTAAGCACCTTCAGTCATTAGGAAACACACACTAAAACCACAACGAGGTATTACCACACACCTGCTAAAATGGCTAAAGTTTTAAAGATCGACAATCCGGCGGTCGGCAAAGATGCAGAGCAGTCGGACATTCCCCACAGGGCCGACAGGAATGCAGAAGGTGCCGCCACGCTGTCTAATGGTTTACTGACTCTTATAAAGTGAAACGTACACTTAGCTTGGGACCCAGCAATCCCACTCCAAGGTGTTACCGAGGAGAAATAAAACCATGCGTCTATACAAAAACGTGTGCTCAATCTTTCACAGCAGTTCTCTTTATAATAGCCCCGAACTGGAAATAACCAAGTGTCCGTTTACTGTTGAGTGAATAAACAAATTGTAGTACCTCCCTATAATGGAATATTACACAGCAGAGTAAGGGAAGGGATTAGTAATACACTCGAGAACAAGGGTGAATCTCAAAAACGTGTTCAGCAAAAGTATGTAATCCGTTTATATGAAATTCTAGGAAAGGCAAAGCTTTAGAAACAGAAAGCAGATCAGTGCTGGCTAAGGGCTGTAATGATGGTTAGCAGGCTGTATGTCTTGGTCAGAATCCAAATCAAGGGTTAGCACGGATGCACTGCATTCTGTGTATATTGCCCTGATAAAACACAAGCGTGCTGGATGAAGAAAGAAACGTGTTACTATCAAGTGTGATACTCCTTCACTTTCCACCTCCAGAAAGTGCCAGCCTCAGCAGCCACTGCCTGTCTGCATCCACATTCTTGTGGAGCTGCTGGGTCACCATAACCTCCTCTGGTGTTGCCAGAGGACAGACAATAACGATGACGGATGTTCACGTGGTGACCCAGGCACTGAGCCTGGCCTCCTCATCCGTAAAATGGGATCACTGCAGTGCCCGCGCCATTGGCTTGTTTGGGGAAGGTGAGAGGAAGTCATCGTATTAAGTATGACTTGGTTGATGCTCAGCAAATATTAGCAAGCACCGTACTAATTATAGGCTGGGCACATATTAACATTAATGTGCCCGGTCCTGGACTTAAGCTCTTTGGAGACATGATTCCATTTCACCCTCACAGGGCGGGGCTTCTTCTGAGTCCCCTCTTACAGATCAGACGGAAGATCAGAGCCGAGAGGGGATAAAAGGCACACAGCTGATACGTGATCAGCATTGGGACTCAAATCCAGACCTGCCTGACGGCACGCTCAGGAGTGCTGCGGGAATCCAGTGATTGTCGCTGCTCTCCTTTCTTTTCTTTGCCTCTGTTCTTGACTCACCGAGGAGTCCTGTATCATTAGATCCTGTCCCATTAGATCCTGTATCATTAGATCCTGTACCACTAGATCCTGTACCATTAGATCCTGTACCATTAGATCCTGTACCACTAGATCCTATACCATTAGATCCTGTCTCATTAGATCCTGTCCCATTAGATCCTGTACCACTAGATCCTGTACCATTAGATCCTGTCTCATTAGATCCTGTCCCATTAGATCCTGTCCCATTAGATCCTATACCACTAGATCCTGTACCATTAGATCTTGTCCCATTAGATCCTATACCACTAGATCCTGTACCATTAGATCTTGTCCCATTAGATCCTGTCCCATTAGATCCTATACCACTAGATCCTGTCCCATTAGATCCTATATAATTAGATCCTGTCCCATTAGATCCTATATCATTAGATCCTGTCCCATTAGATCCTGTCCCATTAGATCCTGTACCATTAGATCCTGTCCCATTAGATCCTATACCACTAGATCCTGTCCCATTAGATCCTGTACCATTAGATCCTGTATCATTAGATCCTGTCCCATTAGATCCTGTACCATTAGCTCCTGTATCATTAGATCCCTCAATGTCCCTTCTGCCCACTGAGTCCTCTGCCCGCCTCTACAGCATGTCCTTTCTTAGTGTCTTGCTAAAAGAACACCAAATTAGCTGGGAAGCGGTGGTCGTTCAGAGAGCCTTCCCGGACCTCTCTCCTCCTTCCACGGCTGTTTTCCATCATCGCGTTTACCCTCTCGGTAAACCGTCACATTTGCATAGTATCTTGTTTGCAGGCTGTCAACACACACACACACACACACACACCGTTCCTGATCCTTATCACCCACCCCACTGGCAAAGGCTGAATCTGTGTGGAATGTTGGTTTATTTTTTCTCCTGCCCCTACTACTTAAGATGCTTCATAAGAAACTGGTGTAATCATAAAACTTTAGCAGGAACTTGTAAGGCCCTCATCCAGTGCTTTTTCATAGATGAGGGAATCCAGAGAGGTTACATGGCCTCCCCAAGACCACACAGCTGGTCGGAACGAAGCCACAGAGCGAGCGTTGGACTCCTGGGCTCCCATCAAGGGGCGGCTCGGCTGCGCCTCCCTGGTCTCACTTCCAGGCCTAAGAAGGCAAGAGACACAAGACACAACTGAATCACTCTTAATCTTAATTTTTAAAATTATTTTTCCTAATTTAAAAATTATTAAAGTGAGATGGCGGGCTGGAGTGAGGTGTCTAAGGGACATTTGAACCACAACACCTGTGTCCCATCCAGAGACCATGCTGGCTGGAGTTCATTCTAAGATACACAGCGCACTGTCATTGTGATGGACAGTAATTAGTGTGAGTGTTCAAGTTCTTATTTCATTCCTGTAGACATTGAAAATAGTCCCTAATTTTTGGTGGCCTTGTCAGCTCTTCATTTTTATTCCTTGCGATGCTGGAAGGCTCACCAAGCAGGCACAGGCTGGGCCTCTCCCAGACTCTCTGTGGCCCCAGGTCCCATACCTGTTCAGTGTCCACATTCTTCAAGATAGATACCCATCAGACTCGCTCCCGGGGGGCACACAGCTCTCTGGAAGGCGGAGAAAGACAGACAGTCTTCTCAGGCACAAGCTCTAACAGGAGGTGATGGTTATGCAACCGGCTTACACAGTTTCCCTTTTGCATCCCTAGACATCTCAGCCTTGTCTCCGGTTGTGCGGTGTGGATGACCTGGCGTGAAGCATGATCTTTACAAGAAAAACAAGTCGAAGGCCTGTTCCCCTGGTGACGAAACCAGCAGCCGTGGGAAGTGGGTGCCGGTTATGCTCAGGCCTCGAGATTATAAGGCAACATCCCATGTGCCAGAGCATTATGTAGAGGCCCACTGGGGATAGATATTTGGGAGTGTGTGTTTGTCATACACTCAAAATCTGGGTGAACAGCCAGCCCAAAGTGGCAGAAAGAATGATTAGCCAACCAGTGACTCAAAGGGTGAGTGTGTATTTCTGGGATGAAAATGGATTGTTTAAGAAATTCTTTGTAGTCATCATAGATATCAATGTTTGATAGCACTGACTGGTCCCAACTTACACCAAAAATGACTATCAGTAGCAGTCAGAATACCTTTCTGTTTCCCCTTGAACAAACTATGGTTGAAGCAGCCCAGTTTCTTAGAATGAAAGTCTGTCCTTAGCACTTAACTCTTGCGGATTTCCTCTGTTGCAGAATTTGGTTATTAACCACGATAAGTATTTACCTCTCCATTTAGAGTTCAGATCAGATGGAGGAGGGTGTAATAGCAAGACCACTGCAGCTGCAAGCAACAGCAGCATCTGTCAATCTGCTTTAGGGATAAAGAGGAATTCATCATTGTCATAGCTGGGGCGTCCAGATTTCCTTCTGACTTCAGGCATAGCTGGATCCAGGCGTCCAGTGTGGCCAGCAGGCGCTCGCCATTCTCCACGTCTTGGCTCTCTTTTCCTCTATGCTGTTGTCATTTTCATGACCTCTTCCATATGACTGTACTGTGATCATCTCTAGCTTCAGGCCTAAGTGAGCCTCACGGCTGGCGAGTCTGAAGTAAACATGTGTGAACACACACCTTTCCTAATACCTCTAACAAAAGTCCCAGGTACGAATCTGACTGACCACATACTTGAGGCACATACCCAATCCAGAATGCATTCTTTCTTAGCTGGCCATCTCATGTGTATCCAGTTGTTCAGCATTACAAACCAGGAAAAAAAAAAAGTGAGCGTTAGCCGCTCAGTTCAGTTCAGTCGCTCAGTCCTGTCCGACTCTTTGCGACCCCATGAATCGCAGCACGCCAGGCCCCCCGTGAATCACCAACTCCCAGAGTTCATTCAGATTCATGTCCATCAAGTCAGTGATGCCATCCAGCCATCTCATCCTCAGTCGTCCCCTTCTCCTCCTGCCCCCAATCCCTCCCAGCATCAGAGTCTTTTCCAATGAGTCAGCTCTTCATATGAGGTGGCCAAAGTACTGGAGTTTTAGCTTTAGCATCATTCCTTCCAAAGAAATCCCAGGGTTGATCTCCTTCGGAATGGACTGGTTGGATCTCCTTGCAGTCCAAGGGACTCTCAAGAGTCTTCTCCAACACCACAGTTCAAAAGCATCAATTCTTCGGTGCTCAGCTTTCTTCACAGTGCAACTCTCACATCCATACATGACCACAGGAAAAACCATAGCCTTGACTAGACGGACCTTAGTCGGCAAAGTAATGTCTCTGCTTTTCAATATGCTATCTAGGTTGGTCATAACTTTTCTTCCAAGGAGTAAGCGTCTCTTAATTTCATGGCTGCAATCACCATCTGCAGTGATTTTGGAGCCCCCAAAAATAAAGTCTGACACTGTTTCCACCGTTTCCCCGTCTATTTCCCATGAAGTGATGGGACCAGATGCCATGATCTTCGTTTTCTGAATGTTGAGCCGCTCAGTTGTGTCCAACTCTTTATGACCCTGTGGACTGTAGCCCACCAGGCTCCTCAGTCCATGGGATTCTCCAGGCTAGAGTACCGGAGTGGGTAGCCATTCCCTTCTCCTCTAGGGGATCTTCCCCACCCAGAGAGCGAACCCAGGTCTCCTGCACGGCAGGCAGATTCTTTATGATTGAGTCACCAGGGAAGCCCTTTATAAACCAGAATGACAAGTCATTTCTTCTCTAGGTCTCCTTAGACATTCATGTCCGGTTACTCTGGAGTAGAGAGGTGACTGTCTTTGAACACCAGATGCACAATAGTTGGCTTATCTTTAAGAGCCACGGTCTAAGAAAACACTATGAATCTGTAGACCGTATTTCTACCCCAAGGAGCCAGGGGGCTCTCCCTTCCTCTGGAAAGAACAGGCATGTGCTCCCAGCTCAAGCTCCCTTGAGAGCTGGAACCACCATCGCCAGCATCACACACTGTCGTTTGCTCTCCCTCCTGTGACTATCCCTGGCCAAGCTGGGGTCACAGAGCTTGATTAATGGCTGTGTTCAGTGAGCAGAATGATGCAACGCCTCTGCATTGAGGAAAAGACTGTGAGAGAAGAAAGAGAGGGGAAAAGGCTTGAGTGAACTTTGAATTTCCACCTGCCACTCTGCTCCAGGAGAAGGCAATGGCACCCCACTCCAGTTCTCTTGCCTGGAAAATCTCATGGACGAAGGAGCCTGGGGGCTGCCGTCTATGGGGTCGCACAGAGTCGGACACAACTGACGAGACTTAGCAGCAGCAGCAACAACTCTGCTCCAGGCCAGCAGCACGGAGCCTCCTTTTGTGGGTGAAACCAATCCTTGCCCTGAGCACTTGGCTCCTGAAGCTGGAGGCCAAGGGACCCTGCTGGCAGTCCTGAGTCCAGGGAGCTGACACATTCAGCCCTTGGCCAGGAAAAAGAATCAACATGAGCTTTCTACTCTGCCTCCTTCCTTTAGAAGGAAATTGTCCCTGACATGGGTGTTTCATCTTAATAAGTCATACACAGTAGGCTTCAGGCCTTGAGAAAATCTTAGCATTGGCTAACATGACCAGCAATAACAGAATTTCTTGGAGCCCCCAAAAAACTCTGATGTATGAATTCCCACTTTCATTCTTGCACCCGCTCCTCCTCTTAGCCTTTAATACATTTTTGTAAATGATAATAAAAATTTTTAAAAAAACAGAGAGTGAAGCCCTCCTGGAGATCCTGCCCAGTCTTTTTTTTTTTTTTTTTAAGTTTACAGTAGTCAGAATCACAGTTGAGGGTTAGGATATTCATCCAAACCAAATCTCAGATCTTTTCATCCTGGGTGGGACCCAGGCTGAACCCCTGCCCTCGTTCTAATTATGAACCTTCTGACCCAGCTCCAGGTATGGGATTAAAGCTGTTTTGGAGTCTGAACTCTGCTCCACTGGAACAATCTGGGCATTTCCTTCTCTTATTTCCTCAGAATCTGCTTGGGAGTGTCCGGGAGAAGGTTGTCACGAACCAAATTGTCCTAAAAATAATCAAATAAATGGAGAGCAGGTCTATTTCCGGAATTTGAATTTTTGTAGACTAGGAAAGAAGTCCAAGGGAATAAGAAGCCGAGAGAGAAGTCAGGTGAATCCAATTACCAGGTCCACCTACTTCTCGTTCTCTCCTTTGGGACTCATTGCTCCTAACAATGGCCCTTTAACTGCAAACACAGAAGGACTAGCCTTTTTCTAGCCTGCCAGTGAGAACTATCAGCATGTATTGGTAGGTATTTCCGTACCAAGTTCACTTGGAAAGGATACCCTCTCAAGCCTGGACAAAGCTCATATTGTCCTGGTCCAGTTCCAGTTATTTTAGGCAAAGAAGGGGAATTTCCACTCCTCCTTCTAATCAGCCATGAGTGCTCTGCCCTGAGTAATCACTTCCTTAGACTCTGTCAGAGTCCAAATCATTTAACAGGAAGAGAAAATCCCCTGATACTATGCACAGAATTCCTAGCTCGGCCAGTCACTATAAGAACATATCCGTGAGCTCCTGCAGGAGCAAAGATGTGACCTCATTCAGTGGAAGGAATGCAAGAGAGCCGACTCTAAAAGAAAGGTCTGAGATGGGGCAAAACACGTCATTTAATGTCAGTGTTGATGACGACAGTGACTCTTGCTATAGCAGACTCACCATGTGCCAGGCGCTACTTCAACTGTACCATTCTCGTACTGGTCTGACCTGCAAGCTTACAGTGTTTAAGACTGTTTTTAGAGAGTCAGTTAACAAATATTAGGTGGTGAGAGATATGACAAAAATCCACAGTAATATGCAAATGACAATGGAGAAACAGTGAACTGGACAACGCCACCTCTCGAAATGAAAACAAAACAAAATATGCCACCACAACGAAGAAAGTGAAAAAAAAAAAATTTACCTTACATTCAGCTTTCCTTAGGTGCCAGACACTTGATGTTTGTAAAAGATCTTACGAGCATTAACTCTAATACAAAAACCCTATGAATTAAGAAATATTATTTATCCCCAATTTATAGATGAGGAAACTGAGGCTTAGGAATACCAGGAAACCGGCTCAGGGTGGCCTGGCCCCGGGGACAGGGCTGGCACCCACTAGACCCCAGAACCCCGGGCAGATGCTAACTGTGATGTCATCGGCATTTGTGCGAAGCTCAGGGTTCGGTCATCTGGGTGATGCCAGTCACTCCTCTGGGCAAAGGAAATGCCATGAGTCACTGGGAAAGAAGCCACTTCCTGTCCCTGCAGAATGAGAACAGCCCCATCAAGGTCCTCGCCATCCCTGGGTCCAGCCTCTAAGCTAAACAGCTTATCCTTGAACTGACAGATGACGAGTTAGTCACCTCGGCTCTGCGCCTCTCCCTGTTCCTGTAAGCAGCCTAGTCTCGTGGGTGGTTAGGGCACAACCTCAGAGCATCGCCAGGCACTGTGTGCAAGGCTGGAGCTGTCCCCTCCCAGCTCCCTCACAGGCAGAGCACCTTCCCAGCTGCTGTGTTGCTCACGGCAGCTTCAGCTGCTCCTTCTGGGAGCTGCCATCAGCGCGAAAGGTGCTAGCTCACCGGGGGGACTGTCCCCCCCCTCGTGGGACAGCTCACAGCCAGTAACCAGCTGGCCGGCTCAGGGTGTGAAGGGACAGCCCCTCTGCCTCCAGGTGACACTTCGGTGCCGCGGGTGCTTCCGAGGTTTCGGCGGGATGGGGAGGAAGGAGGACGGCAGCTAAGACAACCTTGGCATGAACCCCTCCCTGTCCTGCCCAGCTGCCCTGCCCCACCTTGCCCGGCTAAACCCCGGGCATCCAAATCCACCTCCCTACTTCCGCTTCTAGAGAAGCAGCAGGGCCTTGAACTCGAGGAGAAAGCAGCTGGAGAAAACTGGAGTCACACAGACCCACGAACAACGAGATAAGAACTGTGACAACACCTGCCTTCCTTTTTGCTGCCTTTCTTTTATTGCAAGACTTAGATGGGCCGAGTCCTACGCCAAACGCTACTCAGGCATGGTTCTATTTGATTCAGAGAGCAGACTCATGTGGTGGGTACTCCAGTACGCCTCTTTTAGAGTCAACAGAAGTGATGTTCAGAAGGGTTAATTAACTGGTCACACAGCCAATAAAGTTCAGTTCAGTTCAGTTCAGTCACTCAGTCGTGTCCGACTCTGCGACCCCATGAATCGCAGCACGCCAGGCCTGCCTGTCCATCACTATCTCGCGGAGTTCACTCAGACTCACGTCCATCGAGTCCGTGATGCCATCCAGCCATCTCATCCTCGATCGTCCCCTTCTCCTCCTGCCCCCAATCCCTCCCAGCATCAGAGTCTTTTCCAATGAGTCAACTCTTCGCATGAGGTGGCCAAAGTACTGGAGTTTCTAGCTTTAGCATCATTCCTTCCAAAGAAATCCCAGGGTTGATCTCCTTCGGAATGGACTGGTTGGATCTCCTTGCAGTCCAAGGGACTCTCAAGAGTCTTCTCCAACACCACAGTTCAAAAGCATCGATTCTTCAGCGCTCAGCTTTCTTCACAGTCCAACTTTCACATCCATACATGACCACAGGAAAAACCATAGCCTTGACTAGGCGGACCTTAGTCGGCAAAGTAATGTCTCTGCTTTTGAATATGCTATC
>SJYX01017641.1:61857-79821 GCA_006410675.1 Oreotragus oreotragus | reverse complement strand
TTCTTTTGCATTCCAGTCCCCTGTAATGAAAAGGATATCTGTTTGGGTGTTAATTCTGAAAGGTCTTGTAGGTCTTCATAGAACCGTTCAACTTCAGCTTCTTCAGCATTACTGGTTGGGGCATAGACGTGGATTATTGTGATATTGAATGGTTTGCCTTGGAAACGAACAGAGATCATTCTGTCGTTTTTGAGACTGTATCCAAGTACTGCATTTCGGACTCTTTTGTTGACCATGATGGCTACTCCATTTCTTCTGAGGGATTCCTGCCCGCAGTAGTAGATATAATGATCATCTGAGTTAAATTCATCCATTCCAGTCCATTTTAGTTTGCTGATTCCTAGAATGTCAACGTTCACTCTTGCCATCTCCTGTTTGCCCACTTCCAATTTGCCTCGATTCATAGACCTGACATTCCAGGTTCCTATGCAATATTGCTCTTTACAGCATTGGATCTTACTTCTATCACCAATCACATCCACAGCTGGGTAGTTTTTGCTTTGGCTCCATCCCTTCATTCTTTCTGGATTTATTTCTCCACTGACCTCCAGTAGCATATTGGGGACCTACTGCCCTGGGGAGTACCTCTTTCAGTACCCTATCATTTTGCCTTTTCATACTGTTCATGGGGATCTCAAGGCAAGAATACTGAAGTGGTTTGCCATTCCCTGCTGGAGCAGCCGTGAAGAGATACCTCACGCCCAAAATAAGAGAAACCCAAGTAAAATGGTAGGTGTTGCAAGAGGGCATCAGAGGGCAGACACACTGAAACCATACTCACAGAAATCTAGTCAATCTAATCACACTAGGAGCACAGCCTTGTCTAACTCAATGTGACCCTCAGAACCAGGGTTCAAACCCCAGCAGGCCGGCTCTAGGTTTGTGCTTTCAGCTACTGCGCTCCACTGCCTCTAAAAGCAGTGATTCCCTGGGCCTTGGCTGACCTTGTTTCCTGGGATGCATTTAAAAGTCCCCATGGCCAGGGAGCCCCCGTTTGAATCAACCTCTGGAGGCTGGACCAGGCATCAGGCACTGTGCAAGCACTGCAGGTGCTGCCAATGTGTAGCCAAGGCGAAAATAACTGAGATGACATTACAGCCCAGACCCCAGAAATGGGCAGGGCTCAGGCAGGCGGGGCAGGGGAGAAGATTCCACTCCAGGCCATCCACTGTCTGAGTGTGGGTCTTTATCAAACCACTCCGATCCCTCCAGGCCATCCACTGTCTGAGTGTGGGTCTTTATCAAACCACTCCGATCCTTTTCCTACATGAGAATGATGACATGAGTCCTCAGCAGGAATAATCATACCCAGTGTTTACTGAGCAACAACGCCCCCAGCGTGACCCTGCACGCTTCTCATACTTTGTCTCCATTAACCTTCACTGTGATTTCAGCATGTAAATGCCATCATCCCCATTTCACAGATGAGGAAACCAAGGCCTGAAGAGGGTGAGCTGCTTGCCCAAGGCCGCACTGTTACCAAGAGGCAACATGCGGCTGGCCAAGCACGTGCCGGCCAAGCTCAGCCTGCAGCCTGCCTGCCCAGCGAAGTCGGTCAAGGGCGGCCCAGCAGGAACAGTGAGAAGCCGCGTGGCTGGTTTTGTCTTGTCTTCTGTGTGCGTCCGCCTATGGCAAGGGGTCTTGACTGAGTCAGGACTGGGTGCGCCGTGGCTCAGCGCTGCCCCAAGGAGGTCTGTCAGTCAACCTGAATAATCTCACTCTGGGGTGGAGAGCAGGCCTGACACTGGGAGAACGTTCTTGGGGAAGTTCAATGTACTAACATCATCAGCTGGATTCTGACAAGCAGATTCACAAGGCCCCTGGTCCGGGGAGAAGGTGGCAGAGAGAGTGTGTGTGTTCCTAGGTCTGGATCACGTTGATTGTGTCCACAACATAGAGGCAGCCTGGCTAGGGAGATGGGCTGACCCCAGGGGGACGCCACATGAAGAGTCCCTTGACCTTTTCCTCTGATTCTGAAAGTCTGAGGCCACATCTTGCTAATTCCTCCCTCTGCCTCGAGAACAGTGTCTGCCACTCGGGGTGTGTGTGTGTGCTGTTAAGTTATGTCAGACTCTGCAGTCCCATGGACTGCAGGCTCCTCTGTCCATGGGTTTCCCAGGCAAGAATACTGGCGTGGGTTGCCATTCCCTTCTCCAGGGGACCTTCCCGACTCAAGGATCAAACCCGCATCTCCTGCGTTGCAGGCAGATTGTTTACCACTGAGCCACCGGGAAAGCCCGGCTTGCAGGATGGCTGCTTGTTAAAATTTGTGCATCCGGGAGGGGCGGGGCAGGGCTGCCCTGAGGACAGGTGGATGAGCTGAGATCCTGGCTGAACACTTGTTAACAAATAAAGGGATGAAGGAAAGAATGTCCCAAAGGAAGAAAAATCCCTGTTCCAAGTTCAAATTAAGCCTTTCGATTATGTTACCCATGACTGATGAGAAAACTGGGGCTCAAAGAGGTCTAGTGATTTTGCCGACTGCCACGTGCTGGAGAGTACCAAAGCCTGGACTTGAACTTGGATCCCCGGGTTTCTCTTTCAGTGCTGTTTCTGCTGCGCAAACAACCAGAGGACGATGCAAGTGAACAGAAAGAATGGCAGCATGGGGACCCGGGCCACCATCACCAATGACAAAAAGTCACGATAGGAGCACGAGCTAGGATTTATTAAGGGCTTATTCTGAGCCAGGAGGTGGTCTGTGAGTTTGAAATTCTTAACAGAATCTTCACCAAAAAACCTATGGAATGGAAGTTGCAGAAATGAGGTCCAGAGACATCCGCAAGCCTCAGTTCACACGGTTAAATAAGGAGCAGAGCAGAAAATCAAACGCGGAATCTCAGACCTCAAAGTTCAGCCACGTTCTGTCCGCCCATTCGGAGTCAGGCAGCCGGCTTTGATTGTCACCGGGTTGATAACTATTGCACCTTTGTTGCTGGGGCTTTTAAGGTTCCTATTTTAAGAGAACGTCCACAGTCCTTCAACAAAATTTCCACTCTTCAAAGCCAGGTGTTTTGGTGTCGCGTCCCGAGTGACGGCAGTGTTTCTGGCTGCAGCTGTGAAAATGTAATCAGTAGATCGCTGCAAAGAATATGAAGTCTTGCTTCTCTGACGGTGATCAGCGAGGGGTCTACATCCCCCGCACACTCTCCCCGGGTCCCCTGGTGCTGGTCAGGAAGGAAAGGGGGCTTCTCCCCTTACTGGTGCTTCCATCCACGGGAACAGAGCCCATCGCCTAAAGCTCCTGGCCTTTTCTGCCCTTCCCCGACTCCTCTCCTGGAGGAGAGGATTACTAGTAGGTAAGTTGGGGAAGAACCGAGTCGTCCTCTGCTCCCTGTCACCTCGTGGACGGGGGAACTGTTCTCTGTTCCTGTGTTGGAATTGGAAGATTCACTTCATTCTGGGGTTCACCAGGGGAAGCCCAGTGGCCCCCAGATATCTGCCATAGAGGCGATAAATCTACCATAGACTTATCAGCCACAGAGGTGGCGTTTTGGCTCCCGCCTGCACTATAGATTGGATGTTTCTGCGGTCCTCCCCTTCTCAGATTTCTGTGTTGAAAACTAATCCCCACTGTCATGGCATTAGGAGAGGCAGGCCTTTGGGAAGAAATTAGGTCATGAAGGTGGACCCCCACGAGTGGATTAGTGTCAGTCACTCACTTGTGTCTGACTCTTTTTGACCCCATGGACTGTAGCTCACCAGGCTCCTCCGTCCATGGAATTCTCCAAGCAAGAACACTGGAGTGGGTATCCTATCTCTTCTCCAGGGGATTGTCCTGACCCAGGATTCAAACAGGCGTCTCCTGCATTGCAGGCAGATTCTTTACCAACTGGGCTATCAGGGAAGCCCTAGCAAAAGCCTTAGTCGAGAACAAACAGTTTTCACTTCCAAGCTTTTGAAAAGTTAGAGGGGAGTCGGTTGTTTTGGAGGAGCCCAGCGTCTCTTTCTCGTTGCCCGGGTTACAGTGCCGACTGTCCTTTGAGGAATTACCCAGCCCACCGTGAGTAGTCACAGCAGTGGGACTGTCAAGACACCCTGCCGTTTCCTAGCCGAGGGATGAATCCACAGCCAAGACAGACACTGGGACGGTCCATCTCCGCCAGAGTGAGGCAGGGTGGGGAGCACACTGCAGCTCCCCCACTCTGGGAGAGTATTTCTGAGGTGCCTGCCTGCTCCCCGGGTGCACGGGACAGCTCTGGCGCTCGGCTTCTCCGTCCCCCTCCTTCTCCAGCTCTCCTTCCCTTTTCCGTTCTTTCTCCCTTAGCTCTCAGTTCCCTATCTGTTTGTGACTCAATATCAGCCCATTAAACTCTTCTCAACACAAATCAGCCAGAGTTGGTTGGCTTCGCAAGAGAAAGTACCAACCCCCCAGTCTAAACATGGACTGAAAGATTGGAGCCTTGGTTTCCACGCCCTCATCTAACAGCTGGAGAAATTAAAGTTAAGAGAAGACTTTCAAAGCTGGGGTCAAGGAGGCCTTGTGACTTGACGATTAAAAGCACGAATTCTTGAGACAACTGGTCTGGACGTGAAGCCTGCCTCTGCCATTTTGTAGTTATTAACTGATACGGGACACATGGCTTTCCAAGCTTCAGGTCCTCATCTCTTCAGAATAGTACCTAGCTCCCAGAGCTGGGAACGCGATAAAGTGCATAATAACCTTTGGCTGTTATTTTAGTGATTATTCTTCTAGGTTTCTTCTGAGAAGTCAAGCAAAACAGGAATGTAAATTGAAAGAAAAAAAAAAAAAAAAAAAGATGCTGAGCAGGAAGGCACTGAAGAAAGCCTTTCTCCAAAAGGATGTTTATTTCAGAGGCAAGCTCAACCAGCTGTTTTCCAGGAAATCATCCACTTAACCCAGGGTGAGCTCTAAATTTTAATGACCAGCCAGTGTCGAAAGACTGCAAAAAGAAGAAAACAAAAAAAGGATGAGGATGTAAAAATCCAACCACAGACTGCATAAACTCTGATGTCGCCAATATTTAGTCAGATTCCTGAGTTTGGAGGTGGTTCCCATCTCCACCAGGAAAAGAGTCACAGTCATCACCAATACCGGCAGCCAAAACCTGAGCTCAACAGTAAGTATCAGAAATCAGGTTCCAAGGTTCACTAGGATCTTGGAGCAGTAAGATGTGAATGATTAATCCGCACCCACTGGACTAGAAGTTTGGGGGTGGGGCTTTGCCTTGGAAGCTTCTCCTGCGACAGATGTTCTCCTTAGTCTCCAAGCTCCCCCTTCCCTGTCCATCCAAAGCTTCTCAGCTCAGCGCAAATGCCACCTCCTCCGAGAAGCCTTCCCAGTTCTCTCTTAAGGGAGTTACACTCTCAGAGTGTTACTTTTCTTCCTAGCAGTCCCGAGTTTGTAATGAGATGCTTTTTGTGATTGTTGGATCAGCTGCTTTTCCCAAGTAGACTGCAAGCTCCACATGACCAGAGATGGTATCTGTTATATATACTACTGTAGATCAGGTTAGATTAGTTTCAGACCCACAATCACTTCAGTTCAGTTCAGTTGCTCAGTCGTGTCCGACTCTTTGCGACCCCATGAACCACAGCACGCCAGGCNGAGAAGGGGACGACCGAGGATGAGATGGCTGGATGGCATCATGGACTCTATGGACGTGAGTCTGGGTGAACTCCGGGATATGGTGATGGACAGGGAGGCCTGGCGTGCTGCGATTCATGGGGTTGCAAAGAGTCGGACACGACTGAGCGACTGAACTGAACTGAACACTTAAACATTTGTTAAGAGAGTTATCTTAAGAATTCTTACTCCCCCCCCACCCCACACACACACAAAGGACTAAGGATACTTTTGGAGGTGGTAGATATGTTTATTATCTGATTGTGTATGCATACAGAATATGTGTATGTATGTGCATATATCACAGGTGTATGCATATGTCCCAACTCATGGCATTGGATACATTAAGCATGCAGCTTTTTTGTACATCAATTATATTTCTGTAAGTCTGTTAAAAATAAAATAATTCTGTGATGCTGAGTCTGTTACCATGTAGCTTTAAGATCAATGTGTTAGAGTGTGGCCTGAGGGTAGGAGAGAGTTCTGCTACTTGTTAGGGAGCAGCACATATCTTTTTTGTCCCCTTCCTTCTAACCTCTTGGCTACCTCCCACCCCATCTCACCCCTCTAGGTTATCACACAGCACCAGTTTAAGGTCCCTGAGTCACATGGCAAATTCCCACTGGCTATCTATTTTACGTATGGTAATGTGTATGTTTCCATGCTGCTCTCTTCATTTGTCCCTCACTCTTCTTCCCCCACTGTGCCCACAGGTCTGCTCTCTGAGTCTGTCTCTCTATTGCTGCCCTTCAAATGGCTTCATCTTTCTAGATTCCACATATATGTGTTAATATATGATATTTGTTTTTCTTTTTCTGACTTACTTCTCTCTGTATAATAGGCTGTAGGCTCATCCACCTCATTAGAACTGATTTAAATGCATTCCTTTTTATGGCCGAGTAATATTCCATTTTGCATATATACCAGAACTGCTTTATCTATTCATCTGTCCGTGGGCATCTAGGTTGCTTCTATGTCCTAGCTGATGTAAATGGTGGCCACATGTTTTGGCTAAGTGGCTGACATCAGTGGATAAAGGCAAAGTCTTCAGCTGGAGCTCTGACCATAGTGTCATTTCAAGGTCTTCCCAACTTAGGATACCTCCTTTCTCTAGACCCGAGGCTTCTGTTTTTCTTAATGTAATAGGAAGGAAATTTTGGGCCACTAGACACAGAGTTCAGTCTCAACCAGTTTTGTTCACTATAAATTCAACTCACAAGCAGTATCCTGTTCGATGGTGGAAGTCTTCAACTGCCTGCAGGGTCCTGGGCTCAGAGCTCATGGTGGTGACCAAGACAAGGGTTTGTCCTTGTAACTGAGTCTCTCATGGTTGAGGTTGCCCCCATCAAGGAGAGGAGCCTCCTATGACCATTTCAGTATATGCGTTGGTGCAGAAATTGTGGACTCAAGGTAAAATTCAATTAGACTTTAGCTTTCCCTGGTGGCTCAGACAGTAAAGCGTCTGCCTACAACGCGGGAGACCCGGGTTCAATCCTTGGGTTGGGAAGATCCCCTGGAGAAGGAAATGGCAACCCACTCCAGCGTTCTTGCCTGGAGAATCCCATGGATGGAGGAGCCTGGTGGGCTACAGTCCATGGGGTCGCAAAGAGTCGGACACGACTGAGCGACTTCACTTCACTTTATTTACCAAGATGAACATTTCAGAAGAGCAGAAAACACGTCTGAGATCAGAGAAGGTCTATGTGTGGGTTTGGTGGATGGCACCCCACCAAACAGTGGGTGCAGACATGCTGATATCTTAGAGGAAAGGGGCTTACCTTGGGTGTGTTAGCTCCCCATTGGAAAAGACTCTGATGCTGGGAGGGATTGGGGGCAGGAGGAGAAGGGGATGACAGAGGATGAGATGGCTGGATGGCATCACTGACTCGATGGACGTGAATCTGAGTGAACTATGGGAGTTGGTGATGGACAGGGAGGCCTGGCGTGCTGTGATTCATGGGGTCACAAAGAGTCGGACACGACTGAGCGACTGAACTGAACTGATCTGAACTGAGCNGAGGATGAGATGGCTGGATGGCATCACTGACTCGATGGACGTGAATCTGAGTGAACTATGGGAGTTGGTGATGGACAGGGAGGCCTGGCGTGCTGCGATTCATGGAGTCGTAAAGAGTTGGACACGACTGAGCGACTGAACTGAACTGAACTGATATCCCTAGGGAGGAAGAATTCTGTCAAGGCTGGTGCCAGGTGTTTCAGGCACTGAGGGATTTTCTCAAGACTGTCGCCAGGGTACATGGTACCATAACTTCATTAGGCAGCAGTATCAGGAGGTTTAATGGGGGCTGACAGTTGCAGCAGTATGAACAGCAGCATGAAGCAGGGTTGGTGGCTTTGAGGACGAAGCCTCTGCCATAGTTCAGTATGCTGTTGCTGGCGGGTTCTTGCTGCATGGTGGCAGGAGGCACAATTACATGACTTGCCACCCAGCAGAAGCCATAGAGCTGACAAAGGATGACACACACAGCAGGAGAAGAGGAAACTGGTGAACACTGTAAGGCAGTGGGCAGGACTTGATCATGTGCCCATGTATGATCATCTTGCTCCATTGGCTCAGAGTGGAAACTTTGAAAAGGGTTTTATTAATTTCCTAGAGTTGATGTAAAAAAAAAAAAACCGCAACTGTGTGGCTTAAAGCAGCAGAAATGTGTTCTCTTATAATTCTCTAGGCCAGAAATACGCAGTCAAGGTGCTGGCAGAGCTGCCCTTCCTCTGACGGCTCTAGGGGACAATCTGTGCTTGCCTCTTCCAGTTCTGGTGGCTGTTGGCATTCCTTGTGGCTGCCTTACTATCATGACTCTACTTCCGTCTTCCCACTGCCTTATCTGTGTGTGTTTCACATCTCCCCATGCCTTTTTCTCATAAGGATACATGTCACTGGATTTCAGGCCCACCCAGGTAGTCCAGGATGATCTCATCTCAAGAGTTGTAGAGTAATTACCTCTGAAAAGAACCCTTGCCCAAATAAGGCAGTGTTACAGCTTCCAGGAGTTTGATGTGGACATATCTTTTTGGAGACCACCAGTCTCAGACACTGAAGAGGGACAGGTTCAGAAGCCTAATAACGTCCCGTTGAGGACTGCAGCTGGAGGGGTGGTCCTTTTATCTGTGCTGCTGGGTCTGGCTTTATCCCCCTTTTCAAGCTGACAACTGNGCTTCCAGGAGTTTGATGTGGACATATCTTTTTGGAGACCACCAGTCTCAGACACTGAAGAGGGACAGGTTCAGAAGCCTAATAACGTCCCGTTGAGGACTGCAGCTGGAGGGGTGGTCCTTTTATCTGTGCTGCTGGGTCTGGCTTTATCCCCCTTTTCAAGCTGACAACTGACTTGATCCCTTTCTTGGCTCTGTCCCTCTAACACAAATGGGCAATGACATACCACCACCTAAAATCTTTCTTTACCTTTTGATCAAAGAGCCGTTTGCTGCTTTTTATGAAGCCTTGAGGCCCTGTCTTTACCAGATGATTAACATATAATACATACTTGTGTGCGTGTGTGGGTATATGTGTTGAGTGATTGTTCTCTTGTAGCAAATGACTAGGGGGACCAGCACCTTCCCCATGTCTATGGGCTCACTGGGATTGTTTTTTCCTGTGTGTAAGCATCATCTGGCAACATTTGTATTTTGGGGCCAAAACCAGTGAGCTGGTGGTAGGAGGAAAAGGGACAGCTCTGGAGTTAGACCTGCATTGAATGTAACCTGGTCCACTTGGCCCTGCTCTGGGACTGTGGCCATGTCACTGAGCCTCTCTGTTTCCTTGTCCTGAGAAAACAGATAATAATTTCTATTTCTTTGATCGTGGTGGGATTAAACGAAACAAATATATGTGTGGCACCTGGCACAGAGGAGAGATGCTTAATAGGTTAGTTCCTTTTATCCTTTGTTTTCTCTCATTTGTGTGTCTTGAGAAATCGCCTTTCTGTCGCCCAAAGACATAACTCACTTCTAGTACTTCAGCTCCGAAGACAAACATACAAATTGTTCAGCAGCAACCAATTTTGGGCCATGGCAACCTGCTGTCTTTAATTATCCATCTTACCGCGTAACAGCTGTGGGGCGCTTGGTCTGGCCAGATGAAATTGAGCCTTGTGACGTGCTCCAGATGTGGAGGTGTTCTGCCAGGTGTTTATTTTGAGTATATAATGTGGCATTTTAGTACATGCAGTCTTTCTCCCTCCCCTGTCCCTCCTCCTTCCAACTCCACCCCAAATGTTCTTTTAGAAAAGATCTAGGCTCCGGCCCTCAGCTCCAGACCTGGGCCTTAGAGCCAGAGTTTTGAATTTGGAGTCTTTTTAACCTGGGCTTCCTTCCTCTGGTGGGGTTCCCCAGCTCCCTGGAAACTTGCCCTGTTAATTAGGAAAAGCACTGCTACTGCTTTGAAAGGAAGCCATGCAATGCCCTGGGCCTTGCCGCCTTCTGTGTTCTGAGTTTTCACTTAGTGACTCTACTTTCTGAGCAGGGGCTGGGAGGCAGCACTTCACTTTCAAACTGTGGCTTGAACAATTAAAAAATATATTATTTAGAATCTAGGAGGCCAGCCTTGAACTCAGTATACCAAGTGGCTTTCTCCAACAGCCCTGGACGGAATACCTGTTCTTTCTCATGCTGCAGCTGTCCTGGAGCCCTGCCTGGACGTGGGATCTGGCTATTACTGAGTAAGAATGGGGTAACTCCTGGGAAAGTGCTGCCTTTGGAAGTGGAAATGTGTTTCTGGAATTGTCTTACTTTTCTATAACCTTTGTCAATTTGAGAGAAGCCCTTTGGATCACTGACCTCCCCCTCCACCCCAACTCCCACCACCTTTGCATTTTTGCAAATTTTTGACCAAAATCTTTGGGGTAATTTGTTGAAAGCATTGAGCACATTTATACATTAAAAAAAAAAAAAAAAAAAGAATGAAGTAATGCCATTTGCAGCAACATGGATGCAACTAGAGATTTTCATACTAAGTGAAGTAAGGAAAAGACAAATACCATATGATATGACTTATATGCAGAATTTAATATACAGCACAAGTGAACCTATCTATGAAACAGACTCACAGGCATAGAGAACAGACTCATGGTTGCCAAGGGGGAGTGGAGTGGGAGAGGGATGGATTGGGAGTTTGTGGTTAGTAGATGCAAATTATTACAAATAAAATGGATAAACAACAAAGTCTTGCTGTATGGCATAGGGAACTATATTCAATATCCTAGGATAAACCATAACTGAAAAGAATATTAAAAAGAATGGTTATATGTGCATAACTGAGTCACTTTGATGTACCACAGAAATTAACACAACATTGTGAATCAAGTATGAATGAATATGAATATTCACACAAAGTCGGTTCACCAGGCCTATCTGTGCGTGCTAAGTTACTTCACTAGTGTTCGTCCTATGGGGCTGTCAGGCTCCTCTGTCCATGAGATTCTCCAGGCAAGGATACTGGAGTGGGTTGCATGCCCTCCTCCAGAGGATCTTCCCGACTCAGGGGCTGAAATGGCAGCTCCTGTATCGCGGGCAGATTCTTTACCACTGAGTCACTAGGGAGGCCCAAACCAATTATACTTCAGTTAAAAAAAAGAACAAATTTAACTGATGGTGGCTGGTATGAAACTGGGTTTAGGGCATCATTTAATTCAGTTTCACCTTGATAATTATTTTTTGATCGCTTGCCATATACCAGAAACTTTTCTAAACGCTGGGAGAATAATTGCAAGTAAAGCAAAGTTCCTGCCCTCATGGAGCAGGTAGGGAACAAAATCTGGTAGGGAACAAAAATAATAAGTAAAGCAAATAAATATATGCTATTTTTAAGGTATGGTAAATGCTAAATGAAAATAAATGAGAATGAGAGAATAGAAAACAAGGATTTGTTCTTTTAGAAAACTTCAAAACAGTAGTTTGAGCAAAGTAGAAGTGTGTAATTTTTTCTCATACAAGATCATGCAGTCCACTGCTGCCAGTCTAGCTCCCAAATCATCAGACACCTAGCACTTTCTGTCCTCTTGTTCTGCCATCTTCATATGTGGCTCGCATATCCTGGCTCTTCATGGCCGCTTCAGCTTCACCCATCATGTCTGCATTCTAGCGGAAAGGAAGAAAGGAAAGGAGAAGGGAATGGCCCTTTCTTGAAAAATATTTCCTGGAAGTTGCCCATATTACCTCTATTTTCATTTTCTTGGCCAGATCTTAGTCACATAGCCACATAGCCACAAGAGAGGCTGAGGAAATGTTTTCTCTATTTTCAGTAGCCACATGCTACTAGAGTCTTTTTCATAGAAAAAAATAGAAAAGTGGATGTTGGCAGATAACCATAGGTGGTGAAAAAAGACCTCTCTGAGGAGGCATCATTTGAAAAGAGACTAGAATGACCTGAGTTTCATCCAATTCATGCCATTAATCAAATCACCTGAATGCCTTCTTTGTGCTTGGTATTAAAGATGTAAAGATAAATAATAATACATAGCTTTGTTCTCAAGAGCAGAGGTGCCAAAACGGAGGTGCAGGGCAGTATCTATCAGAAGGTGAAATTTGGCTGCCATGTGTATTAATAATTAGGAAATGTCACAAGGATCTGTTCTTTTAGAAAATTTGCAATACAGTAGATCAAACAAGGTAAAAGTATATAGATTGCTAACTCTTCATAAAAACTTCAAAAGATCTGATAATATAGGGTCTATGAGGGGACGACCAAGGATGAGATGGCTGGATGGCATCACGGACTCGATGGACGTGAGTCTGAGTGAACTCCGGGAGATGGTGATGGACAGGGAGGCCTGGCGTGCTGCGATTCATGGGGTCGCAGAGTCGGACACGACTGAGCGACTGAACTGAACTGAACTGAACTGATATTCTCATATGGGCTTCCCTGGTAGTCCAGATGGTAAAGGAAAGAAAAGAAAGTCCCACAGTTGTGTCTGACTCTTTGCAATCCCATGGACTATAGCCTGCCAGGCTTCTCTGTCCATGGAATTCTCCAGACAAGAGTACTGGAGTAGGTTGCCATTTCTTTCTCCAGGGGATCTTCCCAATCCAGGGATCAAACCCAGGTTTTCTTCATTGCAGGCAGATTCTTTACCAACTGAGCTACAGGGAAGCCCAGATGGTAAAGAATCTGCCTGCAATTCAGGAGACCTGGATTCAATCCCTGATTTGGGAAGATCCCCCGGAGGAGGGCATGGCAACCCACTCAAGTGTTCTTGCCTGGAGAATCTCGTGGACAGAGAAGCCTGGCGGGCTACAGTCCATGGGGTCACCAAAAGTTGAACCTGACTGAGTGACTAATGGCCTCATCACATTTCATATGACTGTATCTGAATATCAAGCTGGTCAAGAGCATTCCAGTTTGCCCCAGTCTCCCCCTTTACATCCTCAAAAAATGTTCAAACTATTGCACAATTGCACTAATCGCATACCCTGGCAAAGTAATGCTCAAAATTCTCCAAGCCAGGCTCCAACAGTACATGAACCGTGAACTTCTGGATGTTCAAGCTGTATTTAGAAAAGGCAGAGGAACCAGAGATCAAATTGCCAACATGTGTTGTATCATCGAAAAAGCAAGAAAGTTCCAGAAAAAATCTACTTCTGCTTTATTGACTACAACAAAGCCTTTAACTGTATGGATCACAACAAAATGTGGAAAATTCTTAAAAAGATGGGCATACCAGACCAACTTACCTGCCTCCTGAGAAATCTGTATGCAGGTCAAGAAGCAACAGTTAGAACCAGACATGGTTCCAGAGGAACAGACTGGTTCCAAATTGGGAAAGGAGTATGTCAAGGCTGTATATTGTCACACTGCTTATTTAACTTATATGCAGAGTACATCATGAGAAATGCTGGGCTGGATGAAGCACAAGCTGAAATCAAGATTGCTGGGAGCAATATCAGTAACCTCATATACTCAGATGACACTACTCTTATGGCAGAAAGTGAAGAACTAAAGAGCCTCTTGATGAAAGAGGAGAGTGAAAAAGTTGGCTTAAAACTCAGCATTTAAAAAACTAAGATCATGGCATCCAGTCACATCAGTTCAGTTCAGTCGCTCAGTCGTGTCTGACTGTTTATGACCCCATGAACTGCAGCATGCCAAGCCTCCCAGTCCTATCAGTTCATGGCAAATAGATGGAGAAACAATGGAAACAGTGACAGACTTTATTTTCTTGGGCTCCAGAATCACTGAAGATGGTGACTGCAGCCATAAAATTAAAAGATCCTTGCTCCTTGGAAGAGAAGCTATGACAAACCTAGACAGCATATTAAAAAGCAGAGGCATTACTTTGCCAATGAAGGTCCGTCTAGTCAAAGCTATGGTTTTTCCAGTAGTCATGTGTGGATGTGAGAGTTGGATTATAAAGAAAGCTGAGTGCTGAAGAACTGATCTTTTGAACTGTGGTATTGGAGAAGACGCTTGAGAGTCCTTTGAACTGCAAGGAGATCCATCCAGTCCATCCTAAAGGATATCAGTCCTGAATAACACTGGAAGGACTGATCCTGAAGCTGAAGCTCCAATATTTTGGCCATCTGATGGGAAGAACTGACTCATTGGAAAAGACCCTGATGCTGGGAAAGATTTAAGGCAGGAAGAGAAGGGGATGACAGAGGATGAGATGGTTGGATGGCATCACTGACTCGATGGACATGAGTTTGAGTAAGCTCCAGGAGTTGGTGATGGACAGAGAGGCCTGGTGTGCTGTAGTCCATGAGGTCGCAAAGAGTTGGACATGGCTAAGTGACTGAACTGAACTGAACCCACTTTTCCAACTCTCCCATGCTGGCTTGTTTCCCTCCTTTCTTTATCTGCCTGGCCCCTGTAAGAACCTGAGTTTCCAGTTTGTGGTCCAAAGCGGGTAGAAACCAATTAATAAAATAATTAAAACAGATTTTATGGTTTGGCTTGTTTACCTCACCATCGAGGATCCACAACTATCTGTTTCTTCCTGAAACCTGAATACCGAAGAGAATTATGGGAATTTCAGTCAAATTCAGTCTGAGTTTCTGGTTTTCTTGATCACATGACATGGTAGGTGAAATATCTGGCCTTGAATCAGGCAACTTGAGTTCAGGTTCTGCCTCTTATAGCTAGCTGGGTGAATGATCTTGGAAAAGCTCCTTCCCCTCTCTCCCAGGGACTCATTTTCCTATCTTCTAAAAGAGTGAGGTTAAGTTACCTTTCCTAATCTACTAGTGTTCCAGGATATAGGAAAAAGCAAACAGGATAATATAAAGTGGAAAGAATTTATAAGGTGAAGGTGCATCATTGTGGCAAGGAGCAAGAAAGCTAGTTAGACTCTAGATGCAGGAAGGACCCTTAGGAATGACACAGGAATGGAGCATAACCTCGCCTGTGGAGATTAGAGCTGAGAACTGGGAAGCCATTAGAAACTGAAGTGGCTGCTTTCTTCCTCTCTCTCTGGGACCATATGAGTTTTTTCTTTTTTTCCCCTCTGTTTATCTAATCCAGTCTTCCACTTCTTTGTAGACTTTTTTTTCCCCCCGTTTTTCTTATATGCAGGTCCATAAAGGGTAGCTCCAGCTCTAATGCTACATGACTTTTTAGTTTAACTGCCTGCCATCAATTAATGATTTTCTGCATCTCTTACTTCATACTTTCAAGAGGAAGATTTTTGTATTTTGAAATTTATTTATTTTTAATTGAAGGAAATTGCTTGACAGTATTGTGTCGGTTCCTGCCAAACATCAGCGTGAATCAGCCATGGGTTTACTTATATCCCCTTTTTCTCACCTCCCTCCCCATTTCACCCCTCTAGGTTGTTCCAGAGCCCCGGTTTGAATTCCCGGAGTCATACAGCAGATTCCCATTGGCTGTCTGTTTTACATATGGTAATTTATGTTTCCGTGTTACTCTCCCCATACATCCCACCCTCTCCTTCCTCCCCCACTTCCAAGTCTCATAAATCTGTTTTCTGCGTCTGTGCCTCTATTGTTGCCCTGCGAATAATTTCATCAGTACCATCTTTCTAGATTCGATATATATGCCTTATTGTACAATATTTGTTTTCTCTTTCTTACTTCACTCTGTATAATGGGCTCCAGGTTCATCCACGTCATAGAACTAACTTAGATGCATTCCTTTTTATGGCTGAGTAATATTCCATTGTGTATATGTATCATAGCTTCTTTATCCGTTCATCTGCCAATGACATCTAGGTTGCTTCCATGATCTAGCTATTATAAGTAGTGCTGCAAGGAACACTGGGGTACATGTGTCCTGGAAAAGGTAGGGAATCCTCAGGGTATATGCCTAGGAGTGGGATTGCTGGCTCATATGGTGGTTTTATTCCTAGTTTTTTAAGGAATCTCCATATTGTCTTCCATAGTGGCTTACATTCCCACCAACAGTGCAAGAGGGTTCCCTTTTCTTCACACCTGCTCCAGCATTTGTTGTTTGTAGACTTTTTGATGATGGCTGTTCTGACTGGTGTGAGGTGACATCTCATTGTAGTTTTGACTTGCATTTCTCTGATTATGAGAGATGTTGCACATATTTCCATGTGTTTATTAGCCATCTGTATGTCTTCTTGGAGGAAATGTCTGTTTAGGTCTTTTTCCATTTTTTTGATTGTGTTGTATGTTTTCCTGATATTGACTTGTATGAGCTACTTGTATATTTTGGAAGTTAATCCTTTGTTAGTTGTTTCATTTGCTGTTATTTTACCCATTCTGAGGGTTGTCTTTTCACCTTGTTTGTAGTTTCCTTTGCTGTGCAAAAACTTTTAAGTTTAATTAGGTTTCACTTGTTTATTTTTGTTTTTATTTCCATTACTCTAGGAGGTGGGTCATAGAGGAACTTGCTGTGATTTATGCATAGAATGTTCTGCCTATGCTTAAGAGGTGGTGATTAAATGGCTAAGTCGTGTCTAACTCTTGCCACCCCATGGACTGTAGCTTGCCAGGCTCCTCTGTCTATGGGATTTTCCAGGCAAGAATACTGGAATGGGTTGTCATTTCATTCTCCAGGGGATCTTCCTGACCTAGGGATTGAACTCGGGTCTCCTGCATTGCAAGTAGTCTCCTACATCGCAGGCTGATTATTTACCAACTGAGCTAGCAAGGTGGATGGCATGTTTAAAAGGAAGATTCTTAATTGATACAGTGGTTTTCCTGGCTGAAATGACAAACCAAGCTTCACCCACCCAAGACTGTGGAATTTAGGGGCACATAGTTCAAATAAGATAGTTCAGGCCCAGCCCTTTAGTAAGGTTTAATGAAACATGGTCATTCCTAGAGCAAGGGTGTGGCTGGGTAAGGGCACCAAGTGTGTCCTCTGCAAAATAAAATGTTTAATGTTACAGCTATGATTCTGTCTTGAATTGCTCTGTTAACATTTCTGGCAAGTGGGGTGAAAGGCTCTTTCTTAAGAGGCAAACTTTCTGAGACAATTCGTAATGAAAACATGATCATTTCTGGGTTATAGATGTGTATACTAAGGTTCTTTGAAAAATTGTCCTATCTTGCTGCTCTCCAGAACATCCTTAATAGCTGCTGCTAACTTTTGGCCTCCAAAAGAGGGAATGGTATACAAAGATGGACCAAGGAAATGAAGTGAGGGTTTCCATGGCTACTGTCTTGAGTGTGCATAAGACAAAACATTTTTGAGCTGAAAGTCATCAATTCATCCAAAATTATTTTCTTCATCTATTTCATTTGTTTACTTGGTATGCAGAGAAACAGAGCAGGGAATGTTCTGGTACAAATACGTAGCCTGAGGGAGTCAGAACTTTACCAGCTGCCAGGAACATCTTAAACAGAGCCTTGAGTGTTCAACAAACTTTGGGGACACTCAGAACCAGCTTGGTTAAATTTGAAGATAAGTAGTCTGGGTCTCATTCCTGATTATCTCTGAGTAATTTTAGGTGAATTATCAGTACTTTACCTCTCTGAGTTTAGGTGACCCATCTGTAAAAGAAAGAAATGCTGGTTGAATCTAAACCCTAATTGAGATTAGCTAACAACCTATATCTTTCCTTTTCTCCTTTGCTTTTCACTTCTCTTCTTTTCACAGCTATTTGTAAGGCCTCCTCAGACAGCCATTTTGCTTTTTTGCATTTCTTTTCCATGGGGATGGTCTTGATCCTTGTCTCTTGTACAGTGTCACAACCTCTGTCCATAGTTCATCAAGCACTCTGTCTCTTAGATCTAGTCCCTTAAATCTATTTCTCACTTCCACTGTGTAATCATAAGGGATTTGATTTAGGTCATACCTGAATGGTCTAGCGATTTTCCCTACTTTCTTCAATTTAAATCTGAATTTGGCAATAAGGAGCTCATGATCTCAGCCACAGTCAGCTCCTGGTCTTGTTTTTGCTGACTGTATAGAGCTTCTCCATCTTTGGCTGCAAAGA
>SJYX01017641.1:19846-50840 GCA_006410675.1 Oreotragus oreotragus | reverse complement strand
TCCGTCTAGTCAAGGCTATGGTTTTTCCTGTGGTCATGTATGGATGTGAGAGTTGAACTGTGAAGAAGGCTGAGCTCCGAAGAATTGTTGCTTTTGAACTGTGGTGTTGGAGAAGACTCTTGAGAGTCCCTTGGACTGCAAGGAGATCCAACCAGTCCATTCTGAAGGAGATCAACCCTGGGATTTCTTTGGAAGGAATGATACTAAAGCTGAAACTCCAGTACTTTGGCCACCTCATGCGAAGAGTTGACTCATTGGAAAAGACTCTGATGCTGGGAGGGATTGTGGGTAGGAGGAGAAGGCGATGACCGTGGATGAGATGGCTGGATGGCATCACGGACTCGATGGACATGAGTCTGAGTGAACTCCGGGAGGTGGTGATGGACAGGGAGGCCTGGCGTGCTGCGATTCATGGGGTCGCAAAGAGTTGGACACGACTCAGCGACTGAACTGAACTGAACATTTTGTTGAGTAGTTTTGCAATTATGTTCATCAGTGATATTGGCCTGTTCAATTCAGTTCAGTTGCTCAGTCATGTCCGACTCTTTGTGACCACATGGACTGCAGTGCACCAGGCTTCCGTGTCCACCACTAACTTTGTCTTTGGGTGGTTTTGGTATCAGGGTGATGGTGGCCTCATAGAATGAGCTTGAAAGTGTTCCTTCCTCTGAAATTTTTTGAAAGAGTTTTAGAAGTTTAGGCATTAGCTTTTCTCTAAATGTTTGATAGAATTCTCCTGTGAAGCCATCTGGTCCTGGGCTTTTGTTCTTTGGGAGATTTTTGATCACAGCTTCAATTTCAGTGCTTGTAACTGGGTTTTTCATAGTTTCTATATCTTTCTAAGTTAGTCTTGGAAGATTGAATTTTTCTAAGAATCTGTCCATTTCTTCCAGGTTATCCATTTTATTGCCATATAGTTGTTCATAATAATCTCTTATAATCGTTTATATTTCTGCACTGTCTGTTGTAACCTCTCCTTTTTCATTTCTAGTTTTGTTGATTTGATTCTTCTCTCTTTTTTTCTTGATGAGTCTGGCTATGGTTTGTCAATTTTGTTTATCTTCTCAAAGAACCAGCTTTTAGTTTTATTAATCTTAGTATTGTTTCTTTCATTTCTTTTTCAATTTTTTCTGTTTGGATCTTTATGATTTTTTCCCTTCTACTAATTTTGTTTTTTTTTGTTCCTCTTTTTTCAGCTGTTTTAGGTGTAAAGTTAGGTTGTCTGTTCGATGTTTTTCTTATTTCTTGAGGGAGGATTGTATTGCTACAACTTCCCTCTTAGAACTGCTTTCACTGCATCCCATAGGTTTTGAGTTGTGTTTTCCTTGTCATTTGTTTCTAGAAATGTTTTGATTTCCCTTTTGATTTCTTCAATAACCTGTTATTTAGGAATGTATTGTTTATTCTCCATGTGGTTGTTTTATTTACAGTTTTTTTCTTGTAATTGATATCTAGTCTCATAGTGTTGTGGTTGGAGAAGATGCTTGATATGACTTCAGTTTTCTTAAATTTACTGAGGTTTGATTTGTGAACCAAGATGTGGTCTATCCTGGAGAATGTTCCATGTGCACTTGAGAAGAAGGTGTATTCATTTGCATTTGGATGGAATGTCCTGAAAATATCAATGAGATCCATCTCATCTAATGTATCATTTAAGACTTATATTTCCTTATTAATTTTCTGTTTTGATGATCTGTCCATTGGTGTGAGTGGGGTGTTAAAAGTCTCCTACTGTTATTGTGTTACTGTCAATTTCTCCTTTTATGTCTGTTAGTGTTTGTCTTATGTATTGAGGTGCTCCTACGTTGGGTGCATAGATGTTTGCAATTGTTATGTCTTCCTTTTGGATTGATCCTTTGATCATTATGTAGCGTGCTTCCTTATCTCTTGTAATCTTCTTTATTTTAAGGTCTATTTTGTCTGATATGAAGATTGCTACTCCAGCTTCCTTTTGCTTCCCATTTGCATGGAATATATTTTTCTATCCTCTCACTTTCAATCTATATGTGTCTTGAGGTCTGAAATGGGTTTCTTGTAGACATCATAAATATAGGTGTTGTTTTTGTATCCATTCAGCCAGTCTCTGTCTCTTGGTTGGAGCATTTAATCCATTTGCCTTTAAAGTAATTATTGATATATATGTTCCTATTGCCATTCTCTTAATTGTTTGGGGTTGATTTTGTAGATTTTTTGCTTCTTTTGCATTTTTTGATTATGTTAGTCCACTTAACATTTGTTGTAAAGCTGGTTTAGTGGTACTGAATTCTCTTAACTTTTGCTTGTCTGAAAAGCTTTTGATTTCTCTGTCAAGTTTGAATGAGAGCCTTGCCAGGTACAGTAAGCTTGGTTGTAGATTTTTCCCTTTCAGTGCTTTAAATATATCCTGCCATTCCTTTCTGACCTGCTGAGTTTCTGCTGAAAGATCAGCTGTTAAACATATGGAGTTTCCCTTGTATGTTACTTGTTCCTTCTCCTTTGCTGCTTTTAATATTCTTTCTTTGTGTTTAGTCTTTGTTAGTTTGACTAGTATGTGTCTTGGTGTGTTTCTCCTTGGGTTTATCCTGTGTGAGACTTTTTGTGCCTCTCGGACTTGATTGACTATTTCCTTTTCCATGTTGGGGAAATTTTCAACTATAATCTCTTCGAAGATTTTGTCATACCCTTTCTTTTTTTCTTTTTCCTCTTCTGCTGCTGCTAAGTTGCTTCAGTCATGTCCAACTCTGTGTGATCCCAGAGACGGCAGCCCACCAGGCTCCCCCGTCCCTGGGATTCTCCAGGCAAGAACACTGGAGTGGGTTGCCATTTCCTTCTCCAATGCGTGGAAGTGAAAAGTGAAAGTGAAGTTGCTCAATTGTGTCCGACTCTTCGCGACCCCATGGACTGCAGCCCACCAGGCTCCTCTGTCCATGGGATTTGCCAGGCAAGAGTGCTGGAGTGGGGTGCCATTGCCTCTCCGTTCTTCTCCTGGGACCCCTATAATTCTAATGTTGGTGCTTTTGCTCTGGTCCCGGAGGTCTCTGACTCTCCTCACTTCTTTTCGTTCTTTTTGCTTTATTCTGCTCTTTGGAAGTTACTTCCACCATCTTATCTTCCAGCTCACTGATTGATTTTTCTGCTTCAGATATTCTGCTATTGATTCCTTCTAGAGTATTTTTAAATTTCAGTAGTTGTGTTGTTTGTCTCTGTATGTTTATTCTTTAATTCTTCTAGGTCTTTGTTAATTGATTCTTGCATTTTCTCCATTCTGTTCTCAAGGTTTTTGATCCTCTTTACTATTGTTATTCTGAATTCTTTTTCAGGTAGTTTGCCTATTTCCTCTTCATTATTTGGACTTCTGTGTTTCTAGTTTGTTCCTTCATTTGTGTAGTATTTCTCTGCCTTTTCATTATTATTATTATTATTTAACTTGTGTTTGATGTCGCCTTTTCCCAGGCTTCAAGGTTAAGTTCGTTCTTTCTTTTGGTTTCTGCCCTCCTATGTTTGGTCCAGTGGTTTGTGTAAGGTTCGTATAGGCTGAGATTTATGCTGAGTTTTTTTTTTTTCCTCTGATGGGCAAGGGTGAGTGAGGTGGTAGTCCTGTCTGCAGGTGACTGGATTCATATTTTTGTTTTGTTTGTTGTTAAGATGAGGGATCCTGCACAGCGTGCTTCTGGTGGTTGGGTGATGCCGGGTCTTGTATTCAAGTGGTTTCCTTTGTGTGAGTTTTCACTGTTTGATACTCCTTAGGGTTAGTTCTGGAGAAAGTGATGGCACCCCACTCCAGTACTCTTGCCTGGAAAATCCCATGGATGGAGGAGCCTGGTAGGCTGCAGTCCATGACTTCAAGGTTAAGTTCGTTCTTTCTTTTGGTTTCTGCCCTCCTATGTTTGGTCCAGTGGTTTGTGTAAGCTTCGTATAGGCTGAGATTTATGCTGAGTTTTTTTTTTTCCTCTGATGGGCAAGGGTGAGTGAGGTGGTAGTCCTGTCTGCAGGTGATTGGATTCATATTTTTGTTTTGTTTGTTGTTAAGATGAGGGATCCTGCACAGCGTGCTTCTGGTGGTTGGGTGATGCCGGGTCTTGTATTCAAGTGGTTTCCTTTGTGTGAGTTTTCACTGTTTGATACTCCTTAGGGTTAGTTCTGGAGAAAGTGATGGCACCCCACTCCAGTACTCTTGCCTGGAAAATCCCATGGATGGAGGAGCCTGGTAGGCTGCAGTCCATGGGGTCGCGAAGAGTTGGACATGACTGAGCTACTTCACTTTCACGCACTGGAGAAGGAAATGGCAGCCCACTCCAGTGTTCTTGCCTGGAGAATCCCAGGGATGGGGGAGCCTGGTGGGCCGCTGTCTCTGGGATCATACAGAGTTGGACACGACTGAAGCTACTTAGCAGCAGCAGCAGCAGCAGGGTTAGTTCTCTGATAGTCTAGGCCCTTGGAGTCAGTGCTCCCACCCCAAATGCTCAGGGCTTGATCTCTGCCAATCTTTGTGAGTCTCTGGGAGAGGTTGAAGCTGGTGGCTAGGAATGCAGAAGGCATTTTTGGGAGCTAGTTCTACATGCGTATGTGGAAGTCAAATGCCATGCTGGTATTGCCAGGCGGACGACCCACAAACTGTTGGTCTTGGAGAATCTCCAGTAGAGGCTGGGACAGGTGACTGGGAATCTGTAGGCTTTTTGATGATGGCTGTTCTCACCGGTTTGAGGTAATAATCTAACTGTAGTTTCAATTTGTATTTCTCTAATAATTAGCGATGCTGGGCATTTTTTTATATGCCTGTTGGCCATCTATACGCATTCTTTGGAGAAATGTCTATTTAGGTATTCTGCCCATTTCTTGATTGTGTTTTNGCTGTTCTCACCGGTTTGAGGTAATAATCTAACTGTAGTTTCAATTTGTATTTCTCTAATAATTAGCGATGCTGGGCATTTTTTTATATGCCTGTTGGCCATCTATACGCATTCTTTGGAGAAATGTCTATTTAGGTATTCTGCCCATTTCTTGATTGTGTTTTATTGTGAGCAATATGAGCTGTTTTTATATTTTGGAAATTAAGCCCTTGTCAGTTGCATTGTTTGCAAATATTTTCTCCCATTCTATAGGTTGTCATTTTGTTTTGTTTATGGCTTCCTTTGCTCTGTTTGATTAGGTCCCATTTGTTTATTTTTGCTCTAATTTTTTTGCCTTGGGAGTCTGATCTAAGAAATATTGCCACAGTTTATGTCAGGATATTTTGCCTATGTTTTCTTCTAGGAGTTTTATGATGTCATGTCTTATATTCAGGTCTTTAATCCATTTTGAGTTTATTGTTGTGTATGGTGTTATAGAATGTTCTGCTGTTGCTGCTGCCGCTGCTGCTAAGTCGCTTCAGTCGTGTCTGACTGTGTGCGACCCCATAGATGGCAGCCCACCAGGATCCCCCATCCCTGGGATTCTCCAGGCAAGAACACTGGAGTGGGTTGCCATTTCCTTCTCTAATGCATGAAAGTGAAAAGTGAAAGTGAAGTCGCTCAGTCGTGTCCGACTCTTACCAACCCCATGGACTGCAGCCCACCAGGTTCCTTTGTCCATGGGATTTTCCAAGCAAGAGTACTGGAGTGGGGTGCCATTGCTTTCTCTGGATAGAATGTTCTAACTCCATTAAAAAAAAATGTAACTGTCCAGTNTGTCCGACTCTTAGCAACCCCATGGACTGCAGCCCACCAGGTTCCTTTGTCCATGGGATTTTCCAAGCAAGAGTACTGGAGTGGGGTGCCATTGCTTTCTCTGGATAGAATGTTCTAACTCCATTAAAAAAAAATGTAACTGTCCAGTTTTCCCAGCACCACTTGTTGAAGAGATGTCTTTTCTCCATTGTATATTCTTGCTTCCTTTGTCAAAGATTAATTGACCATAAGTGTATAGGTTTATTTCTGGGAATTCTATTCTGTTCCATTGATCTATCTGTCTGTTTTTGTGCCAGTACCATGCTATTTTGATTACTGTAGCTTTGTATTATTATCTAAAATCTGGGAGGGTTATACCTCCAGCTTTGTTCTTTTTCTTCAGGCTTGCTTTTGCAGTTCAGGTCTTCTGTAGTTCCATATAAATTTTAGGGTTATTTGTTCTAGTTTTCACAGGGTTGATCTAAGCTCAGAAGAATGTCCTCCTGAAAACAGACTTTTTTGATTGTTATAACTTGAATAACTTGTATAACTTAAATGAAAAAAATAGATCACAAAACAGCATGAGCAGTATGATCCCATTTATTAATAATTGTATGTCCACACATGTAATCACAGTTTTCTTGTAAGTACTAGTTAGCATTAAGATATAAATAATCTCTGGATGGTAGAAATTCAGATAATATTTCCTCATNGTGATGGCAGCAGGCAGGGCCAGAAAGTGGGGGAAACATTCAACAGTTCACTTCCAGAAGAAGAGCAGAGACGCTACTTTGCCAACAAGGGTCGGTCTAGTAAAAGCTATGGTTCTTCCAGTGGTCATGTATGGATGTGAGAGTTGGACCATAAAGAAGGCTGAGCGCCGAAGAACTGATGCTTTTGAACTGTGGTGCTGGAGAAGACTCTTGAGAGTCCCTCGGACTGCAAGGAGATCCGACCATTCCATTCTGAAGGAGATCAGTACTGAATATTCATTGGAAGGACTGATGCTGAAGCTGAAACTCCAATACTTTGGCCACCTGATGTGAAGAACTGACTCATTGGAAAAGACCCTGATGCTGGGAAAGATTGAAGGTGGGAGGAGAAGGGGACGACAGAGGATGAGATGGTTGGATGGACATGGGTTTGAGCAGACTCTGGGAGCTGGTGATGGACAGGGAGGTCTGGCGTACTGCAGTCCATGGGGCCACAAAGAGTGGGACACGACTGAGCGATTGAACTGAAAAGAAAATCTTGGGCTCGAAAGCCCTGCCTCGTTGCTGCCTGCCCCACCCTGTCCACACTCAGGCAGCAGATCAGCAGTAGTTACGGAGCCACGTTCGGTCAGCAAATGCTTTGGTCCCTACTGTGTGTCCCTCCCCAGGGCTGGAGCTAATGGGGCTTCCCTGGTGGTCCAATGCTTATGACCTCCCCTCTCAATTCAGGGGACGCAGGTTCAATTCCTGGTCTGGGAGCTAAGACGGCATATGCCTTTCAGCCAAAAAAAACAAACCATAAAACAGACGCAAGACTGTAACAAATTCAACAAAGGCTTTAAATTGGTCCACATCAAAAAAATCTTTAGAAAAAATCTGAGCTACCATTTTCAAAGTCAAAAGACAATCTGCCAGAATTGCCTCTTTGGACTCTAGCGAGGCTGAGCAGCACAGGTCGCCCTGTAGGGCAGCTGCAGCGGCCAAGCCCCAGCCCCGGGCTCAGTGCCCGCGGACAAGCCCTGAGCCCAGGGGCAGCATGTGTCACTGAGACCCAGGGCCCTGAGACATGCCATGTGTCAGGAGCTCGCTCAAGTCCTGGCTTGTTTCTGCTGTTTATATGCAGTTCCCCTCACAGCTCAGCTGGGAAAGAATCTGCCTGCAACGCAGGAGATCCCGGTTCATTTCCTGGGTTGGGAAGATCTTCTGGAGACGGGATAGGCTACCCACACCAGTATTCTTGGGGTTCCCTGGTGGCTCAGCTGGTAAAAAGAATCCCCCTGCAATGCGGGAGACCTGGGTTCAACCCCTGGGTTAGGGAGATCCCCTGGAGAAGGGACAGACTACCCACCTCAGTGTTCTGGCCTGGAGAATTCCACAGACTATAGAGTCCATGGGGTCACAAAGAGTCGGACAGCACTGAGTGACTCATTTTTCACCGTAGCCATACTATTATGCTGAGCCATAAGTAACTGCCATTTTTACAGTTTGCCAAGAGCCGACACCAACAGTTCCACTGCTCACCCTAACATGTTCCACCTGGCCCTCAGAGGCCTTTGGGCTTGCGCCGTAGGCATTTCAAACTGTTTTTCAGTTCCTCAAACTATAAGAACACTTACTTCCAGGTCTTCACGAGTGCTGCCCCCCCGAAGCCCTCACCAGGCCACACTTCAATGCCGCATCCTCCCGGGAAGGACCCCCGACCCTCTGCTGTCTGCGCTGCTGCGCTCCCTGCACCGCCCCAAGGGACACCTTCCAGCGTTGGTAACGACAATACTACCTAACACTTAGAAATGTGCTAACGCCAGATGCCCTTCTAGTAAGTCAGTAAATCAGCTCTGCCTGTCTCTTAACTGCGGCTGGCAATGATCCTAGGTTATCTCTTTACAAGAGTATAATCACGCAATGAAGACATACACAGGCGCCTCGGAAATACTGCAAATTCAGTTCCAGATCACTAGAACAAGGCAAATACGGCAATAAGTGAGTCACATCAATTTTTTGGTTTCCGAGTGCATATAGAGGTTATGTTTATACAAGTGTGCAATACCATGTGTCTAAAAAACAATGTATATACCCTAATTTTAAAATACTTAAAAGATATTTGATTGCTATGAAATCTAACCATCATCTAAGCCATCAGCAAATCATAGCAGTAATGTCAAAAATGACTGGCTGCGGTATCAGATATGGTGATGAGAAAGTTTGAAATAGCGTGAGGATTACCAAATCATGACACAGAGATGTGAAGTGAGCAGATGCTGCTGGAAAAGCGACAGCAACACACTCGCTTGACACAGGCTTGCCTCAAAGCTTCAATGTGCACAACATGCCGGCCTGTGAAGTACAATACAGCAAGGCACGCCGTGCACAGGGCTCCCCAGTTGGCCCCCTGGTCAAGAATTGCCTTCCAGCACACAGAGTCTCAGGGGAAGATCCCCTGGAGTAGGGAACGGCAACCCACTCTATATTCTTACCTGAGAAATCCCACAGACAGAGGAGCCTGGTGAGCTACAGTCCATGAGGTCGCAAAGAGCTGGACATGACTGAGCGCATGTTCAGGCAGGCCTGTAGATAAATTTTTTCTCTCAATCCCACCTGCCTGTATATAACTGAATCCTCCCAACAACACTATGTGGTACATACTTTTATTAGCTCCATTTTACAGATGAGAAAACTAAGGCATAGAGATGTACTGCGACCAGCTCAAGCCCAGATACCTGGTAAGTGACAGCACCGAGTTTTGAACCCTGTCTTTTTCCAGAGCCTCCCGAATGACTCTCTGTGTCGTCACAGTAGGGACTGTCTGTCTGTCTCCCACACCGGACCAAAAGTAATTCAAGGGCAGGACCAGTGTTCACCTGGCCCTGAGGTGTATGTGCAGTGCCTACTTTCAGGGTATCTGGCCCAAAGAAGGTGCCTCTACTGGACTTGACAAGAGGAACAGAAAGAAAGGGGGTATTGCCCAAATGTCAAGGGATTTGTTGTTTTGTTCCGACTCTAAGTTGTGTCTGACTCTTTGCAACCCATGGACTGGAACACTCCAGGCTCCTCTGCCTTCCACTCTCTCCCGGAGTTTGCTCAGATTCATGTCCATTGAGTCAGTGATGCCATCCAATCATCGCACCTTCTGCTGCCCCTTTCTACTTTCACCTTCAATCTTCCCCAGCATCATGGTCTTTTAGAATGAGTCAGCTCTTTTTAAAAGTGCTATGAACCACTGCTTATGAGGCAGCCTGAGAACTCATTAAAGGGAGGGGGCACAGAACTAAGAGGAGAGGAAACAGGCAAAAAAGGGACTTGAATGGACCCATTCTGAGGAGTGGGCGGGCTTAAGAGTCACGGGACAGAGCCTTTAGCTTTTCCCAGCAAAGGCAGGTCAGGGGTGGAGTAAATGGTCACAGTGACTTTTCTTTCTTGGAGAGGCAGGCAAGAGGGAGATGAGAGGAAAGAGAGAACACCAGGGGTGTCGCAGCACGCCCGACGACATCTAACACTCGGACCTTTGGCTGAGCAGCTGTGGTCCTTACGCGTTTAGTGTTCATTTGCTATTTCACTGACTATTTACCAGGCACTTAGGGTGTGCTCAGTAATTATTTTCTCTAGTGAACAAAGCAAAGTCACTAACCATCTGGAGATTATACCCTAGACCCTGGCAGTTCAACAGGGACACATGGCCCTTGAGCACATGAATGGTGTCAGTTGGGACTGAGAGGGGCTGAGAGTATAAAACAGACGCTGCAATCATCAATCCATTAAAAATAAATGAATAGTTAAAAAAAAATCAGACAGCGGATTCTGAAGACTTGGTCCAAAAAATGAATTTAAAGTATCTCATTAGCGATCTGGAGAAGGAAATGGCAGCCCACTCCAGTGTTCTTGCCTGGAGAATCTCGTGGACAGAGGAGCCTGGTGGGCTGCCATCTGTGGGGTTGCACAGTCAGACAGGACTGAAGCGACTTAGCAGCAGCAGCATTAGCAATCACTTTATACTGAAGTAATTGAATATTCAATATAATATTGAGGCGGTAATTCCATGGACGTTGTTTATCGTTCATTAAATCATGTCTCTTTGTGACACCAGGGACTGCAGTGCTCCAGGCTCCCCTGTCCTTTACTATCTCCCAGAGATTGCTCAAATTCATATCCTTTGGGTCAGTGATGCCATCTAACCATCTCATCTTCTGTCATCCCCTTCTCCTCCTGCCTTTAACCTTTCCCAGTATCAGGGTCTTTTCCAGTGAGTTGGCTCTTTGCATCATGTGGCCAGAGTATTGGAGCTTCAGTTTTAGAATCAGTCCTTGCAATGAATTTGGGGTTGATTTCCTTTAGGATGGACTGGTTGGATCTCCTTGCAGTCCAAGGGACTCTCAAGAGTGTTCTCCAACACCACAGTTCAAAAGCATCAATTCTTCAGTGCCCATCCTTTATGATCCAAGTCTCACATCTGTACACGACTACTGGAAAAACCATAGCTTTAACTATAGGGACCTTTGTCATATGTTATATCATGTATTCTGTCATATATTATAGATGTATTGAGTTCAATAAAACATATTGTTGAGCTAGACTGGGACCCTCTAGTGTAGGGTCTTGGGCTCACATCTCCTTGGGCAACAGAATCCAAAGAAACTCTAAGGGATGAAAAACAGCTTCAGGCATGGGCTGCTGGAGCAAATCTGAAGAGCAGGATACAAGACGACCACAAGCCCACTGCCATTTCAGAGGCGCCAGCAGCAGAGGCGGGGGTGCCCACGACCCTTGCACACTGGCACCCGAGTGGGTGTGCAGACCACCTACACTCCGCCTCCACCCACGGGCCCGCCCCATCATTACCCCACTTACCCCCACGGAAGGGGCCAAGCAGCTCCTCTCCAGAGGCACCCATTTTCTGTTCTTACTCCCTCGTGCTGCGGCACAAGCCCCGAGACAGCCTCGGCCGGAATTCTCGATTCCTTTTCCATCTTTTCAACATGTATTTATTGTGTCTGGTCTTTATTGTGCCAGGTCTTCGACCTTCTCCGTGGCGTGTGCGATCTAGTTCCTGACCGGGAATCGAGCCCAGGCTCCCTGCACTGGGAGTGCCACGTCTCAGCCCCCGGGCCACCACAGGGAAGTCCCCCGGTTTCTATTAATTAAAGAGTCCAGGGGCCTGTGTCTGTTAACACTGTCATAACTAATCTCACCTGCCTCTGTTTAGCTTCAGGGTGTGTTTCCTGGCACACCTCTAGTGTCCTGTGTGGTTTGCATTGGGTTTCTGTTGGTGGCCCTGTTCTAGGGATTTATAAGCTGACCGTAAATACAGGTGTTAGCATAAGACCCTGGACTGATGAGTGCTCTGAAGAAAAAGTGAATCGGGGCAAGAGAGAGAGAGATGGGAGGCGCTGGCACTATTTTAGGTTGCTCGTGGTAGGCCTTTCTGAGGAAGCAATATTTAATTATCCAAAGAAGTAGATAAAGCTCGATTCCAAAAAGAACTGAATACCTGCCCTTTCACTGTATTATCAGCCAAAATACTGAATGAATATTCATAGGAAAACTGAGGGAATAAAAACAGGTGAAATATTTTGTGCCTCCTCAAATGAATGACTTCCAGAGACTTAGCAGCCAAGAATAATGATTTTCTCTTATACACAGTCACAAATAATCAGAGAACACTCTTATTTAGGCATAAGTAGTAACGATCTTACAGATAAGAGTTTCCTTTCCCTGTAGCTATTGGCAACCACATCATTCATTTTTATTTAATTCTCATAAAACCCATGGATGATGATGATGGGGGTGGGGACAATTAGAGCCTCAGGTCCCCAGGGCCTAGTTCTATTCCAAATAATAACTGTGTTTCCTGCATCTACAGAATAAATGCACAGTAGTGGTTCAATGGGGCAGAGACACTTATAAAATCTTCCATGTTAAGAGTACCACTACTACTGTGATAGGGTTATCTGAGGCCCTCTCAAAAGTATGGTATAAAAACTTAAGCCCAGATTAGAGAGTTCTGTCCCGGGGAAATGAAAATAAACACAAAGTGAAGCAGTGCACCTCTTGAAAGTGTAAGATGTAGTTGACCTTTGATCATCAGGAAGCCCTTAAAATGTCAGGTGCACACAGTCACTGAGCTGTCTGTTGGTGGGTGGGTCCCATCGTCCACAGTGGCCACAGGCTCCCTGCGTTTTGGTTAAACTTGACACTGGACACAGTGTTTGCTATTAGAACAATGAGATTGTGTGCACAACTCAGGAGCTGTTTAGTGGACTCAAATCCAATCAAAGAGCTTCAGAGTTTCTGCTTTCATACCCAGGGAGCCCTGGACGCATTGCAGATCATTCCGTGTGGCTGACAGCAAGCCCCACACTCCAAAACCCTGATGTCGACCAGACTCTGGGAATTAAGACTGTGACCACCACTTAGGAAAGAGCTCTACTGTATTTGTTTTAGGCCCAGATCTTGGCTACACATGAATCAAAGTCTCTGCCTCTTCTCATTCCCCACAAGGAAAAAAAAAAGAACAGAGTATTTCCTTTATTTTGTAAAATTGCTTCCAGTTTTTCCTAGTGATTCTTAAAAACAGAAGCGTGGCCAGTGGCTTAACGGTCAGCTCCTGAGACTGACTCACACATCTGAGCCATTATTTAGGGAGGAGTTACCTCGAAAAGTCCTGGGAAAAAATTTGTTCTAATCACTAATATGTTATGCTTTTAAAAACCAGGTTGTGGCCAGAATTCTCAGAATCCCTAAAATAAGAATGATTTGGGTTATTATTCTGTTGAGTGGCCCTTCAAAACTTAAAAGCAGTTGGAAAGACCAAGTCTAAACCTCATGAATGGAAAGCTAAGTGTGTTTGATGACGTGTGTTTGTATTTTTCACATACATCTCATCTCTATCTTACCCATGATTCATGTGCCTGCAGCAGTCCACAGATATAAACTCTATTACTCTCTGGTCAAAGTAACAGTGCTGGTAAAGGAAACCCTAAAAGGCCCGGAAAGATGCATTCACACAAGAGGGTCATACCGAAATTTCATCAGAAAGGAAATAGGTCCTAAAACAGAAACTGTTGGAAGATGTAGAGGATAGTATTAATGTACTTAGGTAGAAGGCAATTAATCAGCCTCCTGCTTCCTTAGTTTCCAGCTGTACAAATATGCCAAGGCGGGAGGCGGAGGGGGAACAGCATCAACATCTCCCCTAACTCTATCGAGTGTAGGAAGGGCAGTATTTTGACTCCAAAGCGAGGACTGAGGGTGGGGGATGCAGTGGGAGCGTGGGCTCTCCCCAATGACAGAAAGGCTCTCACAGCGTCCGTTCCCAGGCTACAAACACTCGAAGACTCCCAGCCAAGCACATAGTAAAATTTTCTTCTGCCTCCCTCCCTCTCTTCTTTCTGATTTCCTGTAGTTTATACTATTCACATGTAAATTGTGATTATTAGTGTAGCCTCTGACTTAAAGAATGGTGACTTTCTCTGCAAGTTTCCAAAGCTTTCTTCTGAGAAGAAAGCCATCTATTAGGAGATATTTTACTGGTTGAGAAATGTATGCGTTCATTTCAGCAATTGTTAGATTTGAAACAAGAATATGAAAAATGACCCACTGATAGTGATCACAAGAGACGTCACCCACGAAAGCCTGTCTCTACAAACAGAAGAGAAACGAACACAACATTCTTAACCCCAAACTCAAAAGACAGTCTTGTGTAATAAATCACGAATCTAATCCAAAAGTCAGACAATATTTGCTCCAACAGGTGGCACTCTGAAATTTTCCTACAACTGGTTCAGATCAAGAAGTGAATTTTCTTTCACTTGGGAAGTAAACAGTGACTATGAGACCCCTTTCAGAGATGAATCGTTCAGCCCCTGCCTCTGACGTGGGGTTAGGTCATTTGTTTGTCTCTGGGATATAGTCTACCCTTGACTACAACTGGGTTCCGTGATTTGTTCCAACGTTTTCTGGCAATTTCTGATTTTTCAGACAAAGACCAGAAGCTTAAATCCCACTGAATTAACCGGCTGGGTTATCACCAAGGTGGAACAGAGCCAGAAAGCTGAAAACATACACACCGGGCACTGTGGGGACATAAAAGTCAGCCTTCACAAGGTTAGGGTCATTCCAAGGGCTCACACCCACCAGTTAGTTCAGTGAACTGGAAATGTTATTCCTTCTTCTTTTTTTAAGCAGCAAGTACAGAAGAGACATAATTCTGAGGTGAGCAATTCTTTTGCCTCTTGGAACATACTAGAAAGTAGAAAATAACTGTCCCCTTCCTTATAATATTGACATCTCTAGATTAACCAACAAGCCAAAAAGAGAGAGAGGAGGGAGAGAAGGAATGTGGGAGGGAAAAATGAGAGTGAATAAGAGAAAGAGTACAGTGCTCCACAGTCACAGAATAAACCACAAAAGCACACCTGGATGCACTATTCTGAAAACTCAGGTCACCCAAGTAGCTTCCAGGTTCAGTTAGCTGCAGAGTATATTTAAATAATACCTCCAATTTGCATGCCGCTTAGAGTTTATCCAGGACTTTCATATAATATCATTAATTGTTTTGTCATCTGAGATCATTAATTATCTTTTATACTGGAGAAAGTCCAGGATTAAGGGAGGTTAAATAAATAAGAAAGATCATGCCTCTAGTACACGACTGAGCCAAAACAGACCTTGGCATGGGAATCCTCTGGTGGTCCAGTGGTTAGGACTCTGCACTTCCACGTCCTGGGGCCTGGGTTTGGTCACCGGTGGAGGAATTAAAATCCCATAAGCTACGGGCCAAAAAACAAATAAAAGAAAAGAAAACAGGCCTTGCTCCACGTCCCAGCCTTAGTCTGTCTTTTTTCTGATCCTGCCATAGCATTCATATATCGCAAACATGTTCACAGATATCCCTGAGTTTTTATAAACCCTGTCACAAGATGATTTTCTAAGAATTAAAGCACTGCACTAAACCACACCTCTCAGCGGTTCACAGTACATTGTGAACTGAATTGTGAAGTCGCTCAGTCGTGTCCAACTCTTTGGGACCCCATGGACTGTAGCCAACCAGGTTCCTCTGTCCATGGGATTTTCCAGGCAATAGCACTGGAGTGGATTGCCATTTCCTTCTCCAGCGGATCTTCCTGACCCAGGGATCGAACCCAGGCCTCCCGCATTGTAGACAGACGCTTTACCGTCTGAGCCACCAGGGAAGTCTCACAGCACATGAGCAGATTCACCTCCTTCCATTCTGCTCAGAAAGCACACAGGGATGGGTCGCAGGCCTACTCTCCCAGCCTGGCACCTCCTCCCGTAGGAAACTACTCTCCCTCCATAGAACTGGGTCTCCACAGGGGCGACTCTGCCCACTGAGGGACGTCTGGCAATATCTGGAGTTATTTTTGGTGATCCTGACGGGTGGAGGGAGGTGAGCACTGGCATCCAGTGGTAGAGGCCAGGGGCACTGTTAGAGGTCCGCCGCTGCACAGGACGGCCCCCAGCAAAGAGCTGCAGGGCCAGGGCAGCAGCGCTGCCAGGGACGAGAAACCCCGCTCTGGTCCCATCGCCCTGGGGCCCCTCTCCTGACCCCACACCAAGCAGGGTCACGGGACCCACGCCTGGCCAACTGGGACTCCCCGTGCCCACGGGACTTTTGCCAGAGGTACTGGGGAGCATGTTCTCTGCTTCTCTCTGAGATCAAACCTTAAGGCCGAAAAAAAGGCCCTTAAGGCCAACAGAAACCCGGCCCAGCAGACCGAGACGGAGGACAGGGAGAGGCGGGCAGAGCTACGAGGGGCGAGACCGAGGACGCGGCTGGGCTCAGGCCCTGCCTCTTGAGCTCTTAACCTCTGGAGCTACATGAGCCTGTAAGTTCCAGTTTTGTAAGGGGATTTCTTTTCGGACTTTTGCTTATGCTAGTTTGAGGTTTCCATGATTTGCAAGCAAGAGTCTTGGCTTCTGCAGAAGACTGATATAAGAATACCTTAAATACTTTCTAACCAGTATTTTTAAGACCATGTCATTTACCAATGCCAGTACTTTCACTATTTGTGTCCAGTCGCTTCAGCCGTGTCCGACTCTTTGTGACCCCATAGACTGTGGCCTGCCCCTCTGTCCATGGGATTCTCCAGGCAAGAACACTGGAGTGGGTAGCCATACCCTCCTCCAAGGGATCTTCCTGACCCAGGCATCAAACCCAGGTCTTTGGCATTGCAAACGGATTCTTTACCACTGAGCCGCCATGGAAACCCCTACTACTAACAAAGAGCACTGTGGTCCACTAGTTAAATACAAAGCCTCTTTCAAGTATGTTTCCTTATTATTTTATAACATTTATTTTTATTTATGTGGCCACACCAGGCCTTAGCTGCTGCACACAGGACTGCTGATCTTCACTGCAGCATGCAAACTCTTTAGTTGAGGCATGTGGGATATACCTCCCTGAGCCCCGTGCTCAGCCGTGTCCAACTCTGTGATCCCATGGACCGTAGCCCACCAGGCTCCTCTGTCCGTGCGATTCTCCAGGCAAGAATACCGGAGTGGAGTGCCATTTCCTTCTCCAGGGGATCTTCCCAACCCAGAGATCGAACACAAGTTTCCTGCACTTGCAGGCAGATTCTCTACCACTGAGCCACCTGGGAAGCGCCTAGTTTCCTGACAGGGATCAAACCCGGGCCCCCTGCACTGGGGGCAGAGTCTTAATCACTGGATCACCAGGGAAGTCTGATCTATACTGAAAATGAGGAATAACCAAAATCACCAATGTATGTCTTCCTTCAACTAAACAGGCTCATCAACCAGATCAAAGACCTAGTACATGAAATAATTTCAGGAGTTATAGAGACCAGACTAAGCCCAAAGTCAGATCTCAAATGTCAAGGCAATCACTTGATAGACAATGTAACAGGAGATGCACCTGAGTCTTTGACTAACCTTGAACCGAGAAGTCTGGGGTGTTATAATGGATTCTTCCACAAAACATTTCAAGGAATCTCTACTGGGATGATTAAGAAGTATCTCAAAGTCCACATGTTTGGAGAGGGAGGATCCAGGAGGAGTAGGACAGACTCTCTGAGCTGAACAGATGGAGCTGATAGGCCCGGGAGACTGAAGCGGCCAAGTTCAAAGGGCAGGGTACCAGAGAGAGGAGTAGGGTGGAGAGACAGAACTCCAGAGACAAAGGACCCATGTGGAGTCATCGGTTGACTACTGATCAGCACACACACCAGAAGAAACTTCACGAGACTTCAGAGAGAACCACCCTGGATTGCAGTGGTGACGCTAACGGTAAAGAACTGGCTGCCAATGCAGGAGACACAGAAAACACGGGTTGGGAAGATCCCCTGGAGGAGGGCAACCCACCCTCGTATTCTTGTCTGGAGAATCCTGTGGACAGAGGAGCCTGGAGGGCTACAGTCAACAAGGGTGCACAGAGTTGGACGCGACTGAAGCAACTCTGCACAGCACACATAAACACCAGAGCTCATACAGTCAGACCGGACAACCTCACAATTCCCAGACAATGGGCAAGACACTCAGAAGGGTCTTGCATCAGTAGCAAGGAGTACTTAGCCTTGGAGGCTAAACACTGCTCTGATCTTGGAGAACAAATCTTAAAAGCAAGACCTGAAAGGATCAAACTATTTCCAGGTCATTTAACTACATCCCAGAACAAAGCTTGAGAATATTCATGGAAACATAAAAACACCTCACACCCAACAAGGTCAAATGCATATGGGTGAACGGTTTAAAAAAAAAAAAATTACTAGGCCTGCAAAGATGGAGGAAAATAGGACCCAGCTGATACCTGTGATGCAAAAGAACTGCCTGAGCAGCCTATAGAACCATGAGAAATAATAAACTATTGCTGTTTTAAGGCACAAGTTTAGGGGTTGTCTGTTAAACAATAATAAATAACAGGGAGGGCAATCTTCTCTCCTCTGGAGTGTCGTTTGTTTGTCTGTTTTAATATTTACTGATGTGGCAGTGGGTTTTAGCTGTGGCACACGGATCTCTTAATTGTGGCATGTAGACTCTAGTTCCCTGACCAGGGATCAAAGCTGGGCCCCCTGCACTGGACTCTTAGCCACTGGACTTCGAAGGTCCCCTCTGGAGTGTTGAAGTGAAGTGAAATGAAAGTCGCTCAGTCATGTCCGACTCCTTGCAACCCCATGGACTCGTATAGTCCATGGAATTCTCCAGGCCAGAGTACTGGAGCGGGTAGCCCTTCCCTTCTCCAGGGGATCTTCCCGACCCAGAGATCAAACCCAGGTCTTCCGCATTGCAGGCAGATTCTTTACCAGCTGAGCTACAAGGGAAGCCCAACTAGCCTCCACACTGGTTGTCCTGATGGCCTTCTCACCCTCCTGACACCTCAGTGGCAGTCAGCACGGTCTTCGTCATCTAGTCCAGGTCATGTATACCTTACGCTCCCAACCCCCATGGCTCCCATGGCCCGCAGAGTAAACACAGAGCCGTCACAACCACCCACGAGGCCCTCCACACCACGCCCCTCATCCCACCTGTGAACACACGTAGGCCCCCAAAATGAATCATAATTACTCCTCTTTTTGCTGTCATACGTAAGGCATGCCTAGAACATCCTGATATCATATTTCCTGCCCTGCAGGAGAATTCTTAGCCATTCAGTAGACTCAATACAAAAAAATAAAAACACAACCTTACCTCACATCCAGGCTCCTCCTCTTGATCCTCCGGCTCCAATCATTTGGGTTGGGTCTCCTTCCCACTCCTCAGTGGTGAAGAATCCACCTGCAGTGCGGGAGATCTGGGTTCGATCCCTGGGTGGGGAAGATCTCCTGGAGAAGGGAACGGCTACCCACTGCAGTATTCTTACCTAGAGAAGTCCATGGACAGAGGAGCCTGGCAGGCTACTGTCCATGGGGTCGCAAGGAGTCGGACACGACTCCCCACCCCACCCCCACCCCCACCATGAGGAGGGCTTACCCTTCCAATGCGATAGGCAAGATTCCATTTCCTAAGGTTGAATCTAAAAAAACAAAGAAAAACAAAAGCACCTACAATGACCGCAAAGCAAAACAATACAGAACCAAACAGAAGGCTTGTTCAAGTGGGTGAAAATCCATAGAGCCATTAATGATATAAACACATTTTAAAGCAGACCTATGCGTAAGAAAAAGTTATCAGCAATTCCCTGGCAATCCAGGGTTAAGACTCCGCACTTTCACTGCCAAGAGAACGAGTTCGATCCCTGGTGGGAGAACTAAGATTCCACAGGCCTCGAAGTGTGGCCCCCAAAGAAACCCCAAACAAACTAACAAAAAAACAAGCATCTCAATAACATACCTCTAAATTAGAAACGACAAAAACAACAAACTGTGACGAATGCTCAAGGTGCTGTACCATCACCGACACGTCACACCTCACCTCCCCGACTGGGTGCCCATCACGTGGTCTGTGCCATCCTGACGTCGGGGCACCTCAAGGGCAGGACTTCCCATGGGATTGGGGCCAAGAGAACACCACTCCCAAATGAACCAATGATGACAGTGAAAAGGGCAAGAAATAAAAAGCATGACTATTCACTCAGCCTTTTCCCAAACACCATTCCGTTTGGGAATTAGATCTTTTTAAATGCCAAACTGCGCTGTGGTAAATAGTGACAACCAGAAAATGGCCTGTTACCTACCTTCCAAGTGGGGCGCCAGCAAGGGGCCTCCCGCCCGGTGTCCTTGGAGGCAATGGAACGAGACTCAGTTGCCTTAAGAAGCAAACGAAAGCGTCAGTCTTCGCCAAGGATACAACCTGGCGAGCTCCTGCTCCAGAGCGCGCGCTCTCCCAACAGCCTGTGCGCAGCCCTTTGACTGGCAGCCGGGAAGGGGCGCAGCTCTCGCGAGGCTCTGAGTCTCGCGAACAGCCTCTGCGTCCTGCCCCCGCCGCCATCTTGATGGCAGTGGGGAACCCAGGGCAGAGCTCCCCACACGGCCAGCCTGCTGCAGGGCCGGAAGTTCCAGGTGCGAGGCCTCTCCACGCGGCCCCTGCGAGCCTGAACACGGAGGAAAAGGAAAAAAGGTTAGATTTTATTTTCTTACCCGGATTCTACTTTTATTTCTCAGGAATTGTTAATGGGGTTTACTGGTTCAAACCTGAATATCCCACAATGAAGGAAAAATACATTATAGTCCTGTCCTAACAGGTGGCTCCATGATAAAGAACCTTCCTGCCCACGCAGGAGAGGTAAAGAGACGCAGGTTCAGTCCCTGGGCTGGAAAGAGCCCCTGGAGGAGGGCATGGCCACCCACTCCGGTATTCTTGTCTGGAGAGTCCCGTGGACAGAGGAGCCTGCGGGTCCAGTCCACGGGGTCACACAGCCCGGAGCTGACTGAGCAGCTGAGCGCACACAGCACACATAAAATAGAAAATATAATATTGGATAGCCTCAGAACTAAGGTATAAAAGTGTGCTTCATGACATGAAAGGATGCTTATCATGTTCTTGACTAAACTGTAGGGAAGGGGTGTGCACAACATGGTATCTCTCACACACACACACACACACACTTCTAAAGAAAGACACCACAGTGTATCACAGGTTATCTCTCAGTGGTGAGAATGGGATGGTGGTTCTTTTCCAGAACTCAGCTCTGATACAGCCTCTTCTCTCCACTCTTTCCAGTCCCTCCAGACACACTTGCTCACTCCCAGCTTCCCTGACACCCACGGTCACTCGCGAGAGATGCTGAGGAGTCTCCCAAACCAGAATCATCTTGGAGCTTTGTCCTCTTCTGTAGATGAGCCTGCATCCGCTGTGCTTCCTCAGGTGTGTTTGCTCGCTCTCACCCACTCTGTCTCTCAAACACACACAGGAACCCACTCTACTTCCACAAAACTTTCTCCATGGTCTCCGCCTACCAAGCCCATCAGTGCCAAGGTCAGTGTCTCACAGTGCATCCGATAGTTGAAAAATAAGACCCCTGTGTGCATACCTGTTAACGTAGAGGGTGAGAACTTCAGAAGAAACCTGTGTGCAGAGCAACGTGGCTGAAACTGATTTCTGGGCACTAGCGACTGGGAGAAACGCCTGGAGGGTCTGGGAACGTTCCGGGGAGGCCAGCGCAGTATTTATCACTAACATCATTCCTGTTTCCCGGGGTCTTTTTAGCATGGACTCCAGGGGCAGAGTGAGTTGCAGTGATGCTGGATACTGTTTGATTCTCAGAGAGCGTCTGAAGCCGGCGCCTGAGATCAGCTAGGAACGGAACACATTCCCAGTCCCTCCTTTACCCCCCACCCCACCTCTTGTCATGGAGGATGAAGACACACGCACGCTGCCCTGGGTGCTCCTTTAAGTGAAAACCTCCCAGACTTGTTCATCACTTCACTGAGTGCAAAGGATGTCAGTGCCACGCGAGTGGTAGATGTTAGGGATGGAGTTGGTTCACAGAACAGGGCTGGCTGCCTTCAGAGGTTCATAGACCATGATGGGGACAGATAACCAGGCAAAACAAGGCAGTGCGTTCAGGGATCATGGTTACTACAAGGGTTGGGGGAGCAGGGACAGACCACCAGGAGGCAGACTGGGGAGGCTTCCCGGAGAAGCTGACACTGGATTTCCTTGGTATCACCGTGCTCAACAAGGAAAGTGGTCTCAATTCTTCAGAGACAAGCAAAGACCCTGAGTCTGGCAGAAAGGGAATAGAGACAGAGAGAGTGAAAACAGAGACCATCCAGAACGTGCAGACTCTTACTTCCAGGCAAGAGGGAATGGGGAGTAGGTAAAGGATGAACTGGGGTTGTGTTCCTTCCCTAGGCTATCTTAGACACCAACTTCAGACATTCTTCAGACAGTGAGGGGAGAAAGAAGCACTGCAAGCCTTCCATCTGAGGCGTGAAATGGTCCCCATTGTGTCCAAGCCACACAGGCCGTAGCGGGAAGACCAGACGGGAGGGAGGCAAAAGCAGATCAAACATAATATCTGTGATGGAATATTTGGGGTCAACATCCATCTAGTCACAGCTATGGTTTTTTCAGTGGTCGTGTATGGATGTGAGAGTTCGACCATAAAGAAAGCTGAGCGCCGGAGAATTGATGCTTTTGAACGGTGGTGTTGGAGAAGACTCTTGAGAGTCCTTTGGACTGCAGATAGATCCAACCAGTCCATCCTAAAGGAGATCAGTCCTGGGTGTTCATGGAAGGACTGATGTTGAAGTTGAAACTCCAATACTTTGGCCACCTGATGCGAAGGGCTGACTCATTTGAAAAGACCCTGATGCTGGGAAAGATTGAAGGCAGGAGACGAATGGGACAGCAGAGGATGAGATGGTTGGATGGTATCACCGACTCAATGGACATGAGTTTGGGTAAACTCCAGGGAGGCCTGGCGTGCTGCAGTTCATGGGGTCGCAAAGAGTCAGACACGACTGAGCGACTGAACTGAACTGATCAAGTATATGAAAAGTAAAATAAATAAGTAAAATATATAAAAAGTATATCAGCATGGGGAATTATGCTTGGCGGTCCAGTAGTTAGGACTATGAGCTTCTAATGCAGGCAACCTGGTTTCAATCACTGGTCGGGGAACTAAGATACTGCAAGCCTTGCAGTGTGGCAAAAAAAAATAAAATAAAAAATTATATATCTTGTTTTTTTATGGTGAATAAAAATTCTTTGTAGCATTGGGGAGATTTTTTATTTTTAGTGTGATTGGGAGCAGGAATAGGGCATCGTTTGGAGGAATAGTCAGTCTTTAAAGGACAGTCTTTCCCCTTCTTTCCGATATCACAGAATTACGTTCTCAAAAGTTTGAAGGGGCCTTTGGACTTGGACACAGACCAAAGAATAACTGCCAGGCCAATCATTCATGTGGGTTAATTCAGTTCCCTTTGCAGCCCCCCTAGAGTGGGTTATTGTTCACATTTCCTGATAACCCAAGACTCAAAGAAGGCAAGTCCATGTAGCCAATCATTGGGAGCTCCCCTGTGACACCATGGATTCCTGTTGACAGCACCCTGACATCTGTTGCATTCTTTCGTCTCTTTGTCACCTTGGGTCTCATCACAGCATCTTCTCTTCATCTGCACCTGGGTGTTTATTGTGTCTGTGCATGAGCTCACGACCCCTTGAGGCCGGAACTATGGGCATCAATCACTCTCCTCCTCTCCATGTCTCCTTAGGATGGAGGAAGCTAACGGAGTGGCCACTGCAGGCTCCTATAGAAACAGCTTTGAAACCCAGCGTCACCTCCCACTTGCTATGTGATTCGAGTCAGTCCGTTTCCCCACCTGTAAAGTGGTTGTGGTAAAAGTACCAGCTGCACAGCGTTCTTGGGAAGATTGCAGGCTATGAGATGTCGCCAGCCACGTGCCTGGCTCTCATAAACATCATCTGTTAATATTTTTTTTTTAATTCCCCACAAGAAAAGACTCCTAAGAAAAAATTGATAATAGGGATAAAGTTTGATAATTGAGATGAAGTGTTCACACTGTTTGACCCAGAAATTCTAGAGTTAGAAATCTGTGGATATACTCAAACAGGGACGATAGTCAACAACCATGACCAGGAGAAACATATTGACGTTAAGATACGGGAGGGTTTCTACACTGATGTTCAAAAGCTGCTTCCTCAAGCCCAGCAGTCCACCCACCCCAGGTTGCCTTGGCCTCTCCCTGGAGCCATCTGGGGAGTCCCAGGATGCAGCAACTAAAGGGTTAACACTAGTTCCCCTGGGCACCCCCAGGACCCTGCTCCCTTCACTGCCTGCTGCCTTCTGATTGGTCCAGACAACACTTTGCAGCTGTAGCAGCAGCAGATCAAGGGTGTTTCCCTGTTTCATTTGCTTCTTTGCATGTTACTTGTGTGGGTGCGAGGGGGGCGTGGCAAAATCTGGAAGCAACCTAAGTGTTTCATAATAGGAGGCTCGTTAAATAAATTATGACATGTCCCTCCTGTTGAATATCATGCAGCTTTATAAGAAAGAACAGTTGGCTCTAAAGTGCAGACATTGAAGACAAGATGTGTCTTTCAGCCGCCAAGGCAGGTCCCCTCAGCATATATGTTGTGTAATTCCACTTGTGCAAAATGAACAGACATTTATGGGTGAATATATCTATGTAGAACATGTAATGAACTGTACATAGCATTCAACTGATACCACTTATTATTTTAAAATGTTGACTATGCGTACTTGTTACTATTATTTTTACATTAGTGTTGTTTTGAAACAGACGGGACTCTGAACAAACTGCAGTGGGTTTTGGCCGCTGCAAGAAAACTTGGCAAAAGGGACCACCGGGAGCCCTGGGAACCTGCAGTGTGCACGGGAAATACAGGGTTAACACCCTTCCCCAGGCAGCCTGCTGCCACAACCCTGCAATTAGGCTAATTAAGCAGCTTCAGGAGCTGGGCAGAAATGTAATTGGTGGCAGACACCTGAGATCTCAAAGGTAGAGACTCCGAGGCGCTCCTGGAGGGGTACAGGCTCTGTGGAGGCGAGGAGCTCAGTGCAGAATCCTTTCCTTATCTGAAAGGATCCTCCTTCCAGACTTCAGAGACCGGTTGGAACAGACTCCCCCCAACCCCACCCCAACCCTGGGGGCATTTCAAAGCGTTGAGAACAGGAGAATCAGTACAGAAAGGGGGTGAAAAACAAAGTGGAAGCTCTCCATTCATTGAATTTTTTTTTTTCATTGAATTTTTTAAAGGGGTGTTTTTCCATTCATTGAGAAAGAAAAAGGAGCCTCTCTTCACTGAATAAATATATTGGATTCTTTCAGGGCAAGAAGGTCTGAGCCAAGCCCTGGGGGTGGAACAGAGGGTTCTTCGGGGCTGCAGGCTGTGGGTTCAGGCTCTTCGCACCACCTATTACTCTCCGAGGGCCCACTGTGTGCCAGGCACTCGTCTGAGGCTCTTGCTGCTTATCCACGCAGCCCGTGTCTCCCAGTGCACTGCTTGCTGCCACCTTTCACCCGGTCTAGGACGCACGCCTCTGGCCTTTATAACTAGAATTAGCCGAGTTGGCAAATAAATTGCAGGATCCCAGTCAAATTTGAAATCTGGGTAAACAGTCTTTTTTTTTCCTTTGTATAGACATATCCCGAGTATATGCTCCCAATAAGATAAACTGATCCTAAGCATTATTCATTTTTATCTGAATTTTAAATTTAATTGGACATACTGTATTTTATGTGGCAACTCAAAACATTTCCAAAGTACCTATAAGTCTTTGAGTCAGTTGACTGTTTTATAATTAGTTACAGTCTTCTTTTTCTTCCTGATTCGTGATGCTGCATTTCAGTGGCTTCTTGGAGTGGTCAAACTGTGATATTATTATGCCCATTTGACAGATGAGCAAACTGAGGCTGAAGGAGATTAATTCACTCCCCGAGGCTGCAAAGCCAATGACACAATCAGGATTTGAACCCTGGCAGGCTGCTCCAGGACTGCACACCTGACTACTGTGCTTCTAGCTGAGGAGCTACACTCTTAATGTCGAAGAGCAATTGATGGGTTTATTAGGAGCCACTTTGTTACACTTCTGATTTGTCTCTCTTTTTTTTTTCCCTTAAAATTCTGTAAAGTGTTTTGGGTCTGTATCTGTAATTTCTTGCATAAGAAGAGTTGTAGTTCAAGTCATAGATTACAGATTTTCTCTGGTATTAAAAAATGAACTCCTTATACATGTGTGTATCAATTTCTCAAGTATTTGACTGTTAATTAGCACCTATGATTATAAGCCACCTTCCTGCCTAAGCATTCTATTTTTATAAGAAAGGGAAAAAATAATGATAAAGTCAAATGATATACATTTCCAGATATAGTTTTGTGTCAGTAATCAGTCAGTTCAACCTCTTAGCCTTTCTACTGGATCAGAATAATTTCATATTCTCAATGGTAACCTTGGGTACCAAGATATCCTCAATCAAAGTCTGAATCATACTGACTCTAATTATAAATACATTTGAGGAAATGGTTGATAACAAATGAGAAAGATTTTTATTTCTCCCTTCAATTTCATACCAATAAAATATGCCTTTATTTCTTTTCTCTAAAAATTAAGTAAATTTTCCTCCTTCCATGGAGGAGGCTCCCAACCATCAAGTGGATACAGATGGTGCTGTAGCTTGCGAGTCAGAACAGAGGGTAGAGTGGGTGTACCTTGTTGCCCTGGCTGCAGCTGGGAAGGGGTGAGGGCTAAGGAAATAGACTCGAAAATTGTCAGCTCGTAACAAGTGTTCAAAGCCCAGCATTCATTAGTCCAACAAATATTAATATTTATTTAGGCTTCCTGTACGCCAGGACAGTTCCAGAACTAGAGACCTGGAATGAAAGGGAAATAGGGGAAAAAATGCTTTACTCTCATGGAATTCAGCCTTAGAGTGTAAAGACAGGAGATGATGAATCCAGTTATATAGTGTGGCAGGGGGTGATAAAAATTATGGAGGGAAGTAAAGCAACCAGAGAAAAGGGAGTTCTTGGGGTTCTGGGGGACTCTCAGTGGAAAGGGGACATCTGAAATGAGGGGTGTTGCCCACCTCATCATCCAGTGAAGTAAGGATACCCTAGGCCCCAGGATTATGACATCTGGAGCAGTGCTAGAAGCATTTCTTTTCTTTGTTTTAAGTATAATTCATTTAATTGTCAGCTCAATACTTTTTTTTTTTTAATTTTGGCCGTGTTTAATGACTGATCACAAAATTTCTTCAGATCTACCAGTCAACTCTTGTGAGCCTGTATAAATCAATTCCACTCACTTCCCACCCCCTGTTTGCTCCTTTAATGCCCACTCATCCTTCAGGGCTTAGTGGGTAAAGAGACCACCTGCAGTGCAGGAGATACAGGAGACCCAACTTCAATCCCTGGGTCTGGAAGATCCTCTGGAAATGAAAATGGCAACGCACTCCAGTATTCCTGCCTGGGAAATCCCATGGGCGGAGTAGCCGACCCGCTGGGCTACAGCCCATGGGGTTGCAGAGTGGACACGACTGAGCACACGAGCTTCCACCCTCGGGAGTCTTTGGTCAGGGGCTCCTCAGCACCGCCGCAGGCCTGGCTGCCTGTGCTACCTCATTGTGTGTGAGATGACTGCAGGCCTGGCTGCCTCACTGTGTGTGAGATGGCCGCAGGCCTGGCTGCCTGTGTGTGAGATGACTGCTTGATTGTCTTGACCCTCTGAGAGGTCAGTTCCCTGAGACCGGTGTCCCGGTCTGTCCTGCCTCCAGGACAGGACACTCCCAGAGCTTTGTGCCCAAAGCACGTTTGTTTAAGGCCTCCACAAGTGAGTGTTTCCAGGAAGGCGTTCTCCACGTCTCATACGTGCAAGTTTTGGTGATATTGTAAAGTTATGTAAAACTTTGTGCCCGAAGAGTAAATCGTTTATTAAATAAACAGCTGGCTCACTTTCCAGCTCTTTGCAGGAGCTCTGTCTTTTTTTATGTCCCGGACCCTGTTGGGAGTCTAAGTAAGCCTATGATGTCCTCTCAGAATTTTTTAAAATTTAAATTCATTTATTTTTAATTGGAAGATAATTGTTTTACAATATTGTGTTGATTTCTGCCATATATCAAGATGAAATCAGTGACAGGTATATGTACTCTCCTCCCTCTTGATTCTTCAGAATTGTTTTTAAATCTATAAAAATGTGTTAGCAGGCAAAGAAAACCAATTATATTAAAATGTAGTTACTTTATAAAAAAAATTTAACAAATACATAATATGATAATGTGTTTTTTTATTAGCACATTAAATGACAAGGCCAGTGGGAAGTCTAATAACTGTAATTTTGAAGTAGCAACAACTGTAAATGATATTTCAAATAATCTGTGACTGATGTGATATGAAAATATTTGATTTCCACTGGTGGCAAATTTCAATTACTGCTAATTTTTTCTCATTTTTAAAATGAGAAAAATAACATTCAGGTTAGTGTTATGTGTTTATTTATCTTGAATTGTATCTAAGGGTCACTTGGGGTGATCCATGGGCACCAGGTTGAAGATTCCTGTGGAGAGATCCATTAGTTCACGGATTCAAAGGAATTCAGATCAAAGGTCTCCACATAAGAAAGAGACTCTACAAATGAAAAGCGAAGATTTTCTGTCAAATGTTCCTGAATTCAGCTTCCTTTGCCTGCCTCTTGCAGGCTTTGGCACCTTGGACACATTCCTTCACTACTCTGAGCCTCAGTGTCATCATCTGCAAAGTGGGGCTAATGGCAGTCACCTCCAAGGTCTGTTTTGATGCTTAAATGATAGAGAACCGTGCCTGACATATAATTAATGCCCAGAAAATGGCAGCTATCATTTCTGTTTTAATTACGCCAGTTCTTTTTGACTGGGAAGCGCCAGCGCTTTTAACAGGACCACACCGAGTCGTTCACTGGCGACTCAAGTGAACGTGTCCATCTCTGTCATGCCCAGCTCCTCGCAACCTCGTGGACTGTATAGCCCAGCAGGCTCCTCTCCATGGCGTTCTCCAGGCAAGAATGCTGGAGCGGGCTGCCATTTCCTACTCCAGGGGGTCTTGCCGACCCAGGGATTGAACCCTGGTCTCCTGATTGCAGGCTATCGCCTGCATTGCAAGCACATTCTTTACTGCCTGAGCCACCAGGGAAGCCCCGTTGGTCACTTGAGGGAGGGAACCCGTCATGGGGCAGAGAGCAGAGGGCCCATGTGTATCAGCCGATTCTCCTAAGAAGACTTTGGGCTTTTTATTAGAAATCACCAAGGCCAAAGAGGGATACACACCGGTACTGAAGCCTTCCCCGTGACCTCCGCCCTCCAGATGCTGCAGCCGGACCCAGAGTGGGTGGTCCTCCAGCCCAGCTTGCCCAGGACTGCCCTGATGAGTGCTTGTAGTTTCCATGGGGTTCTTTTTTTTTTTTTCTTAATTAATTTTTTATATATGACTGTGCTACGTCTTCGTTGCTGCAAGAGGGCTTTCTCAAGTTGCAGCAAGAGGGCCCCTTTCTTCATTGCGATGCACAGGCTTCTTGTTGCAGTAGCTTCTCTCACTGCAGAGCAGGCTTCAGGAGTTGCCGCTCACGGGCCCGGTAGCTGTGACCTGTGGGCTCTTTCTGGACCAGGGATCAAACCCTCGTCCCCTACATTGGCAAGGTCCTCCATGTGATTCTTAATAGCATCCTTTTTGCTCTTCATAGCATCCCAGTTTGTATGCTATGTTAGATAGTTACTGTGGGTAAGGACCACCCTTCCCTCTGAGCACCCAAGCTCCTGATGAAATTCTTTTGAAGGAACAGTTAATATGACACATTTTCCCTTCCTTGGCAGAATTCAGAAAGGAAGTTTGCAGGCTCTGGATTTCTGGTCCTTTTCTTCCAGGCTTCCGGAATCATTCTTGTATATGGGCTTTGGGCGTTTCCCAAGGTGGCTCAGTGGGTAAGGAATTCACCTGCAGTGCCGAGACACAGGAGACATGGGTTCGATCCCTGGGTGGGGAAGATCTCCTGGAGGAGGAAATGGTAACCCACTCCAGTACTCTTGCTTGAAGAATCCCATCAGGCCATAGGGTCACAAAGAGCTGGACACGACTGAAGTGACTGAGCAAGTATGCAGGCATGGGCTTTGGAGGCAAAGAACCTTGGCAATAAAGTAACCAACCATCCTGCTTTGCCTGGATTGGAGAGGTTTTTCCAGATGCAGGGTTTTCAGGGTGAAAACTGGGGCAGTCAGGCTGGTTGGTCATGCTATTAATAACTAGACTCAAGCCCTGACTCTACTGTTTACCATTTGCGTGACCCTGGTTATGTTATTTTTTTTTCCTCTCTGAGCCTCATTGTTTGGATGTCCCAGTAGGAATAACAATGTTTACCCCCACAGTATTATTATAAGGATTAAGTGAGATAATATTTTTCAAAAGGATTAAGGGAAGTAGTATAGAACCACCCCTCCAGTGACTTCCATCCAAATAAAACTTAGTAATAAAACCCCAAGTCCTTGTCGTGGCTTACGACGACCTACACAGTCTGGTCCTTGGGTAGCTTCCAGCGTAACCCTTCCTGTCTCCCACCTCCCTTTGATCGCTCCGTGCAAGCGCTGGCCTTCACGCTGGCCCGTGCACGCCACGCTGACGCCTCCTCTGGGCCTCTGCACTTGCCGCCCCCGGTGCCCGGGATGCTGGTCCTGAGATCTCCTCACCATAGCCTCTGTACCCGCGGTACAGACAGCGCTTGCCCGGTCATCCCCTGAAGCGGCGGCCGCGTCACTCCCTGCGGCTGTCCGACTGCGCTTTCGTCCCTCCCAGGCTCGGCACCGCCGACCCCGTGCTCACTGTTACTGCTTTGGCTGCGCTGGGCCCGGGCCCAGTGTGTGCGGCGCTTCTCCGCAGCACGCGGGCTTCTCCGCAGTTGCGGTGCGCAGGCTTAGCTGCCCCGCAACGTGTGAGATCTTAGTTCACCAGCCAGGATCCTGGTCAGACCTACATTCCCTGCATAGAAAGGCAGTCTTTTTCTTTTTTTTTTTTTTTTAATAAATTTATTTTTTTTAATTGAAGGATAATTGCTTTATAGAATTTTGTTGTTTTCTGTCGAACATCAGCATGAATCAGCCATAGGTATACACGTGTCCCCTCCTCTTGAAACCCCCTCCCACCTCCCTCCCCATCCCACCCCTCTAGGTTGATAGAGAGCCCCTGTTTGAGTTTCCCGAGACATACAGCAAATTCCCGTTGGCTATCTATTTTACGTATGGT
>SJYX01017641.1:0-12021 GCA_006410675.1 Oreotragus oreotragus | reverse complement strand
CTCCCCATCCCACCCCTCTAGGTTGATAGAGAGCCCCTGTTTGAGTTTCCCGAGACATACAGCAAATTCCCGTTGGCTATCTATTTTACGTATGGTGACGTAAGTTTCCATGTTACTGTCTCCATACATCTCACCCTCTCCTTCCCTCTCCCCTGAAAGGCAGATTCTTAACCACTGACCCACCAGGGAAATCCCTAATATTAATTTATAAACCATCATATTCAGTTATCTATTAACTTGACTTCTCTGTTGATCTATACATTCCCTGAAGCAGATACTCAGCTTTAGTCACTGACCCCATCTCCCCTCTACCTTGAGCAGTGGCTAGCAAGGGCAGGCAGTACTTTTAGAAAGAAATGAACACATCTGACACAGCAGCGGGGTTGCTGGAAGAGCTGGCAACCAGAACCAGCTTCTGCTGGACTCAGAGCTGAGTCCGGGAAATGGTACCCATCCTTGCGGCTGCTCCTCTGTGGGCCTTTGGGAAACACTAGGAAAGTCTGCTGGTACCTGTATGTGCTTCAGGAGATGCTCGCCAGTTTGTTCATCGATCGGCTATATCCACAGGGTCGCAGAGTCGGACACGACTGCAGTGACCAAGCGCACAGCGCGTGACGGGCAAGTGCCGCACCACGCGTTCATCAGCAGACCCCCAGCTAAGCCCACGTGCTCTCTTCTGTTGCTGGAGTCCGTTTCTGGGGCAAAGATGAAGAGGCATCCTTTCTGAGGCAGGATGTGAGGTGGAAGATGACTTTGAAAGCCAGGATTAACCTAAAATCACATTAGCCAAGTTATGCCTGAAAATCCCTTGAGCCTAAATCTCCCGTGGTGTGGGTAGGCCTGGCATATACAGCTCTGGGGCCCTTTTTGTACACGTTCAAGGTTGAAGATCCTCTGAGCCGGACTGAAGAGACAAGCACAGGGAGCCCATCTGTGCCTCCGTGCTTGCGCACAGTCACACCGCCCCGTCCTAGGACGACTGTCCCAGCAGGGAAGGTGGGCCGTGGGGAGCTGGGAAGCGGCCTTGCTTATCGCGGGGCTCAGCTCCACGCGCACAGTTGAGTCTCTGTGGCCTTGATGGGAGTTCATAGCTTTGTTTGCAGTTGTGAGAATTAACGGGGAGAGAGGTCCTTGTGCTGCTGCTGCTAAGTCACTTCAGTCGTGTCCGACTCTGTGTGACCCCACAGACGGCAGCCCACCAGGCTCCCCCATCCCTGGGATCCTCCAGGCAAGAATACTGGAGTGGGTTGCCATTTCCCTCTCCAATGCATGAAAGAGAAAAGTGAAAGTGAAGTCGCTCAGTCTGTCCGACTGTTTGCGACCCCATGGACTGCAGCCCACCAGGCTACTCCGTCCATGGGATTTTCCAGGCAAGAGTACTGGCGTGGGGTGCCATTGCCTTCCCCCGAGGTCATTGTGAAAATGTGTATATTTGTGTGGTAGGAGGGAAGGGGGACAGGTGAATTAAATTCAGCCTCAAAATTAAATGTACACATGCAGCATTTCACACTGACTCCTCAGTCACCAGTATTTTCAAGTTTTAAAGATGCCAAGGGCAGTGCTGCTTTCTATGAAAAGAGGAAAGCTAGAATCGTTCATTCATCCTATATTTTCCTCCACTATATTCTGGAGTGGTGAAGGGCATACAGAGGTAAATGGCTTCAACAAAGTCCCCTCCCTCGGGCCAGTTACATTCCCGAAGTGGAGACGGTTGACTGGTGAACAGATACATCTTGGCTGGCGAGGGTGTGGAGAAGCTGGGCCCTGACACGCTGCGGGTGGAAATGTGAAACGCCAGCCACTCTGGGACACCAGCTGGCGGTTCCTCAGACGTTTGCATATAGAGTTACCATGTGACCCAGAAATCCTACTTCTAGATTAAAACACGTCTACACAAAAAGTTGCAGGCATATTGACAGCTGTGAGTCACAGCCAAAGGGAAAACACAACCGGACGTCCACCAACAACTTAAAAAATTATGTGACCTGTCTACACAGGGGAAAGTTATTAGGCCTCACAGAGGAATGCTGCACCAAAGTATGCTACACCCTGGGTGGGCCTTGAGAACACTGTGCTGAATGAAGGAAGCCAGTCACAAAAGACCACATGTTACATGATTCTTTCTATAGGAAACGTCCAGAATAGGCAAATCTAAGACAAAAAGTAGATGAGTGGTTTGCTTGGGGCTGAGAAAGGGGATAATAAAGAGTGATGTCTAGAGGGTACCGAGTTCCTTTTTGAGATGATGAAAATCTTCTAAACTTGACTGTGGTAATGGTTACACAAGGCTATGAATATACTAAAAACCATGAAATTGCACACTTTAAATGGATGAATTATATGGTTTGTGAATGATATCTCAATAACACTGTTAAGAACAAAACAAGTACATCCTAGACCATCATGGAGAAAATTACTATGGAGAAAATAGAGCAGGAAGAGGGGATATAGCAATCTGGGGAGAGAGTGGTGTGCTTTCAGATGAAGTGGGCAAGAAATTCCGGTATGGAGAGGTGGCATCTCAGCCAAGAAGGACTAGAGTGAGGCCATGAGCACAGAGAGTGTCTGGGGAATGTCCAACACGGCACCTGGAGGAAGGGGTCCCGTGGCAGGAGCAGGTGGCTGTGCTAGGAGCGTGTGTGTCTGGGGCAGAGGGAGCACAAGGAAAATTGCCAAGAGGCTGGCATGGCAGCAGCCCACTCCAGACGGCCGCGGGTTGATGGCCAGGGGAGGCGTGGAGGGCTGAGCAGCCTGCCTGGAGGCCCGGAGATGAGAGCCCCCCCCCGCAGATCTGAGGATCCGTGGGCGGGCGCCCAGCCCCAGCCCCAGCCCCCAGGTAGGATGACGTCCGTCCTTGGCTGCCTTACTGGATGTTCAGCCCTTCTAATCTCATTGCCAGATGCACTGAGTCATTTCACCGTGAGCTTATGTTCCTAGGAGGGAAGTGGCTGAACCCTTGCAAAGAAAACGTGGGAAAAGGTCAACCTGTAATGTGTAAGTCATATCCTCACCTTCTGTCCAAAGGTTTATAAAATGAGGGTGCATGCACAGTCCCTGTATACTAAAAGACTTCTGCCCAGACTAGTCAGGTTCAAGTGATTGAGGGACGTGAACATGTAATTTCCTGGTGAGAGACTTTCATTTCTAAGCTATGAGAAAGATTTGCATGACACTGCTATTTCAAGAGCAGGTTATTTTCTCAGCTTTCTTCTCTTAACAACACGGAATGACTGTCGTCGTCGTTCGGCCTCCAGCTCTTTGCAGCCCCGCGGACTGCAGCAAGCCAGGCTGCCCTGTGCTCTCCTGTCTCCCAGAATGTGCCCAAATTCACGTCCACTGAATCAGCAATGCTGTCCAGCCATCTCATCCTCGGCCGCCCCTCCTCCTCTTGCCTTCAGTCGTTTCCCAGCATCAGGGTTTTTCCCAGTGCATTGGCTCTTCGCATCAGGTGCCCAAAGTACTGGAGCCTCAGCTTTGGCATCAGCCCTCCAATGAATATTCAGGGTTGACTTCCTTTAGGATGGACTGGTTGGATCTCCTTGCAGTCCAAGGGACTCCCAAGAGTCTTCTCCAACACCACAGTTGAAAAGCATCAATCCTTCGATGCTCCACCTTCTTTATGGTCCAAGTCTCACATCTGTACGTGACTACTGGAAAAAGCATAGCTTTTCACTATGTCGGCGAAGTGATGTCTCTGCTTTTTAAGGGGCGAGTCAAGTTTAGTATAGATTTGGTGTAACGTGAGTCAGTAAGTGTTGGCCTCGCTGCAGAAACACCATCCATATTCCCAGGTGTTCTTCAGCCACGTTTCTAGATGGGTGGTTAGGATGTCTGGCTTCTGCCATGGTTTGTGATGAGGTTGCTGATGATGAGCTAGAATGAGGTTGGCAAGTCCAATGGGACCCAGACAAAGAGCAGGACTGTGGGGATGAGAGTTCCAAGCTGGGAGTCTGGACCCATGAATGGCTGGACCACAGGTGGGCTCAGGACAATGCTAGAGCCCACTCCACGGGCATGTGGGAGCTGACGGTTAAATCTGCAGGAACCTCACAAGCTGGATGTCAAACACAGATTTAAAAAAAAAAAATCAACTTTACTGAAGTATAGTTGATTTACAATGTTGTGTTGATTTTTGCTGTACAACAAAGTGACTTGGTTATACATACATGTATATACTAATATATACACACATATATATTTCACATTATTTTCCCCTATCGTTAAATATAGTTTGTGAAAAATTTAAAATTCTACAAATGTATAATTAAATAGAGGCTGTTAAATGCAAAGGATTAGTTAGATGAAAGAAGCCAGACATAAAAGGACAAATGCTGTGGGATTCTACTTCTGTGAGGTACCTGGAGTAGGGACATTCACAAAGACAGAAAGAACAGAGGTTCCCAGGGACGTGGGGAGGGAGAAGGGAATGTGAGGTACCTGGAGTAGGGACATTCACAAAGACAGAAAGAACAGAGGTTCCCAGGGACGTGGGGAGGGAGAAGGGAATAGGAGTTACTGATTGATGGGGACAGAGCTTCTGATTGGGATGTCAAAACGTTCTGGAAATAGTGGTGATGGTTATGCAACATTGTAAATATTGTTAATGCCCCTGGATTGGACACTTAATGGCTCAAGTGGTCAATTTGATGTATATTTTACAACATCTATATAACTTGAAGGAGTTACTGATTGATGGGGACAGAGCTTCTGATTGGGATGTCAAAACGTTCTGGAAATAGTGGTGATGGTTATGCAACATTGTAAATATTGTTAATGCCCCTGGATTGGACACTTAATGGCTCAGGTGGTCAATTTGATGTATATTTTACAACATCTATATAACTTGAAACAGATACTCAAAACTCATAACTTTCTAATGGTTTTCCTACATTTTACTATTGCTCTTGAGATTACTTACTTGTTTGGTGGAAATGATACATGGCATTATTGCACATCTTTCCCCAACTCTGTGTCCAGTGGCTGAAGCTACAGCTGACATAGTGGAGCAGGAAAGTGGCCCCGTCAACCTCAGAATTGTGGGGGGAAAAAATGACTCAAGTTACAAAATGTTGACATGGTTTATGACTCAGTGATCGAGCTTCCCCAGTGGCTCAGCTGTAAAGAATCTGCTTGCCAGTGCAGGAGACCCAGAGATTACTGGTTTGATCCCTGGGTTGGGAAGGTCCCTTGGAGATGGAAATGGCAACCCACCCCAGTATTCTTGCCTGGGAAATCCCACGGACAGAGGAGCCTGGTGGGCTCCAGTCCATGGGGCCACAAAGAGCCAGACACAGCTTAGCAACTAAACAACAGGGGAAGTCAGGATCCCTGGTCGGGGAATTGAGGTCCCAAGTCAAGTGGCACGGCCAGCGAAACAAGCAAGCGTCAGCCACTGAGAATGAACTAAGGACACGCACGGCAAGGTGAGTGACCCTCAGAGGCATGACAGGCGCTTCCCTAGAGGTTCGGTGGTTGGGAATCTCCTGCCTCTGTCAGGGACTGTGCTCAGTTCCTGGTCGGGGGGAGATCCCAGCTGCCTCAGAGCAGCGAAGCCCCCCTGCCACAGTCAGTGAAACCTGCACACCTAGAGCGCCCGCTCGGGGACAAAGAGGAGCCCCCTGCACCACAGACAGGAACCCCGTGGGCGGCGACGAAGACCCAGTGCAGCCGGAAATAAGTGAACAAAGCTTTTTAAGTAAAACACAAACAGAACACCTTAGAATGCTGAAAGAAGCCAGACACAAGCGTGCACGTTCTGCCTGATGCTACTTAGAAGCTCTAGAACCGGCAAGAGAACAGCTGTGCGCTGGGCAGTTCTTACTGGCAGGAGACACAGGGGAGTTTATGGGGAGGAGGAGTGATGGGAGGTTCTGTGTCAGTTAGGGCTGTGGCTACAAGGCTGTAGATATTTGTCCGAATGGTGAAACTGTACTGGAAGTTTTTGCAATTTATTGCATGTAAATTTGGACCCCAGCTGATCATCATCAAGGCGGGCTTCCAAAGGCTTTCTCAGAAAGGTTTGGAGGAGCTGGCAGGCTTTCACCGTGAGCATGTGGCTCCATGAGTCGCATCATTAGGGAGGTATGGGCTAAGGGCTGAGGCCCCACAGGGCCTTAATGTAAGCATTAATGTGTCTTCACTCGCTCCTGCTACTACAGAAAGGAGGATGATGCATTTCCATCTTCAGGAGACACGCAGGAAGCATCAACAGAACATGCATGTAATTCCACTCTTGCCAGCTGGCGTGACAGGGGTTTGTCTGCAGTGAGGCCAGCTTTATTTTCCCAGGAGTTTGCTGCCAGGAAGGGCTGAAACGCTGCCTTCCTGGAGGGACATGACAGGAAGGAGAGCAGAGATCTCTGGGGAACCTTCCGCAGGAGTCAGACCCCAAGCAGAAAGTTGGGAATCAGGCTCCTGTTCTTTCCTCGCTAAGTTGTGTCTGACTGCAAGCCCATGAACTGTAGCCCACCAGGCTCCTCTGTCCATGAAATTCTCCAGGTAAGTATACTGGAGCCAGTGAGCCATTCCCTTCTCCAGGGGATCTTCTTGGCCCAGGAACTGAACCCACTCTACTGGTTTTCAGACAGATTCTTTACCATCTGAGCCACCAGGGAAGCTGTTTATGCAGCAGAGAAGCCAGAAATTCTCTCACTTAGAAGGATCACTTCAAATACAGCTCACTAGTTGATCAGGGAGACTAATCAAACTGAATCATACCAATAGAAATAAACACAAATTCTCTTGTAGAGCCCTCCAGCTACCCCTAGGCTAAGGGGAGCAAATGTGGGAACCCTGGAGCATGTATTTTGGGGACTTTTTGGAAAATCACTCGTGGTCCCAATTTGGAATGCAGCATTTCTCCTGTAAAGACAGCAGAGTTAGAGTCAGTTTAAAATCCCACAGAGGCCAGTTGAGGGACTGGGAGCGTGTTGGCATGTCTCGAGCAGCGTATCTGCATTATTCTTGCTCAACCCACTCCAATCCCATGAGGCAGTTATTATTGTTCCATTTCACAGATGAGAGAGTTGTGGCTCGGACTTGCTTTCAGTTTGTCTGATCCTTGCTCTATGCTTTCAGAATCCAGCAAAGTAAAAGCTTTTCAAGTTGTCTTAAAAGAATATCATTGTGCAGCAGAAGCTGACACAACATTGCAATGATACTCCAATTTTTTAAAGTTTGAAAGGAAAAGAAAATAATTTACATTTTATGTTCCTTTTACAAGTCATCTGGAAATAAATCTTTCCATATTCTAACTGGGCATCCCGCTGGCTCCTGTGCTCAGGTTAACAGTCACCGGCCCCAAGTTACATCACTTTATTTGTGGGATGGTTGGGAAGGAACTGGAGGCAGGCTGACTGAGTAAATGGTGCGTCCGCGCCCCAGGAAGCCTTTGTTTCTCTCCCTTTGGTCCCAGAGATGAAAAGCGGTGGGCAGGCTGAGTCATCGTGTTGTCAGAAAGAGCCTGTGACTGGGATCCACGCTGCCTGCACAGATTTCCAGATTTCACTTCTGTGCAGTTGTTCCAACCACCCTGTTAAATTACTGCGGCTGATTTGGGGTTAGCAGTTTTCATAGCTTCATTTTGTGTTAATCTGTAAGCTTGCTTTGATCGCAGGTTTCCTGAAGAACTGTAAGGGTAAGAAACGGAAGCCTTCTCTTACATTACTCTGCATTTGTGTCCTGTAATTCAATGTAAATGTTAACAGGGCATTCACAAGACTATCTTTTCTTTGAAAGGGATCTGAATATTACTCATATTTCAGAGAATCTATATTTCACCACTGCTGCCCCAGAACTTTTTTTTAAGGACATACATTTCTCATACATTTCACAAAGAAATTTCAAACTTACTAGGAGTCAAAAAATGCAAATAAAAACCAAATATGATTTCCTTTGTAACATCTGCAAGTGTGTGTGTGTTTTAAGTTTAAAGTCTTGAGTTTCTTGGAAGAAACAAATATATCCATCCACACTGGGCAGGTAAACTGTAAATCAGTACAGCCTTTGGGAGAACCAGTTACACAGCTGCATCAAGAGCTGTAGAACTGTGACGGCCACTACTGGAGGATTCAACAGCCAGGAACTCATCCTGAGTGGATAACGTGGACGAGGAAGGAAGGACAGAAGGAAGGGAAAAGGGAGGGAGAAAAGAATGCGAACCAGAATGAGAGATTTGCTTAAGTGTTCCCCGCTGGCACATGCCACAGCCCTTTTAAACAATGCTAGTGAAGAATATTTAACATCGTGACGGAAAAGCAGTCCCAGATGTCAAGAGAAAAAAATAGAATGTTAAACATGTCCTAACTTTCCTGAAGTACATACGTTTTTAAATGCAGAGAAAAAAGACTAGATGGATTTCTAACAAAATGTCAACACTGGTGATTGCTAGATGGTGAGATTAGCAGTGATTTTTTTTTTCTTTTTTTGTTTTGGGGCTTTTAAATTCCCCACTGTGACTGAATATAATTTTGGAAATCAGTATGGTGAGTGAACCTAGCGTAAGACAAATTTGGGTGAAGAGCCCAGATGCATCAGTTCTGAGTGAGTTTGAAGAAGTTATTTCATCTCCCTAAATATCTGTTTCTTCATCAGTAACCCGGGGATAATATTTATTCCTGTTTTTAAAAGCTCTGAGTGTGAAATGAGATGACACGCATGAAGGAACTTAGCACTGAGGCTGACAAATAGTATGAATTCAATGAGTATCGTCTGTAATGAGAAAAGGATGATAAAAATGTTTTCTTTGAATCGACCATGTTTAAGTAAACGTTTCTCAGGCTTCCAAGTGTGCTAATCAAACATTTAGCTTCCCTTGGGAATTTCTGTGAGTCGGGGTGAGAGAGGGAAATGCCCAGTGTACCCTATGATCTAAGGATATTTGTTTGGGGCTCTGAAAGTCATTGTTAAGCCTTTATTAATCACAGGCTAGTAATTAATTCACAGGGGCAATTCTGTCCACACACCTGCCCCCGAGGACATCTGGCAACATCTGGAAACGACTTTGCCCATCGCCACAGAGCATCTCAGCTTCCCGGGTGGTGCTGGTGGTAAGGAACAGGCCTGCCAACGCAGGAGACGTGAGAGATGCGGGTCTGATCCCTGGGTGGGGAAGACGCCCAGGAGGCGGAAATGACGAGCCGCTCCAGTCCTCTTGCGTGGAGAATCCCGTGGACGGAGGAGCCTGGCGGGCCACAGTCCACGGGGTCGCAGAGAGCCGACTTGGCACACGCGCACCCACAGAACATCCAGCGCGGAGAGGCCAGGGCCGCTGCAGACGTCCGACAGCGCTCGGCCTGCGGCCGCCTCTGCAGTCTCGCTGCCTGCCGCAAACTGCAGTGGCGCCGAAGCTGAGAAACTTCACTCCTGCTGTTATCACACAGTCTGACCGCTGGAGGCATGTGTGACAGCGCGAGCCTATGGCCTTGCTGCCTTCGCATCCATTATATGTTTGTGTGTGGGAGTGAAATGAAAACATTTTAGAAACCCCTTCCTCCATCTCACCCCAGAACAGTTACTTTAACTCTGAAAACCCACCGGACCTCAAGGTCTGTTGTGCACAGGATCTCAGGTTTGTTATCAGGGTTAAAAGATGAAACATGTTTCTGTCTTTCTCTTTTAAAATAAAGACAGACAGACCCCCTAAGAACAGACTGAAGCCCAGAGTTTTAGCTGGGAGACAGTTTGAAGTTTGGAGTCTGACCAGTATGAGCTCAGTAGCTTCTTCACCTACTCCCAAAGTGACCCTGGATAAGATTTTTCACTTCTCTTAAAGTTAGCATCCTTATATGAAAAAACAGAGCTAGCAGTACCTGGATGAGTGATGGTGATCACTAGAAATACCACTAAGAGAAGATGAGAAGCACTCTTGACCGTCACGTTGTTGAGTGGCATTTTTGGTAAGCATCTCAGAGTGCCCATCAAAGCAAAATGCATTTGACCTGTACGCCAGTGGCACCAACCTCAGGGACAGTGAACTCGATCAAACAAATCACAAGGAAGGTTACAAATGCAAGTTGCTGGACAAACCTGTTTTCTAAAGTAACAAGTGCTGAAGCAAGCCATGGTTCTAGATGCCAGGAAAGGAGTTCACAAGGCAGTGCTTTTGCCAAGAAATAAGTTATCAGATCAGAAGTAAATGTCACCGGTTCACCAGCAGCAACATCAGCTCCAGGATGCAAAGCTGGAAGACAGCTTTGCCACCCAGACAACAGGCACTCGNGAAGCCATGGTTCTAGATGCCAGGAAAGGAGTTCACAAGGCAGTGCTTTTGCCAAGAAATAAGTTATCAGATCAGAAGTAAATGTCACCAGTTCACCAGCAGCAACATCAGCTCCAGGATGCAAAGCTGGAAGACAGCTTTGCCACCCAGACAACAGGCACTCGTTTGAGAACCTGATTTAGTACACAGAGAGGGCTTGTGGAATGTTTCCAAAAGGCAGCTCCCGCAAGAAGAAGTAGAAAAAGCTGTCAGTGAACCCAGGGGTGTGTATCCAACTTATTAACGAGGCTGTTGCCTTTACTACACACCTCCAGGGGGTGCACTCACATCCTGGCCTATTTGGAATGAATTCCCAGAATTGTGCAGTCCCAGCAGGCAGCCTGAGCATAGTCAGTGTCCTTGCTTAGTAAACAGTAACAATAACAATAACAAAACAACAAGGAGAATGTAATATTAGGGGAAGTTTTAAAAAGCAGTTTTATTGACGTGTAATTAACACTTGATAAACTGCACATTTTTAATGAGTACAGTTTGGTATTAATGCGCTCAATCCTACATGTATCCCTGTCAAACCACCACTGCCAATGAGTGAGTGTATCCCTTATTCTCAGATTTCCTTTGTAATCTTTCTTTTCTGCTCCCCAATACCATCACCAGGCAACCAAAACTGCTTTTTGTTGTAGATTAATGTGTATTTTCTAGAGATTTTAGAGTAAGTAGAATCATACAGCATGCAAATCTTTTTTGTCTGGCATCTTTGAGCATAATGACTTTAAGATTCATCCATAATATCACGTGGATCAACGATTCATTCCTTTTGATTCCAGGTGATATGCCATTGAATGGCCAAACCGTAATTTGTTCACCATGCATCTGTTGATGGACGTGTATGTGGGTTATTTTCTATTTGGGGCTATTGCTATGAGAGCCTTTATAAACATTTATGCACAAGTCTTCATATCTGTTTCCTCTTCTGTTGGAAGAACACCTAATTATGGAATGGCTGAGTCATAGATTAGGTATATGTTTAACATTTTAAGAAACTGGCAACTATTTTGCAAAGCAGCTGTACCATTCTGCATTCCTACCAGTGCTGCGTGAGTGTTGCAGATTTATGTAATCACCAGACTTTTTAGCCAAGAATATCATAAATAATAAAATAATATAACAATGACAATATCTTAACTATAAAACCAGCAGAAGGGTGCTTTTATTATTAATTCCCAGTATTGGCAGGGGAACCTGGGAAAGCCTTGGCAATATATATCAAGTGCCTTGGAGCCTTATTTCATTTTATTGAGCAGTTCCACTTGTGAGAATTTATCCTGAAGAAATAAGGATGCATGCAAAGATACACACCACAGCCCTGGTTCCTGTGGAGGGAGGTTTTACATCCATTAGTCTCCTCGAGAAGCAGTAAAAGCTGAACATCAGAGGTTTATAGTTCACGGTCCCCAAGCTAGCTCCTCCCTTCAAACCTGATTTCTCTGACTCACACAATGTTTTTTAATCATTTGAATTTTTTGCGCGGATATAAAGCTCTACTTTCTGAGCATTTCTTGAAAAACTAAAAGATTAGACACACAGTGGGCCCACATGAATGCAAAAAGGAAAATGAGGTGCCCTTCTGTGCGTGCATGCCTGTTTGCAGGCTCAGCTGCTTCAGTCACGTCCGATTCTTTGCAATGGGATTAACCATAGTCCGCCAGGCTCCTCTGTCCATGGCACTTTCTTGGCAAAAATACTGGGGTGGATTTCTGTGCCCTCCTCCAGGGGATCTTTCTGACCCAGGGATCAAACCC
>SJYX01017640.1:33728-58984 GCA_006410675.1 Oreotragus oreotragus | reverse complement strand
GCATCACTGACTCGATGGACATGAGTTTGGGTGAACTCCAGGAGTTGGTGATGGACAAGGAGGCCTGGCGTGCTCCAACTCATGGGGTCGCAAACAGTCGGACACGACTGAGCGACTGAACTGAACTGAACTGAACTGAAGGGTGAGTTAAGTATAAAGTGCTTCGAAACGTAACCAGTCTGTAGCAAAAGCTGTTTGTAAGGAACTGCAAAGGGTCTGAGACTGACCTTACTAACCAGATATCGTTAGTCTGTTGCTACTGCATCGATGATGTCAGACACACAAGACCCCTGGGTGAGAGACAAAAAACTATAATACACGTGGTAGAATGAAGACCATGAGTGTTCTGTTTGTATCACTTCCTCTCCAAGTTCTATAGGGCTGGTGCGGAGGGGCCCGGGTGGATGTTATTCAGCTGTTTCATCACAACAGAAGAATCCCAAGCTTAGGGACTATGACCCTTTCTAGTAAGCTGTTAGAATACCTGCTTTTTCACATATGATAATTGTAGAGTAATTAGCCTCCAATTATAATAAATAAATTTATATTTAAAAAAAGAAAGCACTGGGACACAGGGAAAAAAAAAAATATGTTGAGCTTTAAGCCAACTTTTTCACTCTCCTCTTTCACTTTCATCAAGAGACTTTTTAGTTCCTCTTCACTTTCTGCCATAAGGGTGGTGTCATCTGCATATCTGAGGTTATTGATATTTCTCCCAGTGATCTTGATTCCAGCTTGTGTTTCTTCCAGTCCAGCATTTCTCATGATGTACTCTGCATATAAGTTAAATAATCATGAAGGTAGTTACACAAATACCACTATTACACATGTGATAAGATTACATAGAATTTACAAAGAAGGTGAGAACAAGATCTCATTCTAAATAAGCAGTGACAGGAGATGTGAAGTGTTTAAAACATATCTGAAAATTATTTGATATCCCACCCATCCAAAAGATGTAACCTGATTTTCTTCCCCTCGAATTACAGGCCAAGATAGTAATTTACTTCTAAACAAACAAAATACAGTGTAAGTGGTGCTGCTTAATTACAGCCGTGTGTAGTATGTGTGTGTATACAACTTATGAAAGTGAAAGTGTTAGTCGCTCTGTCACGTCCAGCTCTTGGCGACCTCAAGCTCTTCTCTACATGGGATTTCCTAGGCAAGAATACTGAAGTAGGCTGCCACGCCCTCATCCAGGGGATCTTCCCAACCCAGGGATCAAACCCACATCTCTTACGTCTTCTGCATTGGCAAGCAGGTTTCTTACCACCAGCACCACCTGGGAAGCCCTCCACGTACCCCACAGGGTGGCCAGGAAGAAAAGGGGTCACTGTCAGGTCCTAGCCACATTGCCCCTGTGAAAGCACTTTGCAGTACTCTGTTTGCACTCTTCCTTAAGACTATCAGATAAAGACAAAGACAGAAACAAACAAACAAAAAAAAAGACTATCAGGACACTGACACTTTCTTTTATTTTAAAAGTTTCACCTGTTCAAGTCAGGCCCACCCAGGTTAATTCAGTAAAAGTGAACTGATTACAAACCTGATCATGAGAGTGAAACCCCAGTATTTTCACACATTCCACTTATTCAAGGAGTGATTTTTCCAGTGGTCATGTATGGATGTGAGAGTTGGACTCTGAAGAAAACTGAGCGCTGAAGAATTGATGCTTCTGAACTGTGGTGTTGGAGAAGACTCTTGAGAGTCCCTTGGACTGCAAGGAGATCCAACCAGTCCATTCTAAAGGAGATCAGCCCTGGGATTTCTTTGGAAGGAATGATGTAGAAGCTAAACTCCAGTACTTTAACCACCTCATGCAAAGAGTTGACTCATTAGAAAAGACTCTGATGCTGGGAGGGATTGGGGGCAGGAGGAGAAGGGGACGACAGAGGATGAGATGGCTGGATGGCATCACCAACTCGATGGACATTGGTTTTGGTGAACTCCGGGAGTTGGTGATGGACAGGGAGGCCTGGCATGCTACAATTCATGGGGTCACATAGAGTCAGACATGACTGAGCGACTGAACTGAACTGAACTGAAGTATATCTATGGGGGGCCAGGGATTTTAGGAACCATCTTAGAATCCTCCCTACCGAAGTTCATCTGTCTGTAAATAAATTAATAAATAAATAAATTATTGTAAACATTAATGTGTGACTAAGACTGATAAAATGTTTTTTATGCCTAATACATTCATTTATTTGTATATTTAGAAATTGATTCTGTAGGACTTAACAACTTTTTAAGACAGAGTATAATTAGATTAATATCCTTGAAAATGAAAAGATGAAAGGCAAATAGCAGAAGAAAGATGATAGAAAGTTCTGTGTGAACATAAAACCCATGTCTGTATTTCTTAGCTTCTAAAGAAGAGGTGGAAATAAGGTGAGAGTGAAGTCCAGGAGATGGTGATGAGCAGGGAGGCCTGGCATGCTGCGATTCATGGGGTCGCAAAGAGTCGGACATGACTGAGCGACTGAACTGAACTGAACTGAACTGTTCAAGTACATCTCACTTGCTAGAAGGAGACATGAATACCATAAGAAAGACAACTCTTGTCTTGAGATCTGAAGGATTTTTTCCTATCATTTTTCACAAAAGGAAATCTGAGTAACAGTGGTCTCAATGACAGTTTCCATTTTACAAAATTCAGACCTTTTTCAAATACACCTTTCAATTCTTTATGAAAGCCTAGAGCAAGGAGAAGAGCAGTCCCACAAATGTAAATATATTCCAGGTATTGCAAGCATTTATGTGAGTTAACCCATTGAACCTCCACAATAACCATATAAGGTAAGTATTATTATGATCATCCTTATTAATAGAAGAAGAACTTGAGAGATTAGGTAATTTCCCCTTGTTTGATTGGATGAAGAGACACATTTTGGAAAATAATGAGGGGCTAATATTTCATCAGGGTCTTGTGAGTGTGTGCTAAGTCGCTTCAGTTGTGTCTGACTCTTTGTGACCCTGTGGACTATAGCATGCCAGACTTCCCTGTTCATGGGATTTTCCAGGTAAGAATATTGGAGTGGGTTGCCATGCCCTCCTCCAGGGAATCTTCCTGACCCAGGGATTGAACCCACATCTCTTATGTCTCTTGCATTGGCAGGAGGGTTCTTTATCATTAATCCCACCTGGGAAGCCCTCATCAGGTCTCTTAGAGATTGCCAAATATTGCCTGCTTCTATCCAGCTTTCAACAGAGATGAATGTTGGTTCTTGATCGAGACCAATAGCACTTCTTGAGGTGGCACAGTGGTAAGGAATCTGCCTGCCAATGCAGGAGACATAAATTCAATCCTGGATTGGAAAGATTCCCTGGAGGAGAAAATGGCAACCTACTCCAGTATTCTTGCCTGGAAAGTTCTATGGACAGAGGAGCCTGATGGGCTACAGTTAATGGGGTTGCAAAGAGTCAAACACAATTGCACAAATAAGTACAGCACTTCTTGAAGAGCTGCTGATTGAATAGAAGAAATCCATGTGCTCTGTCATCTAAAGGTAGGATGTAGGGTACTTAAATAGGCAAAGATCATATTTAATTGGAAAAATTGAAAAGCTAGACATATTATTGCCTTATTGGGAAGGAACCCTTTTCTCAGATGGAGGTGAGGAGACAGGCAAACTGCCAAATTAGAGTATAGGAAAACATAAATTGATGCATGTTTGTGTGCACTGAGATGCAAAAGAGGCATAAGAGTAACCCTAGGCCTCTTTTCAGAAAGTAATAATAGAAAAGGAAGAGAAAGAAGAAAGAAAATGACCACTGAAGAGAAATTAAGCAAAGGTATTAAAAAGCAACAAAAACCATAAACGTTATGGTACTGCTTTGTCTCCTGCTGGACTAGGAGACAAATATTCAAGCCCTAATCTTGTCACTCTGTCCTTGAGCAGACCCATCCAACCTGCTCAAGCTTCACAGTCCTCTTCACTGAAATGAAGCTTTTGCTAATCTCAGCTATTACTTCAAAGAGTTTTATTGTTAGCATTCATTCATTCATAAATCTTTACCTGACACATTTTATGTATCAAGAGCAGTTCTAAGTAATGGAAATAAAAAAATAAAAGACTCAATATTTACCCCAATAGCTTTAAATCCTTTCAGAAGAAGGCCCACATGGATAGAGAGAAGATTTTAAAAAATGATATATATGGACAGTCTCTAATTTCATGGTATTCACAGGGTAACAGAGAATGGAATCAAAGTCTAAAAGAAGCATGTAAAATAGATTGTGACAAATTGACGTGTAATGAAAAGTGGCGGCTTGTGGAGGCTAACTCCCAGCTTCAATACTGAAAGTGGGAAGGAATTGATGACGCACAAGCAGAGAAACAAAAGGCAGAGTGAATGGGTGAGGGGTGGAGAAAATGCTGGAAGAGAACAGTGAAAAGAGCAGAGCTTTAGAATTACCAATCCCTGAGAGCAAATGTAAGATGCGTTGTTTACTGCCTTAGTAATGACAGGTACTTTGCAGAATTATGACGAGGACTGAAGACAATTTATGGGAAATAGCAAAAAGTCAGTAAAAGGTAGTAAAATAATGCTTATTGCAGTTAGTGAGAGCCTGTGTAAAGCATGAGATCATGAGAAAATATTATCATGGCGTGGAGATATGGAACAAGAGGTGAAATTACCAGGATTCCAGGTAAGAAATGGGGAGGACTCACTTTAAATGGTGGCAATACGATCGGTGGCATGGGGAGAACATGAAAGTGTGACATCCCTAGGACATGGTAAGAGTGACATTTGCTTAATGTGGCCTCTTGGGTATATGCTGGTGCTCCTCATAGAGGTGGAAAATAAGGCAGAAGAAGCAGGTTTGGTTGGAAGGTATGGAGTAAAAGGCAGGAGTAATGGAGAGAAATAGAGTTTGCATTTGCACCTGTCAGATTTGAGATGCTCTGGGACATCCGGGAGGAGTTGTTCAGGAATGAACATCTGAACTGAGGACTGAGATTTAAGAGTCATCAACACACAAGTAATAATAGAAGTCACAGGTATAGATGAGATCATCGGGAACGCATCTAGAGGAGATGAGACCGGGACAAGGACAGAGTACTGAACAAGAACAGCCAGTGATGCGTTGAGAAAAAGATGCTTCCCCAAGGATAAAAGGTCATCCATATGTGAGGAGGATTGGTATTGGTGTTGGTACTGGTATTGGTATACTCCCAGGAGCTGATGCTTAGCATCTTTCTCTTCCCTTTTTGAATCACTGTCTCTTGCCTTAGTCTCAGTCTTCTTGCATTGTTCTCTCATGCCTCTTCCAAGGGCATATCTCATTTACTAACCACCCCTCCTTACTTCCTTCTCCCTCTTGACACTCCAATTTCTTCCACATGCAGGCTTTGGGTAATGTGATGGGAAGTCACAACCAAATCCCGAAAGAACACGAACTAATGATATAATACAGGCCCCCATGATAAACAAGCTGACAGCAATCTGTGCTTGGCAGGCTAGCCTTCCCAGGACAGCTAAAATTGCATCATATAGTCCTCCTGTGTGCCTCTTCAGTCCTTGAGAAAAGCCTGAGGAGAAACAGAGATGACAAGAACAGAAAGCAGCAAGTGGACCATAAAATGTTGCTACAATCCTCACTCCACCTCCTCTTCCAGCAGGAAGAAAGAACCCGAGGGGAAATTGAGGAGGTAGGAAGACACTTTTAGGCAAAAGATGATTCTTCATACATACGGAGTGTGATATTCCATTGTTCCCACCTGGTACAGATTGCCATGCTGTTTTTCATGCAAAGCAGTAAGATTTTTTAATGTTATCACCAGAAGGACCTAGCAAACCATCTGGACATGTGGGACATTCAAGATTCTCAGGTAGAACCACACTGATATGAACAAAATCTAAATATTCATAAGCACCAGCATTTGAAAAGTAGACTGCAAATTACACCAGGTGTTCTGACTATTGAATCAGAAAATTTGTTAGTGTCTTATTCAGAAAATATGGAAACAGAATCTCACCGTTAGAAGTCTCAGAGGATGGCTTACTTGCCCACTCAAATGAGGGTCTATGTTTCCTGCAGTTTTCTTCAAGACCATCCAAATGAGAGAGAGGACTGAATTTACAAACTGCACTGTACACATGTGACCTTTTGAATATTTCATTTGGGGCCTCTATTTTCTGTAGCAGCTTTTGGTCTTCCTTTATATCCACTGCCTGGGTGAAATAAGAACTATACAGGCTCTTCTTTCTCCAAGTTCTTTCCCATTCCTGTAAGCCTCAGAGTGTATGCTGGGAAGCTGGCTCAGAGCTAGCACATAGTAGGCACTTGGTAGATGGTAACTGTCTTCATGTAGTCCTGCAGCATATATTTCATACATAGATTTTTTTTAATTTTTAGAAACCTTGTATAGATATAGGACAGATATAGGACAAATAGAGTCTCAATAACTGACATGGGCTATTGAAATGCTTCAGTACTATCAGTTCTGATGTTTGAACTTAACGAAACTTTGCTGATGGTTATCGCTTCTTTGAATGATCACAGAGATTCTGGCTTCCACTCATGACAGCTTCTGCTGGAAATGTCACTAAAACAGTTATGTATCAGCTCTAAAAGAGGAGCAACTAAGACTACAAAGATATTGGCATCCAGATTCCACTGGTTTCCAGTTCTGGGGAGGGGCAAGGTTAACTGCACTTGCAGACAGATGATAAATTTGGAAAACGGGGGCTAGGAAAAGATTATCAACTACTTATTACCTTCCTATACATTCTCCTTCCTTGTGTCTTTTCTTTCTGTCTCCCTTCCTTCCAACAGCAATTACTGTGTGCCTAATAGGTACCAGCTACTCTCTATTCTAGGCCCTGGGGATTTGAGATTGAACAACACAAACCAGACCCCACTCTCAAGGAGCTTACCTTATGGTGTTTGAAGAGATAGACAACAGATTTACCAATAAACTAGTGAATTTCAGGGAGCTGCTGCTGCTGCTGCTGCTAAGTCACTTCAGTTGTGTCCAACTCTGTGCAACCCCATAGACAACAGCCCACCAGGCTCCCCGTCCCTGGGATTCTCTAGGCAAGAACACTGGAGTGGGTTCCATTTCCTTCTCCAATGCATGAAAGGGAAAAGTGAAAGTGAAGTCGCTCAGTCGTGTCCAACTCTTACTGACCCCATGGACTGCAGCCTACCAGGCTCCTCTGTCCACGGGATTTTCCAGGCAAGAGCACTGGAGTGGGTGCCATTGCCTTCTCCATCAGAGAGCAGTGGGTGCTATAGAAACAACAAAAATGGTCGCATGGGTGACTAGATAGTGAGGATAGTGGAGGGTGACTAGAACAGACAGGGTGGAAGGGAGAGGATCTCTGAAGGCTCGAGGACTGCCCTGAGACCTGAGTAACAGGAAGGAACTCGCTTGGAGGTCTGAGGAAATGAACCTTCCACACACATGGAACAGCAAGGTCAAAGGCCTGAGGTGGGAATATATTTGGTGAGTTCAAGGAGTTCAAGGGAATATATTTGGTTGATGTGTTGGAGGGGGCAGGGCTATAGGAGACAAAGCTGGGGAGGCAGGAAGGAGCCCCATTACTGTGAAAGCCTTAATGAGCACTTTGGAATTCATTCTGGGGGGAAGCCCCCAAAGGGTCCTAAGGAAACGAATTGTCCTCAGGTGTATGTATTTTTAAGATAATTCTAGCAGGTGGATGGAGAATGGAGTAAAGCAAACCAGTCTCACCACATCAAAATCATCCCTCTCATTGGAATCAAAAATAATTCAGTGGCACCTCTCCATCCAGTCATGCGGTTGTTGCCAAGGCTCATCCCCAGCCTCAAAGCTCAAGGTTTGGTCCCCAAACTGAGGTTTAAGAGAATATACAGTAGGCCCTACAGACAATTCCAAGAGAGAAATGCTGATCTGAATGTGTGCATCTTGTCACATGATTTATTTTAAAGTTCTATTTTAGCCTTACTTAGATTTTAATTGCCACCAGACAGTCTCATGCCTACACCTCCCATGCCACTCAACCGTGGCTGTATGTTAGAATTACCTAGGGAAATTTTAAAGGTAGATGCCCAGGTCACACTGTACTGTGACCCATTAAATCAGAATTTCTGTAGTAGATCCCAGGCCTTGGTGTTTTATAAAGCTTCGTCAGATAACTCCCCTGGGCAGCAAAGGCAGCCACTGCCACACAAGAGCAGGCATTTCAGAGCATCTGGTGTGATGACAAGTGGCGTGAGACCACAAGAAATGTGCTCTCCCACAGCTGTGTCCCTGGAGGGCGTGAGGAAAGGCAATGACGAGCTTGCATCTGCCAGGTGGCACATTGCAAAGCTGAAGCAAACACACACAAGCTCACACGGGAGGCCTGGCCGCAGTTAGCAGCATGCAGTTCTGCAGTGGAGTGCCAGATTTACACATGAAACTAGTGCACACATGACCTCTTTAGAAGGAATACTGCGGACCTTGACAAACTCTGTTTTAAAATAATACATGAAAAAAAGGGGATGATTTCATCTGAATAGGATGTCTGAGCAAGTAGCACAATAAAGATAGATGCCACCCCTGCTCTAAAGTGCCTGACATCCTACAGAGCTCAAAATGTAGCAGCTAACACATCTTGTCAAGCTCTAAAATAGGGAGGTGGCTTTCCCACTTTCGTACTTAGCTTTTTTTTTTTTTTTTTTACATTTGTTATGCATAGATGTTAGGTTAAAAAAAAGAAAAAGAAGAGAGATAAGATAGCTTGAAAAAAAAAAAAGTTCTAGGAAAGTAAAATGTGTGGCATAATCCAGTCGAGCCTGTTCATTGTTTTCCTGGTGGTGCTTGTATGGGGAAATGCACAGAAGGAAGATGGTGCTGTGGAATCCTGAAACACTTTAGTATAGTCTTTTCCACATACTTTAGCACTTAATTATATTCTACCCTCTATGATTATTTCAGATATCCTAGTCTTGCCAAATCTGATACATTTCTTGAGAGCACATTTCTTCTGTGATTTAAACAGCACCTGTTCACAGATACATGTTGCCTAGTGATCACAGATTCCATATTGAACAGACCAGGTAACACTTGTACCTATTTTTATATTACTTGTTTCCTCCCAGCACCCAGTCACCAATCCTTCACCTTTTTTTTTTCTGTATGTGTGTGTGTGTGCACATATGTGCCTGTGATTCTCTAAAGGAAACACAAGGCTCTACACAAGCACCCTTGTAACTGTGGAACTTCAGTGTAGGGGAGGTTTGGAAAGCAACCATTTTATATGTACCAAAATACCCTGCCAATGACCCTGCCTACATTGAAGGAATCTTAGTGAGTCAATATCCTATAATGTTTCCAGGAAAAGAACTTGTAGAGGTCAAGGATGAATTCCCCCATACGGATCTAGATCACTACTTTGAGTAGTGTCTAGACCCCTCAACAGGAATCTAGACACTACTCATAGTATAGCTACTATTATATGTTATATCATAACCTGAAAAAGAGCAAGGCAACCTTCAAAAGATAAAGCTTACTATAATTCTTAGCCTTCTAGGGGTGGGGAGTGGGAACAGCTAAACATTATTAGCTAAAATGAAGAGAAGATTTTTCTAAATCCTCAAAAGGCAACACATTTAGTAACGTATAAGTAGTGCTTCTGGAATTGTCCAACCTGAAAGCCCTCCCCAGGACCTTTTAAGAAGGGATGGGATCAATGAAATTGCCTCCTTCCTGCTTATACACATGTGTATGGAACACAAAATCAAAATCACTCACTCAGTGTAGGACTCTCAGACCCAAGAACCTGAGTGAGTTCTAGCTGAGTTCTGGAGCTTGGGAGCCTATAAACCTCAGTTTTCCACTATCGCTGTGGTCTAAGAAAACAAGAATCATAGTCATTGTCCTGACTGTGAGAGAAGGAAATAATTTATAGAGTATGAAGAGTAAATGTCTCAATAATTACATTATCATCCAAAACTTTAGTGATTCCCCCCATCAGGATGATTATCAAAATCAACTGAGGACTTAGAACAATGATACAGAGTCTCTGGATCCATTGCACCCGTCAGGATCTCCAAATGAGAGGTCTTCAAGTCTTGTTTATGTAAGGAACCCCAGTTAATCCTGATGGTATGTGGAGGTTTGGAAAGCAACCATTTTATATGTACCAAAATACCCTGCCAATTGGCAAACACTTGCCCTTAACTATTTAATAATTCATCAGTTTCCTCAGTCATTAATCAGGAAGTCTTGGTATAACTGTCAGGAAAAATAGAGCCTGATAATTAACTAGGCTCACTTGGGGAGCTCGCTAGGAGCTCCTTGGAGAGGAAGGAGTAGAGCCCATGCATTGCTTTGTTCTCTATTGAATTTGCTAGTACTGATACCACACTGATGGCATGTCTGAGATGAACACAATAAAAATAATCCACTCTTGTCTCAGACAGGTAATAAGATAATAGGCTCTTCAGCTACTTCTAAATTATTTTCTCTTTAGGTCACCTCTGTATAAAACAAAACTCCAGTGCAGTCTTCCAAACATTCTGTAAACTTTAGTTAAACCTACTGGAAGGTAAGGAAAGGTACCTGATGGGGATTTTTCTACCAGCAAACCACAGAAGATAGAAATAATTTATTTAAAAGGAAGTGGGATATGAGGGAGTGGGAACATGAGGATAAGAGTATATGGCTTGGGAGAGAGCGATGAGGAGTGAAGACACCAACGAGGCATTGAAATGCAGCGTGCTCTGGTCCAGTGTGAGCAGGACACAGGGCTGAGGCTTGGCTGTACCTCCTTAGACAGTGCCTTGTCTGCTGTCCTGTTGTGGCACTTCCGAAACTAAATCACATTTCACATCTCTCTTCCTTTCTTAGGCTGTGAACTTGCAGAACTCAGGGAACATGTATACTCATCTTTAGATCTTTAGTCTTTAACAGGGCTCCTGGCACATACTCTGCTCTCAGTAAAGGTTGAATGAACAAAGCAGCTGCAGGTTTGAGGGTGTTACCCATGGAATGGTCTTGCAAAGTTTCTATGAATTAATTAAATGATGAAAACACCAAAAAGATGCCATAAAATAAAAAGCAGAATCTTGAGCAGTCTCTAGAATAAAATGCTTTAATTTTATCCATAAGGATTATTAAGCTATGTGTATTAATATTTATTCTTATTTTGTCTTTTAGTAAAGTTATATTTTTATGCATTTAAGACACTGAGCTATAGATTGCCCGTTGCAGTCATACTTCTTGGGTTTAGGCTTTGTTAATCATCTCACTGTACTACATTTATAAAATTTAGGGTAAAAGGATGTACCTCATGGGTGTCTTTGACCAGATCTGTTAATAATTGTTTTCCTTTTCTCGCTATAGTTTGACTTTTAGAAGCCAAACACTGTTGCGCATTCTAAAAGCCCCTTGTACTGGACTGGCACTAAGGTTTAAAACAAACAGTAGAAATGAAAAAAAAAAAAACATGTAAAAATAAAATGACACAACTAGGATGATAACTGGAGAAGGTAATGGCAACTCATTCCAGTACTCTTGCCTGGAAAATCTCATGGACGGAGGAGCCTGGTAGGCTGCAGTCCATGAGGTTGCTAAGAGTCGGACACGACTGAGCAACTTCACTTTCACTTTTCACTTTCATGCATTGGAGAAGGAAATGGCAACCCACTCCAGTATTCTTGCCTGGAGAATCCCAGGGATGGGGGAGCCTGGTGGGCTGCTGNAAGAGTCGGACACGACTGAGCAACTTCACTTTCACTTTTCACTTTCATGCATTGGAGAAGGAAATGGCAACCCACTCCAGTATTCTTGCCTGGAGAATCCCAGGGATGGGGGAGCCTGGTGGGCTGCTGTCTATGGGATCGCACAGAGTCAGATACGACTGAAGCGACTTAGCAGCAGCAGCAGCAGCAGCAGGATGATAACTTTAGCTCATTTACCTGCTGACACCTGAAAATTAAGGGATGTTCGCTTACCCAGAGAGAGTAAAAGAATGGAGCAAAGAGTCAGGGATAGAGCAGGCCTTCCCCAGATAACAGTATGTTCCACAAAGGGTAGATTTTTCTTTCTCTCAAGTATTGTCAATTTTCATCACTGTATCAATCAGCTTCTGCTGCATAATAAACACCGCTAAATTTCATTGGCATACATTAGGGTGTTGGTTTCAATCACACGTAGCTGACTTAGTCTGCACTTGGCTAGGTAGCTCTGAGTCACCCACTGGGCCTTGGTCTACCTATGTGTCTTACCTTTCTTGCACTAAAGCCTACCCAGGAGAAGCTATATTGTGACCAAGCAGAGGAACAAGAGGGCTCACATAATCTGACAAGAACGTTTCAGGCTCCTGTCATGAAATTGATTGACATCTAATTGGCCAAAGCAGATCACATGGCCAAACTCAGACTCAAAGTGTGAAGTGTATTATTTCCATGGAATAAACAGAGGAATAAGTAGATATTTTTTTCATGACAATTAAATATATACAAGCAGCTGCAAGCTAATACATTTCAAGAGTAATGGAGATAATTATTTTAAAGACTCAATGGTAGGTGATTCTTGTATCATTAAGTCCCAGACATCTTTATTTTCATACATTACTGATCAGTTCAGTTCAGTTTAGTCGTTCAGTCATGTCCAACTCTTTGCAACCTCATGGACTGCAGCATGCCAGGCCTCCCTGTCCATCACCAACTCCCGGAGTTTACCCAAACTCATGTCCATTGAGTCAGTGATGCCTTCCAACCATCTCATCTTCTGTTATCCCCTTCTCCTCCTGCCCTCAATCTTTCTCAGCATCAGGGTCTTTTCAAATGAGTCAGCTCTTCACATCAGGTGGCCAAAGTATTCGAGTTTCAGCTTCAACATCAGACCTTCCAATGAACACTCAGGACTGATCTCTTTTAGAATGGACTTGTTGTATCTCCTTGAAGTCCAAAGGACTCTCAAGAGTCTTCTCCAACACCACAGTTCAAAAGCAACAGTCCTTTGGTGCTCAGCTTTTTTTATAGTTCAACTCTCACATCCATACATGACTACTGGAAAAACCATAGCCTTGACTAGATGGACCTTTGTTGGCAAAGTAATGTTTCTTCTTTTTAATATGCTGTCTAGGTTAGTCATAACTTTCCTTCCAAGGAGTAAGCATCTTTTAATTTCATGGCTGCAGTCACCATCTGCAGTGATTTTGGAGCCCCCAAAAATAAAGCCTGCCACCTTTTCCCCATTTGCCATGAAGTGATTGGACCAGATGCCATGATTTTAGTTTTCTGAATGTTAAGCTTTAAGCCAGCTTTTTCACTCTCTTCTTTCACTGTTATCAAGAGACTCTTTAGTTCTTCTTTACTTTCTGCCATAAGGGTGCTGTCATCTGCATATCTGAGATTGTTGATATTTCTCCTGGCAATCTTGATTCAAATTTGTGGCTTCATCCAGCCCAGCGTTTCTCATGATGTATTCTGCATTTAAATTAAATAAGTGTGGTGACAATATGCAGCCTTGACATACTCCTTTTCCTATCTGGAACTAGTCTGTTGTTCCATATCCAGTTCCAACACTTGTTTCCTGACCCACATATAGATTTTTCAAGAGGCAGGTCAGGTGGTCTGGTATTCTGACCTCTTTAAGAATTTTCCACTTTCTTGTGATCTACAGAGTCAAAGCTTTATCATACTCAATAAAGCATAAATAGATGTTTTTCTGGAACTCTCTTGCTTTTTCCATGACCCAGCAGATGTTGGCAATTTGATCTCTGGTTCCTCTGTCTTTTCTAAAGCCAGCTTGAACATCTGGAAGTTCACTGTTCACGTATTGCTGAAGCCTGGCTTGGAGAATTTTGAGCATTACCTTGCTAGCATGTGAGATGAGTACAATTGTGCAGTAGTTTGAGCATTCTTTGGCATTGTCTTTCTTTGGAACTGGAATGAAAACTGACCTTTTCCAGTCCTGTGGCCACTGCTGAGTTTTCCAAATTTGCTGGCATACTGAGTGCAGCACTTTCACAGCATCATCTTTTAGGATTTTAATTAGCTCAACTGGAATTCCATCACCTCCACTAGCTTTGTTCATAGTGATGCTTCCTAAGGCCCACTTGACTTCACATTCCAGTATGTCTGGCTCTAGGTTAGTGATCATACCATCATGATTATCTGGGTCGTGAAGATCTTTTCTGTACAGTTCTTCTGTGTATTCTTGCCACCTCTTCTTAATCTCTTCTGCTTCTGTTAGGTCCCTTCCATTTCTGTCCTATATTGAGCCCATCTTTGCATAAAATGTTCCCTTGGTATCTCTAATTTTCTTGGAGAGGTCTCTAGTCATTCCCATTCTATTGTTTTCCTCTATTTCTTTGCACTGATCACTGAGGAAGGCTTTCTTATCTCTCCTTGTTATTCTTGGAACTCTGCATTCAAATGGGTATATCTTTCCTTTTCTTCTTTGTTTATCACTTCAGTTAAATTCACCCATTCCAGTCCATTTTAGTTCACTGATTCCTAAAATGTTGATGTTCACTCTTGCCATCTCCTGTTTGACCACTTCTAATTTACCTTGATTCATGGACCTAATATTCCAGGTTCCTATGTGATATTGTTCTTGACAGCATCTACTACCATCTCCAGTCACATCCACAACTGGGTGTTGTTTTTGCTTTGGCGCCATCTCTTCATTCTTTCTGGAGCTATTTCTCCACTGATCTCCAGTAGCATATTGGGCACCTACTGACCTGGGGAGATCAGTTTTCAGTGTCCTATTTTCTTGCCTTTTCATACTGTTCATGGGATTCTCAAGTCAAGAATACTGAAGTGGTTTGCCATTCCCTTCTCCAGTGGACCACATTTTGTCAGAACTCTCCACCATGACCTGTCCATCTTGGGTGGCTCTACATGGCATGACTCATAGTTTCACTGAGTTAGATAAGACTGTGGTCCATGAGATTAGATTGGTTAGTTTTCTGTGATTGTGGTTTCAGTCTTTGCCCTCTGATGCCCTCTCTCAGTGCCTACCATCTTACTGGGGTTCCTCTGACCTTGGATGTGGGGTATCTCCTCTCAGCCACTCACTGCTCCAGTGAGCAAAAGAACAGTGAATTAATACAATCTTCCTATAATATTCATTAGCAAATTCTTATCTATTGACTTTTAAGAATTGTCCCGGGACATATAGAAAGATTTTTACATAATGGATGGATTTTTACATCCATCTTCCTTTCTTATGTTAATGAAATACTAGAAACAATGACAAGGGTTTGGATGATAAAATCTGGCACATCCTGATGATGGAATATCTGTTCCTTATTACAGTGATTCTATGCAAGAATATTTAACAGCATAATTGTCAGCAGGAGGCACGTGTTCATTCACTGCATCAGGATGATCCCCTGAAGGAGAAAATAGCAACCCACTCCAGTATACTTGCTTAGAAAATCCCATGGACTGAGGAGCCTGGTGGGCTATAGTTCATGGGGTCACGAGAGTTGTACAGAACTGAGCAAGCAAGTCAATATTCTTAATTTAATGAAAAGTATGCTAGAAAACAGGTATAATATAATCCTAATTTTGTTTTGAAACTGTGTAGATATAGAAATTAAGATCCTGTAGAGATACAAAATATAATAATAGATACTTTGGGTGGAGACAGTTTTCATCTGAAATCCATTCTACTCTGTCTGCTGAGAAATATCTAGGAGGGACCATGTGACTTAGTTCTTGAAAACAGGATGTGAATAGAAGTAGTTTGTCCATAAATTCTTGCACAAGGGTTCTTTCCTGTCTTCTTAATGGCTAGAATAAACTTGGAAGCCACATTGTAGATTTACAGAATTAGTACTATATTTGAAATGTTCTTCTCAGAATTTTTATATGAGAAAAGAATTAATTTTTATAATTTATTCAGTTTAGAATGATTTTTATGATATCAAGTAGCATAAACTCTTTACACAGTGGGATTCAATTAAGTTCAGTTCACTTGCTCTGTCGTATCCGACTCTTTGCAGAGCCATGGACTGCAGCATGCCAGGCCTCCCTGTCCATCACCAACTCCCAGCGCTTACTCAGTCTCATGTCCATTGAGTCGGTGATTCCATCGAATCATCTCATCCTCTGTCATCCCCTTCTCTTTCCACCTTCAATCTTTCCCAGCATTAGGGTCTTTTCAAATGAGTCAGCCCTTCATATCAGGTGGGGCTGCTAGTGATTTTTATTGTCTCGTATACAGTTTTCTACATTTCCCAAATTTCTATTTTGGAAAAATAGTAATATGCAATTAATGCAAGATATAACAAATATTTTTCAAACTTAAACCTAGACACCTTACTCCAGTACTTCTTAAAAATAATGAATTACAAGTGTTTTGAGCAGGTACTATTTTTCTCTTTTCCATTAGGACTAAATTGATGGGGCAGGAAAGCAGAAGAAACTTCTAGACCCTGTCACTTCTAATGTCTTCTCCATATTTTAGAGATTCTAACTAAGAAAGTTTGGATGTAGAATGTAGTTTGGGACTTAAGCCAGACTGGGTTTGATTACTTCTGAGACTCAGATAAATTACCTAACCTCTCTGAGCCTCAATTTAGTGTGAGTGAATAAAAATCACCCTGTGGTGTAGCACACCATTATGAATGTTCTTACAAGATGTAAGTTTCTTTTACTTTATTTCCTTCATTTAGAATAAGTTGACCACTTAGACAAACACTTGATATTGAGAATTGTGTAACATACAATTTTGTCTTCTTAAGGTTGCACTTTGACCAAAATTTCACACTTTTCTGGAAAGGAGAATTATAGCATTACATGACTAAATATGTCACTGAATTCCTCTTCCCTGTTCATTTTCCCATTAGGCATCTGGCCAGTTCATTGAGGGAGGGAACGTGCTGACAGGCTTTCAAGGTTAGCACAATATCCCTCCACCCCTGTTCTTATTTTGCAAAATACAGCTGAAGGAGAGAATTGTGTTGCTCTCTTGGTAGAAATTAGAGCCCACTTTGTGTAAACACAATTAAAAACTAAAGTGGAGGGTGGGATGAAAACAGAAAAAGCCACAGTCTGCAAAAAGCACTGTATGGGAATTTCATTGCATATGTTTTCTGAAAAGACTGGAAATAACAACATGAATAATCATGAAGCTCAAATTAAACTCACTAACTCCTACAGCCACCCATAACCTTTCCTTTATGCTGTACCTCTCCTCTCATTAAATTAGAATATTAAATCTACTTTAAATCTTGTATTGTATGTACATGGTAAAAACTATACATACAAAAACTAATTAAATATTTAAAGATTTCAGCTCTTTTCCCTGTTTTTCTCCTTCCCTTTCAATAGAATATCTGGTCTCTCTTCCCACTCTTCTGTCTCTCTTCCTCTGTCCCCAAATCTAGTCCTTTTATTACCTCTCTTGACCTCATCCCTTCCCAACTACTAAGATTCTTCTATCTTCTCTTCTTCTCTTTAATATTGCCCTGCCTTATATAGCCTACATTATTTTTATCACCCACATTCCTAACTGTATCAGGTGAACATGATGAGGTTGTCAGAACAGATGTGTTCAATTACTGTTCTCTTAAACTGCCACATTGCATTTTAAGTTACTTATATGAAGGTGAGCCTTAAGTAAACTCTTCAAGAATAGATCGTGCTGAAGAAACAAAATAAGGATCTAAAAAGTAGACAGTCTGCATGTGTATATACTTACTGAGACCTGGCTTGTGACAATAATTGTAATTTTGTTTGAGATGTTCTACTCTCTTGGGAACATTTGAATTCTTAGGACAGCTAGAAGACACTGAAACCAGTATAGAGTGTCTGAAGCCATACTCTCTCCTTCATGGCTTTGGACTTGACTTGATTCACTGGAGTATTTACAAAAACTACAATTCCTTGGGGCAAAAGGAGGAGCTGGAGATGAAATCTGGGAGCCAGGTGCCATGTCAAGATCTCACCAGAGTTCAATGTAAGGAAATGCAAAGATCATCCATGCAAACACACCAAATTGTTACTCTGAGGAGGAGCAGCTAAAGGAAATGGAACACTGGATTCCATAACACTCTCTCAGTTATGAGAGAGGAGCAGGTGTGGAGACAGGCAACTCACTTGAAGGTTGAAGACTTTGCACCTCAGTAGGTGCCTGGGGTTCTGAGCAGCATGCCTGAAGTTGTGAATAGCTTCAAAATCTGTCACTTGCAGAGATGTGGTCAGGAAGAATCAGGTAAACAAGGCTGCTCCAAATGGAAGCAAAGCCCTGCAAAATGAATAGTGATGATAATTAATGACATCTCCACCAATATGGGAGCATATGTCACTCTATGTATTATCCTAAATGCATCTCATACATTATCTCATTTAAATAAGGGAAAGATGGCCTGTCCATCCAAGGGAAAGTAGTGAAGGTTAAAATTAGAATTCTAGAAAATCCTGAGAGAAACAAGATCAATGAGTCTCAGCTGTGAATTACTGAAAAGCACTTTTAGCAGCTAAAAGTAAGCCATTAGCTAAGTAGATATTTTTCTTTTGAGTCAATTCTTTTTTGAATAAATGCATACGCAAGTTGCAAATTATAGCACATTTCTATTGTGTCAGCATTGGACTCAGCAGTATACATGCATTGTCTCTTTTAGTCATCACAGGAAGTCGAATGTAGACATCTTACAAAGGAACTGGAGTTTTGAGAATTTTAAGAACTTCCCAAGATTACATAGCTAGGAAATGTCCAAGCCAAAATTTGAATCCAAAATAACTTTTCCCCCAGACTCTGACCTTTATTCGCTGCAGTACGTGGTATCCAGTCTTGTCTTTTCTAGTCCTATCTGGAGCTTCACTGTTGGAGATAATTCTCCTCCACCCTCATCCACAAATCCGACCTTTTTTGCAAATATTACTGTAATAGCAGCCAGGAAATAAGTATGCAGTTATTTTCATCAGGACATATCGCTCTCATTTTTCCCTTCTTAAGGCACAATTTGACCCCACTTTAACCTCAGAAAAAGCATGTAATTCTGTTCTGCAAAACTGATCCACACTTCAGATAAAATCTAACTTTTCATGCCAAATGCTTAATACTAAATCATATGGTTGAGCTTTGTGTCATATCAGTTTGCATTTGTTTAGCACCTGTCACCTCATGGGTACAACCATGAACCAATATGCAACTATATACAGGTGTCTTCACCTCTAGGGACAGTTCTCAGAATCTTGAAAAATTGGCAGTTCTAAAGAAAAATGAAGGAAATAGAATATAGCCATTTAACTCAGACTATCTGTTATACTGTACATTCATTTAAAAACAGAATAACTTTAAACTAGGAAATATTATAACTATATAAATGCTTTAATATGATTTAATGCTATGAGGGTTAAATGTATAATTTACCATTACATTCTTGAGTGTGAAAAAAAATTGTCTTTGAAAAATAGCACTATGCTAGAAGTATCTCTAATTTTATTTTCTATATTAAAAATTCAAACCTTCATTTGCTTAATGAGAGTTGTGCCTCTCTACTGTCCTGAATGAAACATGTTCCCTTTGAATAATGACAATGGTCTTCAACACAGACTCAAAGTCTTTCCACCCATGACACTCAATTTTTAAACTACAAGTAATTAAGCATATATGGAGCACCAACTAATTTAAACACTCTTCCAGGCAATAGAAAGTAAGGAGCAGGGGTAAGAGTATACAAGATGGCTAAGCCATAACACTAGCTATCAAGGATCTCACAATGTAGCAGCGAAATAGAAGATATATACCTCCTTTACACATATTGCACATGACATATTTACAATAGATAGAAAGGTTTGTGGGTCACAGAGGAAGCAATGAATTGTCCCTGGAGAAAGAAGAAATAGCAAACAGAGGAAAATGCACAATATTTTCTGACAGTACTAACTGGAGAAAGTTCCCCCCAAGCTGTCTCTCATATTTCCACATATCTTGTGAATTAGGAACTGTCCTTTTGTTCTGGATTATTTTTTCAAGGATGTTTACATAGCAAGTACCCTTGGAAGATAGAACTAATCTCTCTGTTCTGAGCAGATTTTCTTACTTCTCCGTAAAATAAAGTTAACATTTCCCTTGGAAGCAAAAAGCAGGGATTCTTCTTTTTTTTTTTCCCTGTGTCCCAGTGCTTTCTTTTTTTAAATATAAATTTATTTATTATAATTGGAGGCTAATTACTCTACAATTATCATATGTGAAAAAGCAGGTATTCTAACAGCTTACTAGAAAGGGTCATAGTCCCTAAGCTTGGGATTCTTCTGTTGTGATGAAACAGCTGAATAACATCCACCCGGGCCCCTCCGCACCAGCCCTATAGAACTTGGAGAGGAAGTGATACAAACAGAACACTCATGGTCTTCATTCTACCACGTGTATTATAGTTTTTTGTCTCTCACCCAGGGGTCTTGTGTGTCTGACATCATCGATGCAGTAGCAACAGACTAACGATATCTGGTTAGTAAGGTCAGTCTCAGACCCTTTGCAGTTCCTTACAAACAGCTTTTGCTACAGACTGGTTACGTTTCGAAGCACTTTATACTTAACTCACCCTTCAGTTCAGTTCAGTTCAGTTCAGTCGCTCAGTCGTGTCCGACTGTTTGCGACCCCATGAGTTGGAGCACGCCAGGCCTCCTTGTCCATCACCAACTCCTGGAGTTCACCCAAACTCATGTCCATCGAGTCAGTGATGCCATTCAGCCATCTATTCTTCTGTCATCCCCTTCTCCTCCTGCCGCCAATCCCTCCCAGCATCAGAGTCTTTTCCAGTGAGTCAACTCTTAGCATGAGGTGGCCAAAGTACTGGAGTTTCAGCTTTTGCATCCGTCCTTCCAAAGAACACCCAGGACTGATCTCCTTTAGAATGGACTGGTTGTATCTCCTTGCAGTCCAAGGGACTGTCAAGAGTCTTCTCCAACACCACAGTTCAGAAGCATCAATTCTTGGGCTCTCAGCTTTCTTCATCCTTACACCAGTGCTATGATGTAGGTCCCATTATTATCATCATCCACATACTAGAAGTGAATAAATTGATCCTGGGAAAGTACATAAGCAGCAGCGATGTGACATAAATCTGAGCAATCTGGACCAAGACCCTGCAGACCTCACTCCCCCATCGCACTACCTCCATGGTTGAGAGCTCAATGCTCTCCATCCATTATCAATGACCAGAAACTGTGTCATGTTTGCCGTATGGCTCCCTCAGAGAAAGATTCTATCTAACTGCAAGGAACTCTGAAAGAGTCTCTTGGGAGAGTAGGAACAAGTGCTCAGAGTGTTCACAAGGCTATAAAAATGGGATACGATGATCAAAGGAAATTTCAAGAAGAAGGGAGGAGGAGAGGAACCAATAAAGAAAACTAACAAGGCATAGCCTTTGGGTAGGAGGAAACCGGAAAAGTATGATATTAGAACGGCAAGATGGGGAAATGTTTCAAGGTGTAGTGGTCTATGATTCTAGAAAATCATCTTTTATATTTGAAAATATAAAGACTTCCATAATGTTTATTAAAATCAGTTTTGGTGGAACGATAAGGAAAATTAGTTGTATAGACAACTTTCTGGACATTAGAGTTGAAAGGATTTTAACTAGAGGAATATGAAGACATAGTATGATTTCATTTTATTTTATTTTTTTAAAATAGATGGGAAAAAAACAGAATAGATGGGCATGACCCCATGGGGATAGAAAGATTTCTTATGTTTTAGAAAAAAAATATAACCAAAGTAGGAAAATTCTTAGAAAAAAACTTAGTCTTGAGGACATTTTTTTTAATACAAATTTATTAATTTTAATTGGAGGTTGATTACTTTAAATGGGCTAGAGATAAGAAACACACTCAAGATTTCCATCTAGTTAATGACAGTAAATGGATTAGAACTCAGACCTTTACTTTTTCCCCTCAACCATAACTTTTTTTGGATACCGTTTGATATTACTTTTTCACCTCAATGTTCACCAAAGAGGCAGAGAAAGAAGCAATAATGATTCTATAATAATTCAATTGCTCAAATGTGATTTCAGCAGTAAAACACACATAGTTTTTCAGAGAACATTTTTTGAAAATATAAATTTAATTAAAGGAAGAGATTCAATGCATCTCAGAGATCACTATAGTTTAACATTGGCATTTTCATTCCTGTATTTGTGTGTTTTAATGATTGAGGTGAGCTGAGCTGAACTTTATAATGGTATTCAGGCCTCTTTTGCCTGACACAATTTCCCAAAATATCAGCACCCCCCACCCCAGGAAGCTGGAAACCTCAGTTGTTTTGCATTATTTTCTTTAGTCATCCCTTCCCATTTGTAGGACTATTTTTTTGCTTGGTGTCTACTTACTCCAGCTTCTGCCTCCAACTGCTACTTAAAATTAAGAGACCACTACCAGGAAATAGAGAATGTGGAACATAGTACCCATCTCACCCATCAATAAACCATCAAGCATACTGGATTTTATTTTATTTTGTCTATCAAGTATATTTTCATCCAACAAACATTTATTGGGTGTGAATTCTGGTTCACAAACTAAGCTGGGTCACTTTCACTCTAGGTTGTAAAGTTATGTTTTAATAATAGTGCAAAAACAATATACAAAGTTAAAAACAAAAGATTTTACATGAGGGAGAATATGCTCTGTTTATTTATTCTGAAAAGTCTGATGGAGTTTTAATTGCAAAAATAAACTTACTATCGTACATCATATAAAGTTAATGAAATAATTACAGTGAAAGCTCTCAGTGAGACAGCTGGCAGCTTAATTCTTGTAATTTTTGTACAAAGAGAGACATCATAAGGTAGGAGTGTGTGTGTGTGTGTGTGTGTGTGTGTGTGTGTATAATACCACAAAATTTTACTCTGGCATCTAAAAATGGATTTTGTTCTTCATCTTCCTACTCAAATGAGTATACATACTCACTTAAGTTTTTAATTTTTGATATATACACATATATATGTGGTTTTGCAAGTAGTAAGATGGTAAGCATATTTTGTTACTACCTAACCCACTCCAGTATTCCTGCCTGGAAAATCCCATAGATGGAGGAGCCTGGTAGGCTACAGTCCATGGGGTTGCAAAGAGTCAGGACTGAGTGACTTCACTTTACTTCACTTCACTGCACTTAAAAAAGTAGTAATTGCTTGATGACAGGAAATCTGGCCTTATTCTTGATGAATTACTCCTCTCATTGCTACTTGATCTGGTATTGGAGTAGGGGTAGAGACAGAAGAGGGAGCCAGTATTGTCATGAGGATAAGTCAATGGGTAGAGCATGGACTCATGGATTCATGGACTAATGGGGAAGGACTAGTGCATTTATATTTGGGGGTGTAAGAAGGACTAAGACTTTTGGAGTTAGTGTTTAGAGGATGTCCAAAAAGACTGGAAAAATTAAACATAGATTCTTGGGATTTTGATTCCTACAGGCTATAGAAAGTTTTTTGGAAAGTAATATAAATATTTTTAGATGAGTTCTTGAATAATGGTGCTTTGGCATTACCTTAGTGTGACTTCTTCAGGAGACATAAGAAATTGCAATGATTAATCCACAAGAACAGACATAACCCTGGAAAGTTAAAATCCTACTAAAAAAGGACGGAAATTACATGTTGCCTCATACAAACACAAAGTTTTGTCCAGGGTAAAATGAACATTCAATAAGATTGCAGTTATCACAGAATCTGGGTCTAGATCTAAATTATATTATAAACATTGACTGCATTAATTTCTATTACTTAAAAGTTAGTGGTTTTTATTCTCTACTGTCTATCTATACTATCTATAGTAGAGATAATATCTATACTATAATATAGTATCTAAATATACTATCTATATTTCTAGAGAAGCATCTATTCAGCCACTGGAACCAGGATAATTGCATTCGATACTCATCACTCAGAACAAAACCCTAAATTTTAAAATTATCAAATATTGAAAGTGAGGGAAAAATTGAACATGATCAGCACCTTATCTTGCCATTTAATAGAATCAGCTCCAGTTAAGGCATTTAGCAATATCACATCCATTTCATGGATGATAATTATGCCTTCTCTCCATTACTGATTCTTTCAAGTTACTTTGTCTAGTAAAGATTTTATTAATTAATAAACAGATACAGTTGCCTGGATTTAAAGAGAACCTCACCACATTACCCCAGAGGCAATTTATATAGTCTAGAAACTGAACAGGAATTAAACCTCAGGTTCTACCTAGGTTTGTTAACCTAAGCCAGTAGTTTGCAAATATTTCAAAGTGTGTAAGAAAAACAAAATTAATATAATTAAATATGTATACCTGTCCACATGTTTTTTTTCAGAAGGCCTCTGGGATAATTCTCCAAAATTCCAGACCTCTTGGGGTTTATTTCTGATGCAATACTCAGATTTTATCCACTCAATGAGAAAAGAAATTAAAGTATTTGTGTTCTAGTGACTTCACTATTAAAGAAAATTTTTCTAAAGTCACTAAATACCAACAAATTCGTGTCTATTCTCAAATCTTTTGACTTGTTCTAATTGATCTGACATTCCATAAAACATGCAGTACTCTACTGGCATTCTGCATGGAGGTTATTCATAAAAATGAAAAATGGAAACTGTCTAGGCACTGATCATAATATATCCCATGAGGAGCTATTTGCAAGCAAGATATTAATTCCTCTCTCACAGAATAAGTGGGTAACTTGTAGGCTGCCATCTGCTCACAATTATATCATAAATAATTAAACATTAAAAGAATATTTATTAAAAATACAAAAATATGTTGTGTTTGCCAGAGAGTGCAAATAAGTTTCATCTCATATACAAATGTCAATCTGAGGTCATGTCTAGGTTCAGTAGGAAAGAATGTTTTGATGGAATAGTAATATCTGCAACGAACACAGACAGGTCAAGTGTCAGAAATTTACTACCCCTGGCATAGACCCTTGGGAAAGATTACAATGGTTTGTGTTAAGTAATAATGGGCAGTTTTCATGCTAGCATAGCAAAACCAAAAGAGATACTATGGGCAATTTTCCAAATAAGCAATCAAGTGAAGATCAATGATCAATATCAGTACTGTGAGACTAAATTTAAATTTCCTGGGAATTTATAATCTTCCAATATACTGCTTGAAAAAGTAATAAATCACCATGTTTGTAATTGTTTGTCCTTGGGGTTTACATGATATGTGCCTAGTCCATCAGTTGTGGACTAGTTAGTCCATTAGTTGTCCATCTAAAAGTTAAATAAGTATTTTCTTCAAAAATTTGCTGTAAGATCTATAAGGCTGGCTTCTATGTTCCATGAATATATATTAATGGAAGAGAGAATAAATAGAT
>SJYX01017640.1:0-17054 GCA_006410675.1 Oreotragus oreotragus | reverse complement strand
CCATAGACGGCAGCCCACCAGGCTCCCCCATCCCTGGGATTCTCCAGGCAAGAATACTGGAGTGGGTTGCCATTTCCTTCTCCAATGCTGAAAGAGAAAAGTGAAAGTGAAGTCGCTCAGTCTGTCCAACTGTTAGCGACCCCATGGACTGCAGCCCACCAGGCTACTCCATCCATTGGATTTTCCAGGCAAGAGTACTGGGGTGGGGTGCCATTGCCTTCCCCGCAAAATGTACTATTAACTCTTATTTCAGATCAGTGAACCCAACAATATGCATATCATGCCTTAGGTCTGCAAGTTCTGCAGTTACAATCCAGTCATTGTTAGCAAGGCTCAGTCAGGCCAGTGGCTTGGTGCTGGTTGAGATGAGATCATGGGAGATTATGACTGATGTATAGCGTCAGATGGAAATCCAGGACAGCACTACTGCAGTTCAATCTGACAGTTCAATCATTTTTACGACGATGTTTTCATAGTTACAGCTACACACTTCTTAAACAAGATGAGCTTGAAGGCAGTTATTTCCAAACTGCAGACGACTAGCTGAGTCAGAATGGCCCACTGGATGTTTTAAAAATATATTCTCTAAGGTTCCAGCCTAGATATTCAAGTTCAGCAGATTCCAGCTAGAGCCCAAAAGTATATATTTCTATAAAACTTTCTAGGTGATTTGATGTCCAGGCAGATTTGATTTCAAACTTCAATAAAAAGGAATATTATTTTTAAAGGAAATTTTAATTTTGTTACACTCTGTGGCTTAACTGCAAACAGTATTTATGGGGCTATATTAACAGAAAACATTTTATATTTAACCAAAAATTATGACATAATTAAGTTAAAAGGTGAGGATGAAGGAGAAAGCATGTGGGTGTGGGAATGTCATTGGCAGAATGAAGAATACGAACCTAAACCCTAAAACTGAAAAATCAAAAAAGCAACATAAGCATCCATGTAGAAATATGGAGTTAATTTCCAGAAGAAACAGCTCAAAACAGTAAGAATGACTGATTCTAGAGAACAAATATTAGAAATGTGGAGGCAGCAACTATTTTTTTTTTTAAACATTGCAGTACTATCTGACAAAGAAGATCAAGTGGAATCTACAAAGAAGCTCCTAGAATTTATCATTGAGAGTAGTTAGACTTCAAGATAAAAGGTCAATTACAGAAATCAATTACATTTATATAATAACAACAAATGATTAGAAATTGGCATTTTTAAATATACTATCTATAAATATATAATATAAATAAATATGTAAAAATGAAATTCATAGTGATAAAGCTAATGAAAATGTGTTATAGTTATGCACTGAAAAAATGCAAGACACTGCTGAAAGAAATTAAAGAAATCATAAATACATGAAAAAATACATTAGGTTCATGGTTCAGAAGATATAATTGTCAAATGCCAGTTCCCCCCAAATCGATCTGTAATTCAATGTAATACCGATCAAAATTCCAGCAGGCTTTTTTACGGAAGTAATAAACTTATTAAAAAATCAGCATTGAAATAGAAAGGACCTAAATTAGCCAAAAGACTTTGAAAAGGAAAAACAAAGATTCAGAACTAAACCAGCACTACTACTTATAATAAAGCAAGAGTAATCGAAGCAGTGTGTTATTGGCCATGCAGATAGAAAAACAGACCAAAGGAACAGAATCAAGAATTCAGACATAAGCCAACACACACTGATAATTGATTTTCAACAAAGGTACAAAGGTAATTCAATGGAGAAAGGATAATCTTTTCAACATATGTTACAGAAACCATGAGATTTTCTTATGCAAAATAAGTTAAAAAAAAAAACTTTGATCACATCTTTAACTATGAACAAATATTAACTTGAAATGGTTCACAGAAACTAAAACTATAAATTTTACAAAGGAAACAATTTTGCAATTTTTGGTTAAGCAAATATTTCTTTGAATAACAGCAAAGTCACAATCCATAAAATAACAAACTGATAAATTGGACTTTATCGAATTGAAAACTCTCCTCTTGAAGAAAGAGCAAAATGAATGAATTGAAAAAGCACAGACGTGACAAAATATTTGCAAGTGATATATCTGATAAAATACTTGTATCAGAACATGTAAAGGGCTCTCAAAAAAAATAACAAAATAAACAGTCCAATAAAAATGACCAAAATATTTGAATAATCTTTCACCAAAAAAGATATACGTATGAAAAGCACATGAAAAGATGTTTGATATTATTAGTCATTAAGAAAATGCAAAGTAAAACTAGATAACATATCACTTAACCCTATTAGAATAGATAAAATTTTAAAGACAAGCATATTAAGTGTTTGCAAGGTTCTGGAAGAATGAGAACTCTCATCTACTGCTGGCAAGAATATAAAATAACACTCACTTTGGTAAAGAGTTTGGTCATTTTTTAAGTTCAGCATACACCTACTATTATGATACACCAATTCTGCTTCTAAGTATTTACCCAAGAGAAGTAAAAGTATGTACCCGCACAAAGGCTTGTACTTAAACACTCATGGCAGCTTTATTTGTAATAGATAAAAACTGTAGACAGCCCATAAGTCCATCAACAGATGAACAGATAAATAAACTGTGATAGATCTACACAGTAAAAACCTATTCAGCAATAAAAAATGAATTAACTGTTTATACTTGCAACAGCATAGGTGAAATAATTATGTTTAAAGAAAAAGTCAGACAAAAAAGAGTATAGTACATACAATTTTATTTATATAAAAGTCCAAGAACTGGGTGACAGAGAAAGATCAGTAGTTGCCTGGAAATAGGGACAAGAGAAAGAGGTGTAATGGTCAATTTTATCTGCCAACTTGACTGGGCTACCAAGTGCCTTAACATTTGATCAAGCTTCATTCTGGGTGTGTCTGTAAGAGCGTTTCTGGACAAGAGCAACATCTGAATCAGTAGCCTGCGTAGAGAAGATTGCCCTCCCTAATGTGGACGGGTCTCATCAGTCAACCGAAAATCTGAATGGAACAAAAAGGGTGCACAAGAGAAAACTCCTCCTGCCTAAGTGTATGAGCTGGGACATTAATGTTTTCCTGGCTTTGACCTCAAACAGACATGTCAGCTCCTCTTGGGCTGGAGCCTCCAGCCTTCAGACTTGAGATTAACAGTTAGGTCTTCTGGCTCTCAGTCCTGTGGACTCAGACTGGAACCACATCATTGACTCTCCCGGGTCTCCAGCTTGCCAACCTGAGACTGGGGGATGTCTCACTCTCCATAACTCACAAGCCAGTTCCTTACAATGTATACCCTATTGGTTCTGTTTCTCTGGAAAGTTCTGATACAAGAAATAAAAGGAGGTCTTAAAGGGGGCAGCAACCAACCTAAGGATGTGATGAATATGTTCACTGACTTCTTTGTGATGATGATTTCATGGATCTATACATTAGTCAAACATCAAATTGTACATTTGAAATATGTGGAGTTTATCGTATGCCAATAAAGTTGTTAAGAATTAATTTATAAGTTAGAATATAGAAAAGAACAAAGCAGACTATGAAAATGTTATAACAGAGTTACATGTAAAGTACCATGGGGTCCCAGAGGAGAAAAGATTGAACACCTACCTATTGACTGTAGGTATTGAGGATACCTCACAACAAAGATGAGGCTGTAGTGTATGTATCTTTGATCCCAACATCCCCAAGATCTTTATCTATTTTGCCTTTTTTTCCTTCCTACCTGTATGTTAAGTCTTCTCGCTAGAATGCCGTGGTTTCAAGTTTGGACTCTGAAGTTACATGGCCTCTAACCAGTTAGATACCCATCACCCAACAGGCTAGACAAACTTTCACTCTTTAGCTCTGGAAAATAGGCACATTAAGTGACATCTTTATACGATCAGGAACATAGTGGTACCTGGTTCCTAGGTCTTCTCATAATGGTTCAGTGAGATAAGAATGTAAAGGTCTTAGCACAGTCCCAGAACACTGCATAGTGTTAGTTGCTTGTATCCACCCCAGCCTTCCTCCAACCATCTACCCAGATGAACTTCTTCAAATTTTAGTATGATTGACTAGCTCTCTAATTCACCATTTGCTCTCTTTCTAACTTGGAGTGGTAAATTCATGTCTTGCTCTTTTTTCTGCTGGGCTGTATTCTGCTTTCCCTTCTAAGTCCTACTCCCCACCCTGGCTTTGCAGTGAGAACTAATTAAAAGCCCTCTGAATTATTCAGTATTTGACAAATACATACAGTATGGAATCCTAATCGAGCTTTACAATAAAAAGTACCTGTAAGTAATTTATTGCTAAACTCAACACTGGCAAGAACTTGAAAAGATAAATGCAAAATTACCCTTGGTGATTGTTTTGAAGACATATGTAAATATAGAAATGAGCATAGCACAATTATTGAATATTTAAAATCATTTTGCCTATTACTAATGAATGATTGGCCACAATCAATTGCATACTCAAAATCAATAAACCGAGAATATTTCACTCTGAATCACAAAATAGATGGGGGATTTATTTCCCCACATTTCATGGTGTGTCTTCAGGAAGCTGTTAAAGGATTTGGCAATACTGAATTTGAAAACTTAACTGTGGAAGATGAGGAAAGAAAAGCACATTCTCCCACATTTGGCCTCAGGTCCTTGCCTTGATCACTCCTGCAGAACTACAGAATGGACAAAGTCTAAGTTAGGTGTTTCCAGCATCTCTTTTGTTATATCCTCATCTCTGTAGTTCTTTCTTATTTTTCTTATTGCCTACCTTCTCCCTCCAGAGCTCAGGAGTTTATAAGCTTTTAACTTGTCTTCAGGAAAAAAAAAAAAAAAAGCTGATATTATTAGCCCCTTAAATTTCAGTGTGAACAAGGCTTAATGTCTGATTCCTGTAAGATAGTTTGCATTTTTTAAAGATTTTTTAAAATGTGGACCATTTTAAAAGTCTTTATTGAATTTGTTATGATATCATTTCTGTTTTCTGTTTTGATTTTTTGGCCGTGAGACGTGTCAGACCTTAGCTCCCCAACCAGGGATCAAACCCACACCCTCTGCATTGGAAGTAACCACTGGAACATGAGGGAAATCCCAAGAAATTGCATTTTAACAAGAAAAAAGCTTTAATTTGAAATTTCAGAAAAAGACTCATGGGCTAGAAAAGAATTTGGGGAGAGGTATGGCAGGTTTCCTTCTTTATCCAAAATCATATTACTTATCACTTTTACCTGTATCCAAGTTTTAAGCCAGGATTAAAATTGCTTGTCTTCCTGGAAAAGCATTTCTTTTTATGTCAAAGGAGAATGGTTGAAAAATTCTCAAGAGATTTCTTGAACAAATGCACAAAAATGATAGGGAAAAACATTAAATCCTTTGGCTTTGTGAAGTGAAAAATCAAAAATTTATTGCCACATGTTTAAAACTGAACAAAATATAGACCAGAGGTAAATTAAGGATTTATTGATCTTTTGCCAGAAAAACCCCACTCAACTTTATATTGCCCAGTAGGATTGCTTGCCCAAAGTCATTTTAAGTAGAGTGGAATTAAATTTAAATTTCAAAATGCACCGTACTTCTAACAAAATGAAAATATAGCCACATGAAATTCTAGCTGAAGATGGGGTCTGACTGCTCACCACTCAAAAGCCATTAAAGATGCAAGGTTAATGGAAAGAAAAGTTTGCTGTATTTTGGATGTTAGCAACTGGTGGATGGATGTGGCGGGGTGGGGTGCGATCGGGATGGCGGACTCCTGTCCAAAGGCTGACTCCTCTCCACTGACAATCAGTGGGCATTATCTTTTCTAGACTGAGAGAAGGGGCTAAATGCAGAAACAGCACAGTCAGCTTTGACAGTCACTTTGAACTTGGTCATGTGATGATCTGATTAGTTACATCTTGATTGTTTTAAGTACAATTAATCTTCAGTTCTAGGGCTGGTTGTTCCCATCCTTGAAGCCAGTTCTCCAAAGTGTCGCCTTATATGTCATGGCTTCAGTCTGGTCATCATGTAGTTAACTTCTCCCATCTGGTGAGAGTTTCAGTAATTATAAGACAGCTCACATTACGTACAGAAATTAGCTACAGCCCTCGAAGGTGAAGGTGAAGATGAAGTCACTCAGTCGTGTCTGACTCTTTGCGACCCCGTGGACTGTAGCCTACCAGGCTCCTCCGTCCACGGGATTCTCCAGGCAAGAATGCTGGAGTGGGCTGCCATTTCCTTCTCCAGCCCTCAAGGAGGAACTAAAAGTCCTTGACTTTACATGATGACTATTATTATTTAGTCTTGTTGGACTACTTTTCTTTGCATCTACATTTTCTCATTTCTCTGATTAAACTTATTCTCTGGCTAAAGTTTTTCTACAGACAAAAGGCCAGCTGCGGATATTGGGGGCATAGACCATAGGGTCCTGCTCCATTTCAAAATGATTCTTAACAGTCAAAGTCATCAGGGAAAAACTATGGTAAAAATACATGGCAATGTGACTCAGCCAAATAAGGCAAAGTGAAAAATCTGAATCTAAACCACTTAATCACTCCTTATTCACTCACCCCAAGTGTCTAATGACTTAAGTATTGTGCTAGATACTTGTGCTGCTGCTGCTGCTGCTGCTGCTGATGCTAAGTTGCTTCAGTCATGTCCAACTCTGTGCGACCCCTTAGATGGAAGCCCACCAGGCTCCCCTGTCCCTGGGATTCTCCAGGCAAGAACACTGGAGTGGGTTGCCATTTCCTTCTCCAATGCATGAAAGTGGAAAGTGAAAATTGAAAGTGAAGTCGCTCAGTTGTGTCCGACTCTCAGCGACCCCATGGACTGCAGCCACCAGGCTCCTCTGCCCATGGGACTTTCCAGGCAAGAGTACTGGAGTGGGGTGCCATTACTTTCTCCAAGATACTTGTGCTAGATGGCTTCAATTGAAGATTTAGCCCCTGCATGCTCATTATCTGGTGGGAACAATGGTCATACAAATGACAAAAACCAAGCGTGACAAGTTCTGTGAGAAAGGAAAGCACAAGGCACTGTGGGGAAACAGGGTGAAACCTCCTGGGTGCTGATCAGAGGGTCAAGCCAGGGTGGTGCTTCTGAAGCACTTGGAGGTTCAAGTCTAAAGGAGACCTGAAGTGGGAATTCAATCTATAAGGCCTGAGTTAGAGAGATTTACAAATACCTTAAACAAAATATGCAAATCAACTGCAAATCTAAGGTGTCCATTGAAAGTAAGGAAAGGCAGACACCTGGCTGAGATCCCAGTGGGTGAGGAGAACTTGAGGGGATGGAGCCACAGGACCCAAGGACTAAGTCTCAGGGAGATTTGGAGAGGAGACTGTGAAACTTCCCATTCCCTCTGCCAGGAGCATTCTTTCCTCAAAACTGGACAACATTTTCTAAGGTGTCCATTGAAAGTAAGGAAAGGCAGACACCTGGCTGAGATCCCAGTGGGTGAGGAGAACTTGAGGGGATGGAGCCACAGGACCCAAGGACTAAGTCTCAGGGAGATTTGGAGAGGAGACCGTGAAACTTCCCATTCCCTCTGCCAGGAGCATTCTTTCCTCAAAACTGGACAACATTGGCTTCTTCTCAGTGGTCAAGTATGAGGAGCACACCCCACTGTCATTCACTGCTGCTGCTAAGTCGCTTCAGTTGTGTCCGACTCTTTGCGACCCCATAGACAGCAGCCCACCAGGCTCCCCCGTCCCTGGGATTCTCCAGGCAAGAACACTGGAGTGGGTTGCTATTTCCTTCTCCAATGCGTGAAAGTGAAGTCACTGAGTTGTATCCAACTCTCAGTGACCCCATGGACTGCAGCCTACCAGGCTCCTCCGTCCATGGGATTTTCCAAGCAAGAGTACCGGAGTGGGGTGTCATTGCCTTCTCTGATGTTTTATTTTCTTTCCAGCATTTGTTAATAACTATGATTATCTCATTTATTTCCCTGTGTACTTCTTTATTTTCTGTTTCTTCCCCATAGAATGTTAGTTTTACAAAGGCCTGTTTCAAAAAAAGCATCTAATAAACATTTGTTGAATGGTTGTTAAGTGAAGAATGCTCAGGCTCATAGGCAATGTAGGGAGATGCCAGTGAACAAGAAACACAGTAGTTTGGTAAGACTTGTGGCCCAAATAATTTCAAATTCCAAGGTAGTTTAAAATTGGATTATGTTAGCATGGGCTCAAATGGTCAGGTACTTGTCAGTTTTTAAAAAGGAAAATCTATTCAGATCTTCCTTACACAAAGCTGAATCCTTTTTTTTTTTTTTTTTTTTTAATGTTCATCTAAATTTTCTGTAGGTCTCAAGCTTGGCTTGTTTAACCAATGATGGATCAATTTTAAGACACCAGCAGACAAATAAAAAATCAGTAAGAAGTCAGGTTTTCTTCTGGACCATCGGTCTGAAATGTTGCTATGTGCATATATATGATGAGTTTCTATTATCTTCCTCCAAGTTACACATTTCAGATCATATTTGCTCTTTGTTTTAATGAGCTCCTCAGGAGAAATAAAAATCTTGTGGTGTTGGCTGTCTATTCTTAAAATTTCAAAAGAAAGCTTATGTCCTGGGATCATTCCTTGGTCTGGAGAGTGACAGACCAGACTGAATTAGCTTTGGTTCTTTCATCACTAATTAGGTGGCAAAGCAGACCTGCCTCGGGGCACACAAACATGGACTCTGTTCAGGTAATTAGCCTTATAAAGGGGAGGAAGCCCTCGCAAGAGTTGTCCTTGCATGATCTCCAAACCCAAATTCTTAGTAGATGGCACACTTCTCAAGGAAAGGAAGGTGTCTCATTGCTTGTTTATTGCAGGTGAAACTCAGGGTCGTTTCCAACACATGACAGGTTTCCAACACACATCTGTAGAACTTAATGTTGTATATATGAAAGGAGTTTCCGGAAGTATATTATCACATTCTGCCCTTAGCCCTGTTTTATTCACTACTTTTATCAGTGTCTTAAATGAAGAGAGATATGCTCATCTATTTTTCAACAGATACATACTGGGAGAGAGAAATCATGTGATGGTTGATGAAGTAAAGCTTAAAAATTATCCCAGCAGAGTAGAAACATTGGTTCCAACTGATAGGATGAAATTTAATAATGATGTATATATTTTCATAGATAGGTGTAAAATATCAATTATTCCACTGGAGAAGAAGTAAACCTGATAAGCAATGGTTTCTGTGGAAAAAACCTAGGTCTTATCCTTGGTCATCTGAGTTTATTGCTATTTCTCCCAGCAATCTTGATTCCAGCTTTTGCTTCATCCAGCCCAGTGTTTCTCATGATGTACTCTGCATATAAGTTAAAAAAGCAGGGTGACAACATACAGCCTTGACATACTCCTTTCCCAATTTGGAATCAATCTGTTTTCCATGTCCAGTTCTAACTGTTGCTTCTGGACCTGCATACAGAGTTCTAAGAGTCAGGTCAGGTGATCTGCTATTCCCATCTCTTTAAGAATTTTTCACAGATATGCAGATGACAGCACCCTTATGGCAGAAAGTGAAGATGAACAAAAGAGCCTCTTGATGAAAGTGAAAGAGGAGAGTGAAAAAGTTGGCTTAAAACTCAGCATTCAGAAAACTAAGATCATGGCATCTGGTCCCACCACTTCATGGCAAATAGATGGGGAAACAATAAAAATAGTGACAGACTTTATTTTGGGGTACTCCAAAATCACTGCAGATGGTGACTGCAGCCAAGAAATTAAAAGACACTTGCTCCTTGGAAGAAAAGTTATGACCAACCTAGATAGCATATTAAAAAGCAGAGACATTACTTTGCCAACAAAGGTCCATCTAGTCAGACCTATGGTTTTTCCAGTAGTCATGTATGGATGTGAGAGTTGGACTATATAAAGAAAGCTGAGTGCCAACGAATTGATGCTTTTGAACTGTGGTGTTGGAGAAGACTCTTGAGAGTCCTTTGGACTGCAAGGAGATCCAACCGTCCATCCTAAAGGAAATCAGTCCTGAATATTCATTGGAAGGACTGATGCTGAAGCTGAAACTCCAATACTTTGGCCACCAAATGTGAAGAACTGACTCATTTGAGAAGACCCTGATGCTGGGAAAGATTGTGAGCAAGAGGAGAAGGGGACAACAGAGAATGAGATGGTTGGATGGCATCACTGACTCAATGGACATGAGTTTGGGTAAACTCTGGGAGTTGGTGATGGACAGGGAGGCCTGGCATGCTGCAGTCCAAGGGGTCTCAGAGAGCTGGATATGACTGAGTGACCGAATTGAACTGATCCTTGGTCATAAGCTTAGGAGGTAGTAACTATGTAAGATATTTGCTAAAAAAATAAAATTACAATTAAAATAAGGCAATAATAGAAGATTNCGTCCATCCTAAAGGAAATCAGTCCTGAATATTCATTGGAAGGACTGATGCTGAAGCTGAAACTCCAATACTTTGGCCACCAAATGTGAAGAACTGACTCATTTGAGAAGACCCTGATGCTGGGAAAGATTGTGAGCAAGAGGAGAAGGGGACAACAGAGAATGAGATGGTTGGATGGCATCACTGACTCAATGGACATGAGTTTGGGTAAACTCTGGGAGTTGGAGATGGACAGGGAGGCCTGGCATGCTGCAGTCCAAGGGGTCTCAGAGAGCTGGATATGACTGAGTGACCGAATTGAACTGATCCTTGGTCATAAGCTTAGGAGGTAGTAACTATGTAAGATATTTGCTAAAAAAATAAAATTACAATTAAAATAAGGCAATAATAGAAGATTCAATGCAAATATCATACACAGAGCCAGGTAAATAATCACAAAATATTTTGTGATCCTCAAACTATCCTTGAAGGATTTGAGTTGCTATGTATTAGGAGATAGTCCAACAAAGCTTCTCAAACTTTAATGCTCATATAAATCAACTTGCTAGTATGTCTGGCTTGAAGTCTAAGAGTCTGCATTTATGATCAGTTGCCAGGTGATGCTGAAGCTGCTGAGATACAGAACACTTTCTGAATAGCAAAGAACTGGTGTCTTTTCAGAGAAGAGTCCACATCTGTAATATTTGGGAAATCAAACCATGATAGTTGTTGACAGAAATGGACTATTTAGCATGGAGAAGATTTGCATAGTGGGGACATATTTTTAGTCCTTAAGCGTTGAATAATGCTGCTATGAATAAAGAACAGACTTGTGTTTTCTTGTGACCGAAAGCAAATGCAGAAGTGGAAGGAGTTACAGGAGGCAGAATTTGGCTAAATATAACGAAGTAATTCTAGCAGATGGAACCATTCAATGATGGACAGCTCTGCCTCAGAACCCAGACACATCCCTGCATTAGGAATGTTAAGCAGAAGCTGTTTGATTACCAGTTTGGCATGCGAAGAGGATGCCTGTGTGAATGAGAGGACAGGCTCAATAAAATTTATGATTCCTTTCAAGGTTAAGATGCTGTGAATCTGCACCTTCTCTCTCTATTTTCTCCTCCTTAATGGCTTCCCCTCAGCCCATTGTTCCAGCCTGTAGACTCTGCTGCAGATTCTCTAATAAGAAACTAGATGTGAAAATGCTCTGCAAAATATAAAGTGCTATATAAATTATGAGTTTATACTGAGAATTTTATATTATCCTAGTAAATTTCTTTCATTTCTATATATTTGATTTTCAACTTAACATGGAAGTTTCTTGGCTCAAGGTAATATTTGGCAAGTGGGTGATATTCAATTATGAATAAGAGTCATATTTCATACTAATGAGGATAGTAAAGGTTGCTGGATAGTTGGATGTGTTACAAAGCAGTGTGGCACTTCTAGCATTTACAAATGTAGGAAAGATTCAGACTCTCAGGATGGTGTTGTCATAATCCAATGTGAAATCTAAGGGATAAACTACCTGCTATCTCAAGGTCACTTCCAAATCTAGTGTTGGAGAAAATGTAAGCATATCCACTAATAAAATATCTGTGTAACTTGTTCTTGTTTTCTGTGTGTCTGTAAATTGACTGGGTGTGCCAGTATACATTTCAGGGCAACTTTTAGAGAACTGGCACCCTGAACCACAGTGAAGGTACTTCATTAGGCTTATTACAGGAACTGAATCAATGCTTTTGTGCCCTGAAGCAGGCCTGCTGTGCCATCTAATTAGTGATGAAAGAACCAAAGCTAATTCAATCTAGACTGTTGTTCCTGGGAGGAAAGATTACCCTGGGTATCCTGGATCACAGTCTCTCTCTGAGGATTTCAGCATCAGCAGCAGCCCAAGAGGGTCTCTGATGTCAAGCTGTCATGGCCTTCCAGTTCCCCTGCAAAAGCCCCTTTCAGTCAGTATATTTGATGGGAAGCCTTCCAAAGAAAAATACAATGGAAGCAGTATATTCAAAATAATTTGTCACTTTTTCTTGACATAAAGTGTCTACCAGAGCCATTGTTCTCCTGAATCTGAAGCTCAAAAACTGGCAAAGGAGATCCCATCTCCTCACATGGGAACCCGGAAAACAATGCTATATATAAATAGATCTCTATAATAATACAGTACAGGAAAAGAAATACCTTTCACATTCAGAAATCAATTTGCTTTCATAACAACATAGAAAGGAAGTAGTGAGGGTAGATAATCTCATTTCATTGATGAGGACACTGAATTTCAAAAAATCTAAGTGGCTTCCTCCATGAGATGGAGATGATCAATAATAGAGCTAGGACTAACTCTAACTTAATTTTAACTTCTAACTTAATTTTCTTTCCATTATGGAAGAAATAATTAAATGTCCTATTTTCTTTGAGAACTAAAATATTCCATTGAGTTATTGCATTCTATTGCATTGGCTGCAATAGTGTTTAAATGATTTTTAAATATCTCTGCCACGAATGTTTTCAGTGGAGTTTCTTTTTTTTTTAATTTTCCCCTTTAAAATACAATTCTTTCAGTCAACTTAGAAAATATGTTTTATAAATATGCATGGTAATTGAGTTCCTACTATGTACAATGTACTTCATAGAATCATTTGCATGTTCTATTATTTAATCTTTACTAAAGTACCTTAAAATAGCCATTACTGGGTCCATTTAAAAAATTAGGGGAAAAAAATTTTTTTAATCTTCTTTTTTGATGGCTGTCATCAGAGATCACTTTCAACAACTAAAGATTTCTCTTGGATTTCCCTGACAGCCCAGTGATTACGACTCTGTGTCTCCATTGCAGGGTGTATGGGNTCCATTTAAAAAATTAGGGGAAAAAAATTTTTTTAATCTTCTTTTTTGATGGCTGTCATCAGAGATCACTTTCAACAACTAAAGATTTCTCTTGGATTTCCCTGACAGCCCAGTGATTACGACTCTGTGTCTCCATTGCAGGGTGTATGGGTTCCATCCTTGGTTTGGGAACTAAGATCCTATATGCCATGTGGTACAGCCAAAAAAATAAAAATGAGAAATTCCTTAGGAAAGATTGACCTGCAGAGGATCTCATAGCTGGCAAGTGGTATATGTGATCCCCCATCTTATCATGCCTCTTCATTGTATTGTGGGGTCAGTAACTAATTAACTTGACCAGCATTTATTAAATAAATATATCTTATAGTATACTGAGAGCTCAAAAATGTAACTGATGATCACTTGAATCAATTCATACCAGTTTGAAATTATTATCTTCATACTTAGTTTGGAATTTGTATCTTGTTGAATGTCCTTACTATTTTTCAAAAAAAGTTTGTTCAAGGTACAGCAAGTATTGAGTTAACACATAGTGTCTTTCTGTATTAAACTTTGTCTAGACCTGAGGATGAGAAAGATGCTGGGGGTAAAATTCACTGTAGCTCCATTTACATTGCCATCCTGCTTTGTACCTGGAACTGAAAGCCCATGATAGATCAGAACGATGGGAATTGGAGAGGAAAGTGGTGTAACAACTACCTTTTCCTTTTGGGTTTAAAGAATTCAAATATCAAAAGGAGCTAAGCAGTCTTGGGGGTGCAGGGGAGGGGTGGGGAATCTCTCCAAGCTTCAGTCTTCTGACCTGTAAAAAGAGAAAATTACTATTAGCGCTGTATTCTTCTAGAATTGCTATGGGGAACAAAGGGAATAATGTCTATGAAAGTGTTTGTAAACTGATGGGAATGACAAATAGAAAACATTACACACTGGTACAGGATGTTCATATATTTTCATTTATATTAAGCATCTTCATGGACTTGACTCTGAATCACTTTCTTAACTGGCCTTGCCATTTCTAAGCACTAGTATCAGGCCAGAATGTACAGGCCTTTGTCACCAAAATAAAGGATGTAGCTATAAATGAAGCAGTGAAAAAGATAAGATTTTGAGGCCGATCCAACCTGTCCACATTTGAATAGCTGTGTGACCCTAGGCATGTTACTTAAGTACATTTTTTTACTTTCTGTAAACTGGGAAAATGACACTTCCTTTTTCAAAAGCAGGTTGTGTTTTTAAAGCTCCTAACCTAGTTTAGGACTCTTAGGACATTTACCAATTGTCAGTTCCTTTTCCATACTGCCGGGAGGCCAGCGTGAGGAACTCCGCCCATGGCAAAGGTCATGAGGAAGGAGGCTTTGGCATACGCAAAGGCGTGATCAAGCCTCAGGAGACCCCCTGTTCCTGAGCATCTACCCCAAAACCAGAGTCTGTTTTTTGCTCTCACCTACACCTTTGTCTTTCCGGGGGGCTCTCCCCCATAACCGTTTCTCTCGGAGAAGGAGTAAACGTGCAGCTCCAAGTTAATAAAAATTCCTGGGAGTGACAAGAGTGTTTCAGCTTATGAACTTTGAAGGTTATCTAGCCTGCCTGTATAGGTTCTCCTGGCCGCATGTGATGGCTTACAGCCTCCTGACTGTGAGAGGCACGAGATGTTTTAGACTTACTAAAGGCAAATTCTTGTGGGAAGTTGGAAATTATTAGTATAGTGGGTTGGTTGGGAATTATATTGGTGAAGAGTTTTTTCATTGTTTCAATAATTTCATTGTTGTGTCAATAATTACTGCTAATTCCCTGCCCTGGGTGGGACAAGGGTGTCTCAGGTCAAACCTCTCTGCTGACAGACTAGCTTGTGTGACAACCTCTCAACCATAAACAGCACAGAGAGTTTGGAGTATTAGCATAGGGCTTTTCTCATTGTTGAGTCAATGATTGCCGCCAGGCCTCCATATCCTTAGGCACCTGGGAATATATTAATCAATGTATTTGGAATATAAAAAAGGAAATACAGTAGTTTTTAAGGTTAGCAATACTAGACTTTTTGAGTTAACGAATTTTCTCTTTTGTTATAGATCACTGTACTTTGTTATAAATCACTGTGTCCTTGCTATGTAAAAATGTAACTTTATCACTACTTAAGACTAAGTAGATCTTAAGGGGAGCATTGGTGAAAGGATTTTCATTTGTTGGGCTGATGTTTGCTGCTAAATCTCCATATTCTCTGCCCTTATAATGAATATAACTAGCATATAGGAGAAATAAGTATTAACCTTTAAGCATATAGGAGAAATAAGAATTAACCTTTAAGGTTAATCATGTTAACCTTGGGTTAAATAAATTCCTTTCTTGATTGTAACTCACTACACCCTCACCCTATAGGAATGCAACTTTATTTGGAGGGTGGTGCCCGGTTTAAGAAAAAACACCCTTAGAAAAAATAAGTTTTTAGCTTATCAGAAAGAAAGGATCATAAAATGTCAGCAGGTCTCATGGCCAAAAGATGAGGTAAAACCCCTAAGACCTTTTTTTAATGTAAAGCACCTGATTTTGATAAAGGTCAGGACTGCTGACCCCCACGTGACTCTGTCTTCATCCCTATATGTAACAAAAGGTATATAAGAAAACCTGAAAAATAAAGAAATGGGTTCAGTTCCTGGAAAGACTGACGCCCCCATGTCGTTCTTTCTTGCTCCCTGTTTTTCCGGCTGAATTCCCATCTGGAGCATGGATGCTGTTCCATGTAAACCAAGTTATTCAGCCTCTTTTTCTCCACTAATATTTCCTACTACACTATCCGTTTCTAATCTCTCTATCTGTAATTAAATATATATTTTTCCAAGATCGCCGACGCCATCCCCACCTTCGAATTCCCTGGATCCACCAGGGCTGGACCCCGGTAGTAAAGTTTATGATTTAAAGAACCACAACTGGAAACAATTTTGAATCATAATCTATAACCAGAGATAGCTGACTGCATTTTAGTTCCACCAAACTGTGTGTGTGAAAGTGTGTGTGTGTGTGTAAGGTACATATGTGTTTTTGTATAAATAATTTTGAGAGACCATTATATCAAATATAAAGCAAAGAAACATAAGCACAGGACTTTCCAGGTGGTCCAGTGGTTCCGACTCTGAACTCCCAGCGCTGGGGCCACGGGTTCTGTACTCTGAACTCCCAGCTCTGGGGCCATGGGTTCTGTCCCTGGTTGGGGACCTAAGACCCTGCATGCTGCACAACAGTACTTTAAAAAGAAAAAAAAGAAACATGACCACATAATTCTTAATTTACAATTCTCAGAAAACAGCCAACACTTCTCAAAGGTGAATGCTTTGTTTCCTCTAAGGAAGGATTATAACTTCTTACAGACTAATAGAAATTTACACAGAAATTCATGATCTTGTGACTTTCTTAGAGTCACAAAACTCCCCCAATATTATTATATGCATCATGAATACATATTTTACACATGCATTAATTATCATTTCATATCAAGCTTCTAGAAACACAGGGCCCCTAACCTCTCAAAGGTTTCTAATTAGCTTCTATTTTCTGTTTCATAATGGAGACTCATTACCATCTTGCCAAAATGCATACATATTTGTGCAGGTCCAGAAAAATAAAAGTATTTTTTTTTGGTGTGGCAAACTTGGCTTTGAGTTCGGATTCTGTCTCTTATAATCTGTTACATTAAGCAAGTTACTGCTCTAAACCTCATCAGTTGTTTTGTGTGTGTGTGTATGTGTCTAGTTGGGGAAGGAGGTCTAATTGGGGTATAAAGTACTTAATTATTGTGTCTGGGAATTAAGTGAGTATGAAACAATATTCAGTTCAGTTCAGTTCAGTTGCTCAGTCATATCCGACTCTTTGTGACCACATGAATCGCAGCACGCCAGGCCTCCCTGTTCATCACCATCTCCCGGAGTT
>SJYX01017638.1:277015-350354 GCA_006410675.1 Oreotragus oreotragus | reverse complement strand
TGAAGGAGACCTGGGTTTGATCCCTGAGTTGGGAAGATCCCTTGGAGAAGGGAATGGCAACCCACTCCAGTATTCATCCTGGAGAATTCTATGGAGAGAGGAGCCCAGCGGGCTACAGTCCATGGGGTCACAAAGGGTTGGACCTGACTGAAGCAACTTAAAACACAGCACGTAGAAATGCTCATCTTTTTAGGAATATGCATATAAAAGATGCATTATTTTATCTACCAGAACAAGAAGCAGTATACCGTGATCTGGAGGGATGATGTGGGGTGGGAGGGGGGAGGGGGGGTTCATGTTTGGGAGTTCGTGTAAAAAAATAAATAAATACAAAAAAAAAAAAAGAATGTCACTGCAGTGGTGACCTAAATGGAAATGAATCCAAAAACGAGGGGATGTTTCCTGGGGGCTCAGTGGTGAAGAACCCACCTGCCAGCACAGGAGATATGGGTTCAGTCTCTGGGCCAGGAAGATCCCCTGGAGAAGGAAATGGAAATCCACTCCAGTGTTCTTGCCTGGGAAATCCCACAGACAGTGGAGCCTGGCACGCTGCAGTCCATGGGATGACAGACTTGGACATGACTTTGTGACTAAACGACCATAACAAATAATGTGGACATATAATAGATATAACTGGCTCCCTCCGCTGTACAGCAGAAACTAACACACTGTAAAGCAACTATACTCCAATAATTTTTTTTTAATGTCACTGCAGATAAAAATGTGTCTGGCTTCGTGTCTGCTTGGCAGCTCTAGTCTTTACTAAAGTGTGACGAGAGGTGTCTAAGCCCCATTCCACCTAAGTGGAACCTGCATAACAGAAGACAAAATTTGGGGTCATCGACGTGCATTTTTAAAACAGTTGTATTTGAAACATACGTTTCACATCCCGATAAACAGAGTACCCCTAAATATGATTCAGTTCACCGTGATTCGGGATGGCTGCTCTTACTGTCCTCGATTTTGGCAACCAGACCCTCATGGTTTCCGGTCTCCCAGGGGACTGAGGGAGGTGGTCACCCAGAGGCACCCGCCACTGTAGGTCTCTGCCATTTGCAAACATTGCCTCTGTTCTGTTGAGCTTTCCCCGAATTTCCACATCTTGGTGCGAAATCAGTTCCCTGGAGCTTCCCGTGACCATTCACTCATCCTCACTCATCACCTCAAATGCTTGATCACTCTGATCACTCGTTTCTACTCCTGTGACCTTCACCGCTAATGTCTGCATCTCCCCCTTGATCACCGTCTTTCTGCATTGATTTCCTTCTCTTTCTTGTACCCTCTTGGTCTTTTCCCAAGAAGTTCTCTTATGCCTCTGGAATCTTTTGCTAGGACAGCTTGGGGAGTGCTTACCTGTGGATCACCACTGTCAGTTAAAAAAGAAACTTCCTTGTAGTCTAATGAGGACACTTAGGGGCCTTGTGAGCCCTTCACTGGTATTTGATAACACTTGGGACCTGCCTCCCCAGACTTCATTGTTTTACTTCCAGGCGCCAACCATAAGGGCCCAATAGCTGGTGTGATTAGATGTTCCCATACCTGTGTGTCTTGGGCTTCCCTGGTGGCTCAGGTGATAAAGAATCTGCCTGCCATGCAGGAGACCTGGGTTCCGTCCCTGGGTTGGGAAGGTCCCCTGGAGAAGGGAAAGACTACCCACTCTAGTATTCTTGCCTGGAGAATCCCATGGACAGAGGAGCCTGGCAGGCTACAGTCCACGGGGTCTCAAAGAGCCAGACACTTTCACTTTCACACTTTCAGTTCACATCCCTGTGCGTCTAGCAGTATAAGAAAGCGAACATTGCTCTGTCAGTGGAGAACACGGAATTGGCCTTCAGCTGTGAACTGCAGGCTAAGGGCTGGGGGGCAGGGTGTCATGTGTAGGGACTGACGTGAATTATCTATCTTTCCCAGGTGTCTGCTTTATTCAAAGACGGAACAATAGGAGGAAACATCAATATTGCCATTGTCGCCCTGATTCTTCTGGAAGAGGAACAGGTATCCTATCTTTGATACAAGCGTCTTCCCCCGCCTCAGAAAAATAAGTGCAAAATAACTATTCATTTTCGTAAATGTAGTTTCTCTATGGATTCTTTCCTTCTCTTTCCCTTGAGGACAGAAACGTTCTGATATTGTGTGTCTAATACAGTCAGTTTCTTGTCAGTTCCTATAATGCTTATGTGACTTTTGTTTGTTTGTGATTTTTGTGGGGAGAAGTAAGACATACTCATTTGCTTGGCTAATGAGAAAGTGGAAAGGAAAAGTAACTTTTAAATCTATTTATTTATTTGGCCGCACTGTCTTTAAGATGCTCAGGCTCTCCAATCTTCATTGCAGTGCATGGGGCTCTTTAGTTGTGGCCTGTGGGACTTAGATCCCTGACCAGGGATTGAACCTAGGTCCCTTGCATTGAGAGCGTGAAGTTTTAGCCACTGGACCGCTGTGGAAGTCCCAAAAAGAACTACTGTAAACACCTGGGTGGAAAATACACTAGGAATACGAAGCGTGTTCCACTGTGAGCCCTAAGGATGGAGGTGGGGTCTTTTGTTAGAAGGCGTTTAATCGCACCCCGTAGCCCAGAGGTTGCACCGTACTGTGCGGCCCTGCGAGCTCACACACTTCCTCCCAACCGCTGACGCTCACCTTCACCACCTTCAGTCTCAGCATTTTATTCTTAGAGTCTAGAATGTCAGGTACATTTCTCTCATTGCATGCAAACCTCCAAATTATGCTGGATCTTGGGAGCAGTGGGGAAAAGATTCTCTGGTGCCTTCATTCCAGAACCCCTGTGTGGACACCCAGAGGTGCTCCTCCGTTCACAGTAAGGACTCGGGTGGGCATCTTATGGCAGAAGTAAGGGGGAGTGTCTTAGCCATAAAGGGCTCTCAGTTCTATTTTGCCCTGAGCTGGTCATTGACTGGGCGTCAGGGAGTGAAGCCCGGGTCCTAGTCAGGCCTCAGCCTCCAGTTCCACCCTTGCTGGTGTTTCGGCAGAGTCTCCTGTTAGCCATGGCTGTCTTGTTTATGAAACAAATAATTCTCAGATGAACTCTGAGATCCTTGATAAGATCTCAGATGCCTTCAGATTTGCAGGTTCTGGGCTGCGGCCCTCTTTCCACGCAGGCGGGGTGTGCAGGGGCAGGCGTGTTTCTGGACTGAATAGTCAGCAAAGTACAACTCCATAGCCTCTCCTCTGTGTCTGCAGAGGGGGCTGCTGACCGAGCAGGGATTCCCGTGTGACAGATTAATTATTCTCTGCGTTAAAATGTTTCACCTTGGAATTCATCCAAGCGGCAAAGAATAAGCGAGGTTATCGTTTGATCATACACCTGTGTTAACTTTAATTAATGCAGTTTTCCTGGAAATCACCGGCTGAAGAATGTAAGGCATGTCCCAGGGTTGATGTGTAGCATTAAGCTTGGGTGCATTCAGCTCTCTGGAAAGACACAATAAACACTGAAGGGGAAAACGTGTTAGTAACTGAGAGACACAGTTCCAGCCCAACACTCTGGTCAGAAAAGCTGTAAACAAGTTGTTGTCCTGAAATGGAGATGTTTAAGCTGGTTTTCTGTGACCATCTGTAGGAAAATATATCAAACCTTTAGATAAGGTTTAAATAACTCATCTGCCAGCTTTGAGAGCTATTCTTACCAGCCCCCCCACCAAAATTCTTCTTTTGCCAAGAGTTCAGGTGACCTTCATTCTGATCTTTCATTGCTGATCTATTAGAACTTAGTATATATACCACGGTGGCTCAGTGGGAAAGAATCTGCCTGCCAGTGCAGGAGATACGGGTTTGATCCCTGGGTCGGGAAGATCCCCTGGAGGAGGAAATGGCAACCCACTCCAGTATTCTTGCCTGGGAATTCCCATGGACAGAGGAGCCTGGTGGGCTATAGTCCTTGAGGTCACAAAAGAGTCAGACATGACTTAGCTATTGAACAAGAACAGCAGCGTGTGGAGGAGGCTGAGCGTCACCCAGAACTATCCTTCTGGTTCCAGCCTGTTTCCTAGAAATGAAGAAATGTCTTTCTAGACATAGAGGAATACGGCTTTGTCAGTTGAGTTTCCCATGGACAGAGGAGCCTGGTGGGCTATAGTCCTTGAGGTCACAAAAGAGTCAGACATGACTTAGCTATTGAACAAGAACAGCAGCGTGTGGAGGAGGCTGAGCGTCACCCAGAACTATCCTTCTGGTTCCAGCCTGTTTCCTAGAAATGAAGAAATGTCTTTCTAGACATAGAGGAATACGGCTTTGTCAGTTGAGCAGCCCCTTCTTACAACGTGCTGTCTGTGGAAGACTGGCCTCGTTTAGCTCTGTCATAATAGCTCTTGCAAGAGTTACAGACAGAAGTAGTGTTTGGTGGGTGATCGAAATGTGGCCAGTGATTGAGCGCCTCCCCACTGTCTTCGTACAGACTAGAGAAAGGGACCTGAGCGCCTACACTGAATCTGCGAGTTTCCTATACGACACCCTCCTTTGGACTTTAATACATGAGGGGGTAAATTAGTCCGTCTGCCATTCAGATTCACCCAAATCAATGCTAGTGTGCGGCGATGCCGGTGCCGGTGCAGTTGCCTGACACGCTTTCTTCCTGTTTTCTCGGGCTCTCGGGCACCCTCCCGTGCAGCCAGGGTTGGTGATAAGCCACCACGCGGACCACAGCTTGAGCAGCTTCTGCCAGTGGCAGTCTGGACTGACGGGGAGAGATGGGGCTCGCCACGACCACGCCATCTTACTCACGGGCCTGGACATATGCTCCTGGAAGAACGAGCCCTGTGACACCCTGGGTAAGAGCCTCCGCTGGGGCTGGGACAGGCTCGCGTGTGCCGTGTGCCGTCAGCAGCCCGGGACACGGAGGGTGCTCCCCTCCCTCCCGGATCCTTAAGCGGCAGCTGCTGCCGAGTGCCTTTGTGAGAAACAGACGCCCTCCCTGCATAAACTTGGCCAAACATAAAAGTGTGCTTATTGTCACCAAAATCACTTCTTTCCCATGGAAAGGTCTCACCGATTCAAGGACTCCTGTCTCTTCCAATTTAAGAAATAATTTCTTCCATTTCTTCCTCTAATTGTGAGAGTGGGATCAAGAGGTCCAAGTGGGTCTCTCACGATAGGAAAGAAACATGTTTATGAATATTTATAGAGTTACTGCAGTAATATTGTGTTCCTCATCTTTCTCTTTCTCTATAAATATCTCAATCTTAGCCACCTTTAGCATGTTTAAAGGGCTGACTGTACCTTAGTGGTACTTTATGATGCAAATTCTTTTATACTTTTCCAAACAGTGTAAACCATGAAATGTGAAAGAGGAAACCTTGGACAATCACACAAAGGGCCCTGAATAATGTGGGAGAAGGGCGTTGTTCTCTCTTTGTGGAAAAACAGGCCACAGTTCTGTGTAATGTTCAAGTTACAGGTTACAACGGGGGCAACGTCCATGAGGCGGTTTTTGTGCAAATGGTGTAAAATAGTGTAAACAGTGAGCTACTGACAGAGGTGCTGCTGGATTTTTCTTTTTTTTTTTCTATTTCTCCATTTCTTTCCAAGGTCTTGGGGAAGAATTCTCTTTATTACAAAAACATTCAAACAAGGCTGGGTTTGATAGAGGTCAGTCCTGACTCCTTGTTCCCAGAAAGGCCTGCATACAAAGTGGGCCACCTGCATCACTGTGGGATCCAGCAGGGTTCCCGGCCCCCAGCTGGTGAGCCTGACCCACTGGGCCTGCACCGTGCAGGCAGTGAGGCTGACCCGGAGCGCCTGCTTTCCTTCTGGGGCCCAGAACCGGGGCCCACACCAGGCAGAGGTGCCCTGTGGCCAGCCCCCAGCCAACGCCAGCATTATTCCTCCTGTGGGGGATTAAGTCCTTCTGTGCAAGGCCACTGCAGAGAAGGCCCTGGATCCTCAGGCCTGGTATCCCCCAGGCACATCCTCACGTGCTTGCTCCCTCTGCTGATTCTACACTGTATCATTTTGTCCACGTTAAATTATATCCATGAGCAGGACAGATGCTGAGTCACCCCCGGCAGGTCGTCCGCCCTGGCGTGGCCTTGAGGGCCACCAACACCCACTCTCTACAGCACTTTGCTTCGGGCCTCTGAGGACACAGACGTTTGTAGGAAAAAAGCTGAAATTCTCATCCTTCAGCACAGAACCCCTCTTGTATGTTGCCCCCCTTATAAGCTGTAACTTGAACATGACATAGAACTGTGGACTGTTTTCCATGAAGAGAGAACAAAGGCCCCCTCCCATGTTATTCAGGGCCCTTTACGGAGGTTTCCTGTTTCACATTTCACCTGACAAAGACGAGAACCAGGCGTCTCCAAAGGACGGAGGTGAACACACACGCGTGCTATGCCCCTGTCTCTATTTTTCTCCAGTGCTGGGCCTGTTATGTTCTTTTCATCCGTTTGTCACATAGGATTTGCACCCATCAGTGGCATGTGCAGTAAATACCGCAGCTGTACGATTAATGAGGACACAGGTCTTGGACTGGCCTTCACCATTGCCCACGAGTCTGGACACAAGTGAGTGCATCTCCCTGGGAGGGCGGAGGCTGGCGTCCTCTCTGGACTGGATGTTTGTCTTAAGATGGTGATGGGTAGGTGACGTCTGTAAGGGGACATTCCAGCAGGAATGCCATGGGCTGTAGGAGACGCTCGCGTAGGCGCGTCTATTTCACATCCATTCAATGCCTCGCTGTGCACGGTCTCAGGCGGTGGAGACCCACACGTTTGCTGTCTGCCTCCTCTCCTCACCTGTTCCTGCTCACACACGTGCAAACAACCACACTCTGCAGACTCGTCTGTCTGTGCCTGCTCCTCTGTCCTGCGTCTTGAGCTTGGGCCTGTGGGCTGCTGCGTTCCCTGGTTAGCTCCGGCAGAAGGACCCCACATAACTGAGGATGGTAAACGTCGGTAACGTACTGTTCGGAAGTTTGCGTTCTGGTGTCACTCTGATCATTTGTAGAGGTGGGTTGTGGTTGGGGTGCAGGGTTTGGGGAACGAGGGCAAGACAAGAGATGCAGTCTGGCAGGAGCTGGTTGGCTTCCCACATCCCCACGTGCCCACCGTTGTCAGTTGTGAACTGAAGCAGCAACAAGGTGAGTGGGGAGCCTGGGGCCTTGGCAGACGGATGGACCAGTGCAGGAACAAGCAATTCTCAGCAAAGGGTGGCTTGCCATTAGCGAAATCTTCTCAAGTGAGAAGCTTACCGTTATTCCTGGAAAAATGAAACACTTCTGTCAGTTATTTCTAGCAGCTGTTATTCTTAAAAAGCTTTCTTACTCTAGTAATCTATAGGTTGCCTCACTTGGAGGCACCATCTACTTTTTTTTTTTTTTTTCACTCAGTGGAGCTCACTTGCTGACTTTCTGCAATTGCCTTGTTTATATGAGCATCAGCAGTAATGACACAAATGCTTTTCTTCTGGATTAAAATTGTACTTGAAGCTTCTAGAAAGTGCACAACCAGGAGTTACCATTTTTTTCTAATTTTACTTTCATCCTCATGATTTTGCTAATCACAAAATTTGCAAAAGGCATTGTTTGTCATTTGGTTTTTGCAAAGCTGACTTCTCCACCTGGTTAGAAATTGGACTGAGGCCACTTGTATCATCCTGACCTGTTCAAAGCATCTGTGTGTGTGTGTGTGTGAATGAGTGTGTATGTATGAATGAGTGTGTGTGTGTGGACACATGTATGCCTGCCTTTAATAGGATCTCACAGAGGCCATGCAAACTTACGCTCTGTGTGAACTGATGACCTGAAAGGGAAGCTTTATATCTTATTACTGATCCCTTCATCATTACAGGTAATGATTGACTTTTTCAGTGCCTAGAAAATTGCACCTACACTTTACAAAGATTTCAATTAAGTCATAATTGTAAATGGGCTGCTGGAGTTAAAACTTCAAAAAAACTCATTATTTTTATGACATGGGGCTCTTGCTGTCCTCTGAACCATACCTGAATTTAATTAAACAATCAAGGTAAGAAATATTTAAGTCATCAAGGGCTGAACAAACCAGCGTTAGATAAGCAGCTGTGATCTGGGCTCTGGCAGTCCTGGCAGCCACAGCTGGTGAATTTAACTAAATTCAACTCTGTGCATCCAAGTCAAGACTCCCCATCTTCTGTGTCAACAAGCATCAGCGTTTGCTTTTATTTTTTTCCTAGAGTGGGTGCATCTGTGCTAAGTCGCTTCAGTCGTGTCCAACTCTCTGTGACCCCGTGAGCTGTAACCCACCAGGCTCCTCTGTCCATGGGATTCTCCAGGCAAGAATGCTGGAGTGGGTTGCCATTTCCTTCTCCAGGGGATCTTTCTGACCCAGGGATCGAACCCGGGTCTCCTGCATTGGTAGGCGGGTTCTTTCCCACTGATGCCACCTGGGAAGCCCCTTTTTCTTAGAAGCCAGCACTAGGGCTCAGTGTAGGTGGAAAAAGAATTTCTTCCAAATAAGAGAAAAGTGTTTTTGTTTGCAAGTGGGGATATAGGTGGGAGGAAGGAAAGGGACTCTAGAGGTGTGGATGCAGGGAAGCCCCACTCCTCATAGAACTGACCCCAGGAAACGAGCAGCTCCTCCTCCAGAACCTGCTCGTTGAGACCACTGTGCAAGAGTCAGAGAGGCTGGGAGCCCCGAGTGTTTCATGTCACCAGTGAAATAGCTTCTGATCCTATTAAGGAAATAGGAAGTACAGTAGGAGGTGTGCACAGAAAAGGCATGTGCCAGCTGCCATAGCAAACAGCCTGGAATGGTGGCCCTGTCTGTGGTTATTCTGAATAAGGTCGTGTATGTCATGAATGGAAATTTGCATCTGTGTCAGCAACCTGATGGCTCAAATGGTAAAGAATCTGCCTGCAATGAAGGAGACCTGGGTTTAATCTCTGGGTTGGGATGATCCCCTGGAGAAGGAAATGGCACCCCACTCCAGGATTCTTGCCTGGAGAATCCCATGGACAGAGGAGCCTGGTGGACCACTGTCCGTGGGGTCACAAAGATTCAGACACAACTTAGAAACTGAACGACAGCAATGATCAATAGTTAATCCCAATTTCCCAGCTCATCTCACCTCTCTTTCCCTCTCACTGTCCATGCGTAAGGGGGCATATTACTAACACATCATTTACTGTGGCAATTACATTTATGCAGTAATTACATTTCAGTTCAGTTCAGTCGCTCAGTCCGGTCCAACTCTTTGCGACCTTATGGACCGCAGCACACCAGGCCTCCCTGTCCATCACCAACTCCCGGAGTTTACCCAAACTCATGTCCATTGAGTCAGTTATGCCAAACTTCACCTGTGAAACAGGATGTTTTATAACTTAATCAATGTAATCACTTCTCCACTGATCTCCAGTAGCATATCGGGCACCACTGGAGATCAGTGGAGAAGTGATTACATTGATTAAGTTATAAAGCATCCTGTTTCACAGGTGACGTTTGGTTTATCTTCCGAGGACCTGGTCATTCAGGCTTATCATTGCAGTGTATAATGTAATTGTAATGCATTTATATTATGCACAGCAATATATATGTAAAGCACAGAGCCTTTCAGCCATAGATTCTTAACCTTCAGCTCAAAAAAGATTCAGTTCATGTCCAGCCCGTTTCTTCTGCCAAGTTCAGTTCTTTTTTAATTTCAAGGCATCTGAGGTTTCTTCTGGGGAATCTGACCTATAAACAGGAATTGCCAAATGAGCACGTGTCTACTCCTTTCGAGTGTGCAGTTGAGCCAGGTCTGGTGCAGGGTGGGTGTACTGAGTCACGCGTCATAGACAGCATGTGCGGTTTGCTCGATGGAGTTGAAGAATTGGAGCAGAGGCACGAGGGCTCAACTACACATTTTGGAGAATGTGTCATCTCGACATGAATCCATTTGAAAAAGTCTCATTTGCCAAAGGAAATCATGCCATTCGGCTGGCAGGGCCCTGGAACTCAGATCCCAGATACCCTGTGGTTCTCTGGCAGCCTGACCATGCCAGGGTGCATAGCCTAGTCTCCTCTTCCGTAGGTTTCTTTATATAAAACCCCTGGAGTCTCTGAGACCTCAGCAGGTGCAATTTGAGTTCTGTTACTTGAGCTGAGCATTGCTTGTATATGAAGTTGGCTTAAATACATAATTTTCATGGTCATCGCAGACCATCAAGATGATATTAAACATACTGCACTCAAGAGTATGCATGAGCCATCATCCTGCCCCACTCTTTTTTCCACTATTTACCCATCCATTTGGGAGCTTCCTAGTTGATAAAGAATTCGCCTGCCATCACAGGAAAGGTAGGTTTGATCCTTGGTTGGGAAGATCCCTGGGAGGAGGGCATGGCAACCCACTCCAGTATTCTTGCCTGGAGAATCCCGTGGACAGGGGAGCCTGGCGGGCTGCAGTCCATGGGGCCGCAGAGAGGCAGACATGACTGCACACATACACGCACGCTCTGATCCATTCACCAGGCACAATTTGCCTTCTGCCAGCAGACCATTGTGTAGGATTCTACAAACTGACTAGTGATCCATGCCCTCCAAAAGCCTAAAGCAAGGTAAGATAGACATGGCATGCGAGAGGTCAAGCAGTGAGGGCTGCAAGCATGGCAAGATGTGCAAGGAAGATCAGGGAAGGCTTTTGGAAAGAAACAGAATTGGTGTGCGGATACCATTCTGCTTAGCCATCCTTAGCTGGTGATATTAGATGCCCTTCCAAGCACTGGATGGTGACGTGTGCACCTCACTGATTTGTGGCTGTTCTCTGCCATCAGCCTGAGCCCCTAACTGGATCAGGTAGGCACTGGGTGATTTTAAGGGTTTAAAGAATGTCAAAACGATAGTTGCTTAAAGATCACCTGATGTGGTGACTGTCAGACTGTCCCCCAGGAGCCCCAGCAGGTTGGAGCATCATTTCTTACCAATTTTATTTATTGTCATTCCTCTTAAGATTTTTGTTTCTGTGACCAAAAGTATTCAAAACCCATTGACCTTCAGCTGAACTGCCTCCTCATTACCACCCTTATACACACACACACACACACACACACACACACACACACATACACCAAAGTTATGTATGCAAGTGATAGCTGGCATCTGGGTGTCTTGATATTTGATCAAGACCACATGTGAGTCAGGGAAAGAGATATTTTGAATTTTCCTTTTTTGACATGCATGGTGCCAGATATGCTGAACAGTTTAAGAGGAGAGCTTTATTATCCCATTTTATAGGTGAGAAAACTGAGACTCAGAAACTTGAAAAATTTGCTCCACATCAAACCACTTGTGAATGACAGGGCCAAGACCCTGGCTGGAGGTTCCCCCACCACCACAATTCATGTTCTCCCAGGTTATCTGACCTGCCCTGGCTTCAATAGTCCCACCTGGCTGCTGTCCCCGTGTCGGCTTCCTGTCTGTCAGGGAAGACGGGTTCGCTCCTGGAAAAGCCTGCACCGGAGTCTGGACAGGTCCTGCCTGTGGTGCCACCATCACAGCCAGGGTGTGGTCTACCTTCCAGATGGCTCTGACCCAGCATTACTTCCGAAGGGTCTTCCCTTTGTCTTAACCACAGCTGTCTGATCAGCCTGAAATAGTGATGCAACCTCTAAACATGCTTGTTCATCCTGGGTATATCGTTGCGTGCATGCGTGCCAAAGTCACTTCGGTCATGACCGACTCTTTGCGACCCAACGGCCCGTAGCGCACCAGGCTCCAGAATACTGGCGTCAGTTGCCACACCCTCCTCCAGAGGATCTTCCTGACCCAGGAATCAAACCCGTGATGCTTAAGTCTGCATTGGCAGGCTCTTTACCACTAGCGCCGCCTGAGCAGCCTGGGCATGTCCTTACTGCTGCTGCTACTGCTAAGTCGCTTCAGTCGTGTCCGACTCTGTGCGACCCCGATAGTAGTAAGGAAATACTGGCTGATGTAGTTGAATAATTTAAGAAAAATCTGTAAAAGACATTAAAAGCATGTGACACTGAATATAATTCTCAAGTCCAGTTTAATCTGAAATGATGTTTACATGCGGGTATTTGAGTTGGTGTTATAGCTGGAAGGTTGCTTCTTATTCATTCAACAAACATCATTGGAGCACCTGTTACAAGCTAGAAAGTCCACTGGTGCTAGGTCTCTGAGCACAGTTAGGAAGACCTTCTGTTCTCTAGAAACTTAAAAGCTAGTACACAAGAAAGAGGGAATACGTATTGTTTTAAAATATAGAATAGTAACCACTTGGAATAAAGTACTGTGAGTCAGGGAAGCTAAAAAAAAAAAATGTCTGGCATGTACAACTTGAATAGTAATTTTATTTCTTAGCTGCCAAATACCAACCTTATCTTTAGAATGTGCCGTATTCATTCTTCCATGGCGTTATGAATGTTAATATCAACTGTGCTTAGTGTGTGCCACTTTCATGCTACTAGGCTGATCCCACACACCCCCTCAGTGCAGTTTTGGGCTTGTATTGCTTTGCTTTATTTTATTTTTATCTATTTTCTTTTATTTATTTTTTAATTTTAATTGGAGGTTAATTACTTTACAATATTGTATTGGTTTTGCCACAGTGCTTTGAAGAACAGCTTGAAACATAGTAGTGCTGAGTTTAGGTGGGAATCAGAATCATGTTAGGATTCACCCAAATCATGTTAGGATTCACCCAGATCACACCAGAACCTAACCCCCAACTTGGGCTTCCCTGGTGGCTCAGATGGCAAAGAATAAACCTATGACACACCTAGACAGCATTTTAAAAAAGCAGAGACATCACTTTGCTGACAAAGGTCCATATAGTCAAAGCTATGGTTTTTCCAGTAGTTATGGAGGGATGTGAGAGTTGGACCATAAAGAAGGCTGAGTGCTGAAGATCTGATGCTTTCAAATTGTGCTGGAGAAGACTCTTGAGAGTCCCTTAGACTGCAAAGAGATCAAACCAGTCAATCCTCAAGGAAGTGAACCCTGAATATTCATTGGAAGGACTGATGCTGAAGCTGAAGTTCCAATACTTTGGCCACCTAATGCAAAGAGGCAACTCATTGGAAAAGACCCTGATGCTGGGAAAGATTGAAGGCAGGAGGAAAAGAGGGCAACAGAGCACGAGATGGTTGGATGGCATTATCAACTCAATGCACGAGAGTTTGAGCAAACTCCAGGAGATGGTGATGGACAGGGAAGCCCAGCTAACTGCAGTCCATGGGGTCACAGAGAGTCAGACAGGACTGAGCGACTCAGCAACAGCCCTCAGTGTTACTAAATCAAAACTCTACCAGGTGGGCTTTGGGGAGCCAGTGTGCGGTACGCTTCTCAGATATTCCGATGCTCAGACAAGTCTGAGAATCATTGAACATGCCTTTGATTAAGATGTTTAATCCCCAGACGTGGGATACTGTGGCTCTGAATTCCTTAGAAATGAAGGCAGAATTGGTAGCAGATTCATCTAGGGCACTTGCTGGACCCTGATATGTCTTCTTCATATTCAAGTCAAGGGCCATCCAGGGGAAGCCACTTTGCTATTTCATCTTCATCACTTTCTCTCCGAGGCAGCCTCCACGTGGACGACGCCTGAATCCTCCATTTCTCGGGCACATCCCCTCTGCCATATGGGTACCCTCCCCTTGACTGAGTGCTTTTAATGGAATTTCAGGTGGGGGCCGCATCCCCCTTGGTACTGAGCGGGGACTGTGCAAAAGTTTGACAGTGTTTGTGCAGCAGGCTTCCTGGGACCCACCCTTCAACCACGCTCAGGGTACACTATTGCACGGTTCCTGCCCAAGCTCTCACATCAAGAGTATGGGGTTCCAGTCCCAGTGCTGGGACCCTGGACTAGCCTGTCTCTGGCCTCCCATCTTGCTGTCATTGCAAATATAATGTCTACCTCGTAGACCTGTAGTGAGAAAATAATACTGAATGTGCTTAATGTCCATGGGATTTTCCAGGCAAGAGTACTGGAGTGGGTTGCTATTGCCTTCTCCATACCTGAAAAATAGTGCTTACAGATGGGAGTTGTTCTTCTTCCTGATATTACTAAACAGCTCTAAGGAAAACAGCTGAGTCTTCAGCCCCTGCAATAAGTGCAGATTCCCCGGCCTCCTGGAAGCCCACCTCCCATGTGTNCTTCTCAGATATTCCGATGCTCAGACAAGTCTGAGAATCATTGAACATGCCTTTGATTAAGATGTTTAATCCCCAGACGTGGGATACTGTGGCTCTGAATTCCTTAGAAATGAAGGCAGAATTGGTAGCAGATTCATCTAGGGCACTTGCTGGACCCTGATATGTCTTCTTCATATTCAAGTCAAGGGCCATCCAGGGGAAGCCACTTTGCTATTTCATCTTCATCACTTTCTCTCCGAGGCAGCCTCCACGTGGACGACGCCTGAATCCTCCATTTCTCGGGCACATCCCCTCTGCCATATGGGTACCCTCCCCTTGACTGAGTGCTTTTAATGGAATTTCAGGTGGGGGCCGCATCCCCCTTGGTACTGAGCGTGGACTATGCAAAAGTTGGACAGTGTTTGTGCAGCAGGCTTCCTGGGACCCACCCTTCAACCACGCTCAGGGTACACTATTGCACGGGTCCTGCCCGAGCTCTCACATCAAGAGTATGGGGTTCCAGTCCCAGTGCTGGGACCCTGGACTAGCCTGTCTCTGGCCTCCCATCTTGCTGTCATTGCAAATATAATGTCTACCTTGTAGACCTGTAGTGAGAAAATAATACTGAATGTGCTTAATGTCCATGGGATTTTCCAGGCAAGAGTACTGGAGTGGGTTGCTATTGCCTTCTCCATACCTGAAAAATAGTGCTTATAAATGGGAGTTGTTCTTCTTCCTGATATTATTAAACAGCTCTAAGGAAAACAGCTGAGTCTTCAGCCTCTGCCACAAGTGCAGATTCCCCGGCCTCCTGGAAGCCCACCTCCCATGTGTCGCTGTCTCCCAGCCCTGTGCCCCTCCCTCCATTCATCATGGGGTTCTCGGCAGAGGAAAGCCCACATGGATCCAGGAACCATCCACCCCTCTGTGCTTCCTCCCTGTCTTCCCTTCCCCTTCCTTCTGTTTCCCGCTCATTCAGAACTGCTCTCTGGGACTCCATACAGTGACTGGGTGGGCTCTGTGACACCATGGACTGTTGCGTCTGACTCTGTGACACCATGGACTGTAGCCCACCACACTCCTCTGTCCGTGGGGATTCTCCAGGCAAGAATACTGGAGTGGGTCGCCATGCCCTCCTCCAGGGCATCTTCCCAACCCAGGAATCAAACTGGGGTCTCCCGTACTGCAGGCAGATTCCTTACCAGCTGTGCTGGCAGGGAAGCCTGAGGCGGTGGGTACCAGACACTAAAGGCCAAAAATGGCTTGACCCTCCAAGAATGTATCCGCCCTGATGGGAAGTCTTCAAGGTCATGGAGCTCCCAAGTCCCCCGGGATTCCTTCCCAATGCAGCCAGTTGTGCTCTTCTGAGGTGGGTGAAGATGGCAACCTGAGGCAATCCTACAGGACTAGCTTTAGGAAGTTAAGAAGCAGCTGATTTAATGGGCATAGGTAGCAGCTGTCAGTGGGATTCTTAGAGGCTCAAGGTTGCAGCTTTCTCAAGTGACAGTAAGGATGCACTGTTGGCGTTTGGGGGTTTGACCATCTGCAAAACACCTGCCTGCAATGCAGGGGACCTGGGTTCCATCCCTGGGTTGGAAAGATTCCCCAGAGAAGGGGATGGCAACCCACTCCAGTACTCTTGCCCAGGAAATCCCGTGGCCAGGGGAGCCTGGCGGATCACCCTCCATGGAGGCTGAAGAGTCAGTTGTCACTGAGTGACCGAGCACGCACGCACACACCCGCCGCTGGAAATGCTTTTTTATAACTGAAATGTCTGCCCTTCCCAGATACCTGGCTGTGGGCTCTGCTTTGATGGTGGGCACTTTCAATAGCTGCACAAATGGTAGTTTCTCCCAGAAGGGTCCATGACCACATGGATGTTTCCCCCGCTTTGGTTTCCCCTTGCTGGCCTGCCTAGCACACAGGAGGAGGGGTCTTCACAGGGCTGACCTGTGTTGGTTTGAGCGAGTGCAATCGCTGACCCTGTTCTTTGCTCTGACAGACCCATTTCTCTCCCTCAGTTTCGGCATGGTCCACGACGGAGAGGGGAACGTGTGCAAGAAGTCGGAAGGCAACATAATGTCCCCCACATTGGCAGGACGCAACGGGGTCTTCTCCTGGTCCCCCTGCAGCCGCCAGTACCTGCACAGGTTTTTAAGGTACGAGCCCCGCAGCTGGCTGTGTGTCTCCCGGTGCCTGTGACGTTCACAGCTGGGTCCGCCGAGTCCTGTCAGAGCGGTCCCCAGACTCAGGTGTACCAGCCGCTCCCCTCCTTACTGTGCGGCCAGGTTCCTAAGGGGCCTCAGAACACGAGCCATCTGTGGCCCTGGGGTTGGGGACCCTCGTTGTAAAGGAGATGCAAAGAGCATGCCTCCTTATTTTCAAAATACTCGCATGCTGGCTGGAAACAGAGGAAAGTGGCTACTTAGGTCTCTTTAAACACACTCACATGTCTGAGCTTCATCAAGGAGAGCGTGAGAATCATCACTCTTACTTCAATTATATGTTCTTGGGGAAAAAACTTAACACATGAAACCACCTTACCTTAAGAATTTGTAACAGATTATCACAAAAAAAATTAGTAGACTTGAAAGTCAGGGAGAGAAAAGAAATGAAGGAAGACCAGGGGGAAACATACAAATATATAGATCCTAGGACTTCCCACGTGGCACTAGTGGTGAAGAACCTGCCCGCCAGTGGGGGAGACATGAGAGATGCAGGTTCCATCCCTGGGTGGAAAGACCCCTGGAGGAGGGCATGGCAGCCTTCTCCGGTATTCCTGCCTGGAGACTCCCATGGACAGAGGAGCCTGGCGGGCTACAGTCCATAGCGTCGCAAAGAGTGGGACACAGCTGAAGCGATCTATCTCATATAGATTGTAAAGGACAGCCTTTGGCTGTGATGTTGAAGCTTAAAATTGGGCTAAGGTGTTTCTAGAAACCAGCACAAGTATTTCAAGGTGAGCAAAGTTTTACTAGCACAGAATTCTTTAGAAATATAAAAACTGTATGTGTGTGTCTATAAGCATAATTGTGGATTTATATAGCTACATACATTTATAAGGGCCTCCCGGGTAACTCAGCTGGTGAAGAATCTGCCTGCAATGCAGGAGCTCTGGTTCGATTTTCTTTCTTTCTGTTGCACAAGTTAATTCGTCTTGTTCCCCGCCCACCGTCTGGGCAGGGTCACGGGTGTTCTCCTCTTGGCTGTGCTCCCAGTGTGTTATGTATCATCCGATGGGCAGCTTCCCATGCCTGCCTGCGACAGCAAGCCAGTGGCCCATCTCCCTTTCCTCCCGCCTTTTCCATCGCTTCTCCAGACCTCACCATGCCTTCTGAGTTGCAACCTGACTGCCAGCCTGCAGCTGTGGTCCTTCCTCACAGCCTTACCCTGAGACCTCAGCCAAGATGGTACATTTTACCACCTGAAGGAATGGTGGCTGCTTTCCATGTCCCGTGCCACCCTGGAAGGGTGAGAATTTTGTGGATGATATCTGTATCCTGGGCTTCCCTGGTGCCTCAGTGGTAAAGAACCTGCCTGCCAACTCAGGAGACTTGGGTTCGATCCCTGGGTTAGGAAGATCCCCTGGAAGCAGGCATGGCAACCTGCTCCAGTACTCTTGCCTGGAGAATCCCATGGACAGAGGAGACTGGTGGGCTTCAGTCCATGGGGTTCTGAAAGAGTCGTACAGGACTAAGTAACTAAACAACAAGAATAACAAATCTGTATCCTGTAATTTAAACCTGCACTCCAGGGATATACACTTGATCGCTTTTTAAAGTTTCTGTTACCAGAAGGCCAGCATTCACACTCTTCTTCAATGGGTCCTTTCAACATTTGCTTTTCCCTGAACAGTGTTCTCTTGGAGTCAGGTTGGGGATTGTCAGCATTGTTTTTAGCTGCTTCATGCAGCTGCTCAAATTTGTAGGGGTGGGTGTGTGTGTTTGTGTGTGTGTGTGTGTGTGTGAAGGATTCTGCTTTCTCTAACAAAGAAGTGTATTGACAAGGACAATTTCAAATGTTTTTATATCTCAAATCCTTTGTATAGATTTTATATCCTTAAAAATTTACTTCTTTTTCATTTTACTGGTCTTGATGAAGATGTATCAACATTATAAAATTTCTGAAGTGTGCTCTGAAAACCTGAAAAGTGCAGGCATCAGGGATGCAAAGTGTGGGCTTGCAGGGAAAATCAGCTTCATGAAAGAGTTTGGGTTTTAAACTGCCAAGAAATATAGAAGAACTCATGGAAAGAGAGCAGTCCTAGTCTGAGAGAATAATTCTCTCCATGACATTAATCATGGGTGCAATCGTCAAATCAAAATGTGACCCTGGGAATGACTGATAAGAATCTGGAGCCTGAAGCTATTTTGTTCAGTGATACTGGAAGGACTTCCCTGGTGGCTCAGAGGTTAAAGCATCTGCCTCCAACGTGGGAGACCTGGGTTCGATCCCTGGGCTGGGAAGATCCCCTGGAGAAGGAAATGGCAATCCACTCCAATACTATTGCCTGGAAAATCCCATGGACAGAGGAGCTTGGTAGGCTACAGTCCATGGAGATGCAAAGAGTCAGACACGACTGAGCAACTTCACTTCACTTCACTTCAAATGCATGCTGAAGTGTGCTTATTGATTTTTGTGCCAATTATTAAAACTCTTCTCTAGCCATGCAGTAATAAACAGTTGCTTTCAGGGAGTTTACTAATTTCTTTGGACCACGTGATAATAAAAGTGCAAGATTTTTTTCATGCTCAGAAATGTGTTTTCTTGGAAGATCAAGTTTTCCAAGAAAGCGTCTCATTGTCAAATTCCCTTTTCAGATTCTTAGTACTTGAGATGTCTGGTTGTGAACTGAATGTGCCCACAGTGATTCAACCCTGATTGTTCATTGGCTTAATGACCCTGAATCCATCTTCTTTTACGTTTTCTGACTCCCTAACTTTTAAGTGATCAAAATCCTGCTATATTTTCCACCAGTTAGTCAGCAATTTGGATGTGATCCCAACAACGAGTAAGGACAAGTGACCAGCCTTTCAAAGATGAATTTCCTCTGTTAGCAGTTTAGCACTGGGTATACAGAAAAATTATCTATAGTAAGGGAACTCAATTGGCCTGAAGTTCTCAGCACGACTTTTCTCTATACTTAGTAGGTAAGTGTTTACAGTAAATTCCTCAGACTCATCAGTAAAGACGTGTGTCACTTCCTGCAGCCAGGCAGACCTCATCACATTTACTCGTGTCTGTATCTGGGAGGCCCAGGACTTAGGGAAGTTTTAGCTCATTCTTTTAAACTCAGTGGCAACATGGGCTCATCTTCAATTTGCTGCTTGAAAGCTTGAATCATGAACTGCTGATCAGAGAACATCGCCTCCCCTCTCATCACAGAACTGAACTGAACTGAAACGTTTGTTCAGTTGTATCCAACCCTTTGCAACCCCAAGGACTGTAGCTCTCCAGGCTCCTCTGTCCATGGGATTCGCCAGGCAAGAAGACTGGAGTGGGGTGCCGTTGCTTTCTCCAGGGGAACTTCCCGACCCAGGGATCAAACCCAGGTCTCCCGCATTGCAGGCAGATTCTTCACTGTCTGAGCCACGAGGGAAGCCCTCTCATCACCTAATCCACATTCATACATGAGAAAGGTCATTGCAGGAAAGCAGGGGTTTAAAGGGGCACGGATGCCCTGGCGTGCCCCAGACCACCCTGTGGATGAGAACATTTGATTTGGCCTAAAAGAGTCTGTTTGGGGGCATAAGAGAAATAAGACACTTCAGTTTACATCTTGCCCTTCTGTTTAATATTGATCTTAAGAAAAACAAGCCCTCGAGTCATGGCTAAGTGTAGTTTTTGTGAGACGGAAGGACGAGCACTTTCCTGTAGATCAGCGAGGGAATCAGCTCATGTGCCAGCCTGGACTTTCCCACGTAAGCCTGGGAGGCCTTGACCATGGCAAGTAGGTAGCCTTTTCTGATGGCCCGAGTCCTCTCTGGGAAGAAGAGGTGGTGAAGGTAAAAAAAAAAAAAAAAAAAATTCTGGAGGTCTTTAACCTGTTAGGGTTCATGATTCATAGCAGGGAAAAGGACTCTGAAATTTTCTTTTAGAACCTCTGGCTTGGCCTAATATTCTTCATTAATGTTATTTTTTTGCTGTGCTTGACCACATATATAATTTCTATGTACCAAATTATAAGCTCAGTAACATTTTACAGCCTGGGGGGCAACAGTCCATAGGGTCACAGAGTTGGACATGACTGAAGCGACCTAGCACACACACGCACACACTTCAGTGTCACTTCCACCGAGGTCACGATCTGGAGCACATCACAATGGCCAAGTCATGGAAGCAGCCTGAGTGTTCTTCAGGGGATGAAGAGTAAAGAGGACTTGGTGCATATGAGGCGTATGTGATGTTTCTATGTATGCATGCACTGGTATGTGTGTGCATGTGGTTAGTCGCTGAGTGGCGTCTGACTCTTTGCGACCTCCTGGATTTCAGCCCACCAGGGTCCTCTGTCCATGGGATTCTCCAGGTAAAAATACTGGGCTGGGTCATCATTTCCTCCTCCAGGGGATCTTCCCAACCCAGGGATAGAACACAGGTCTCCTGAGTCTCCAGCACTGGCAGGCGGACTCTTTACCAGTGGCGCCACCTGGGAAGCTCATGTATGCACTGTGTCTATATCTACACACGCACACAGTGGACTATCATTCAGCCGTGAGCAAGAAGGAAGTTCTATCATCTCTCAAGAACGTAGATGACTTTTGAGGGCAGTATGAAGTGGGTGAAAAGAGTCAGAGAAAGACAGACGTGGTATGATTTCACAAATGCGTGGGATGTTGAAAAGAAAATCAAACAGAAAGAGAGGACAGATTGTTACTTTGGGGTGAGTAGGGTGAGGTAAAGATTCCCCTCAAGGTGAACAACCCCACAAAGAAAAGTTGGAAGATGCCTAAGGTGACCTACTGCTGTGGAATTTGTTGTGATTACAGGAGTGTTTTATTTTTGTTTGTTCACTGTTAACTTTTGCTTGTTGGAATTTATAAGCAGAATTTAGTTGCTATTTGCAAACATTTGTTTGTCCTCCTCCCTCCCAATGCAAAATTTTCCCGAAGCATGTCTCTGTAGGGAAGAGAATGCCCTGTTTGTGGAGGAAGAAATCACTAATTGGTAGTTAACCATCTGCTAGTGAACTAAAGGAGAGAATGAACTTCTTCTAGGCCTGGGAATCTAGTCAGAAATCAGCCTTCGTATAGAGCATTTCTGATGGAAATCATTTCATCTTTTCATTGTTCCTGGCAAGGAGTGTACTTTAGACTTCGTCTGTTATAGGAGCTTCTCGCATCGAGCGTCTGGCTGTACCATTTCTTCCCACTTTCCCCATGCTAAGTGAGAGATCCCATGAATAGCAAATGGCCTCCCCGGAAACGGTGACATAGATGATGAACAGTTTCAGAAAGTGTGGCCCCTATATTGAAATACGATTAAGATAAATGTTTTATTTTGACATCAGGAAAAAAAAAAAAGCGTCCCCTCTTCTTTGCACAAGAGACATGTTGTAGATTTCCATGAGGGGAAACAAAAGGCCTGATTGCGTGCACACCTTTGGTAACTCCTGGCCTCACCAGCAGCTCCTCTGTGTTGCAGCACCGCCCAGGCTACCTGCCTTGCCGACCGGCCAAAGCCCGTGAAGGAGTATAGGTATCCCGAGAAGCTGCCCGGAGAGTTGTATGACGCCAACACGCAGTGCAAGTGGCAATTTGGAGAGAAAGCCAAGCTCTGCATGCTGGATTTCAAAAAGGCAAGCAAGTGTTGGCAAGTGTTCAATGCGAAATGCTTCATAAAACCGTTTTATTCGGTGAAGCTGACGTTGATGTATGCTGCGTTTATTGGGTACCTACCAAATGTCAAATCCTGTGTGTTAGGGCTGGCCCTGTATAACAGGAAACACATGTTTTACTGGCAAAGAAGACGGCCGTGGATGCTGCGGTAGGTATCAGCTTTCTCTCGAGTACTGACTTGGCCTCTTGGGTCGGTTCCTTCTGATTTATCATACGGGAGTTCAGTGAGAGCTCTTGGTTGGTGGAAGCTGGCAAATTAATACACTGCATTCTTTTCAAATGGTGTTTAAGGAACAGTGCTCACTGCCCGTGCTCCCCCACCTTCCTCGGACAGAGACAGAATTTACCATAAGGCAGTAGCCTATCTGGGACTGCTGATTATTAAATTCCTCAAATGAAGTATTTCTAGAGAAGCCTTTCATAGTAGTCCACTGACCCCAGGGACACAAGCAGAGTGGTTTTCTCACATAGATTCCCCATATAACACAGAGACACGTGGTCTTGCTAGACAAGGGAACGTGAAGATTTCATATCGCTCTACTAAACTGCTATCAAAGCCACCTATAAATGGAGTGAAAGTAGTTATTTTGGGGGCTTCCCTGGTGGCTCAATCCATAAAGAATCCACCTGCCAATGCAGGAGACCTGGGGTCGATCCCTGGGTCAGAAAGATCCCCTGGAGAAGGAAATAACAACCCACTCCATTATTCTTGCCTGGGAAACCCCACGGACAGAGGAGCTTGACAGGCTACAGTCCATGGGGTCACAAGAGTTTTCTTTCATCCTAGTTTATAATAAAATCAAAAGGAAAGTGGACAAAAATATATAGTCCTCCAGAAATCTCCAGCATTTCAGAACACGCTGGGAATATGCCCAATTTAAATCCAACATGATCATCTTCTTTCTTCTCAACTCAAGTAGGTCTCCCTGCAGAGTCAGTTACAGCTGTCTGCCAGAACTGGATGTTTATCTCCTCAGCTGGGTAATCTCAGCTTGGAACCGGAATAGTAAATCAGCTCGCATCAACACAGTATTCCCAGTGTTGCTTTTTCTGCTGGAGGAATATGTAAGATCCCTGAGAATTTTTTGTGTTACTCTTCTGTTTGCTAAGGAAAAGGAGCCCACTTCTAACATTTTCTTTCAAAAGTAGAGTGTTCTACAGCGTGCTGCTGGTTTCCACACTGTCTTGCTGAGACTGTGGGCGATCCTCCGTGGTAAACTAGTGCTGTTTGGAAAATACGGGGAGTAAGTTAAATGCACCATGTCTTTCTCTTGGCGTTATCGTTCAGTCATTAGGTCACGTCCAACCCTTTTTCGACCCCATGGACTGTAGCCCGCCAGGCTCCTCTGTCCGTGGGATTTCCCAGGCAAGAACACTGGAGCGTATTGCCACTTCCTTTTCCAGACATCTTTCTATTACTGAGGAAATATTTACACTCAGGGAAATGCATTTGTTTTAGGCTTAAAATTAAATTTTTACCTGGTAACCTTTTGTCAAACTGAGGTCCCCTCTTGGTCCTTGCTTGGTAAGAGAGTCTGTTAGTTTGTTTAATAGTATTATTTACAGCTTCTGTAGCCCCTGCAATATTTGTTACTCAGTATGTAATGATTTCACAGATGAGTGTTAAAATCTTTAACAAAGATTATATATTTTTCTGTTTTTCCCATTGGTTCTATTAGTTTTTGCTTTGTGTGTTTTGAAGCTAGGTTTTTAGGTGTGTGCAAGTTTTGGATTTATGTCTTCCTGATCCTTTCATGAATATAAAATAACTTTATTTTACTTTTGATAATGTCACTTTTCTTGAATTCTGCTTTATCTTATGCTGATACAGCCACGTCAGCTTATTTAAGAATACTCTTTGCGTATTTTTCCCATTCTTTAACTGCCCATTTCTATGTGTTTTTATGTAACATGTGTCTGTTGTAGCATCCTTTAGTTTGATATTGCTTTTGTATCGAGTGGAACAGTGTCTAGCCTTTCACTGGAATGTTTAATCCATTTATGTTTAATGTAATTATTGACATGGGACTTCCCTGGTGGCTCAGATGGTAAAGAATCCACCTGCAGTGCAGGAGACCTGAGTTTGATCTCCAGGTTGGGAAGATCCCCTGGACGAGGGCATGGCAACCCACTCCAGTATTCTTGCCTGAAGAATCCCCGTGGACAGAGGAGCCTGGCAGGTTATAATCCATGGGGTCACAATGAGTCGAATACGACTGAGCGATAAGCACAATTATTGACATAGTGGATTTAAATCTCCCATTTTGCCCTTTGTTTCCTGATCTCATTCCTTTTTTTGTTTCTGTTTTCTTTTGGGGTCACAAAGAGTCAGACATGACTGAGGGTCGTGGGGTCACAAAGAGTCGGACACGACTGAGCGATAAGCACAACAGTTACTGACATGGTGGATTTAAATCACCCATTTTGCTGTTTGTTCCCTGTTCTCATTCCTGTTTTGTTTCTGTTTTCTTTTGGATTAAATCTCTTTTCAAAAATTCTATTTTTTGAACCAATTTGCTTTTTAGCTATCTTTTTTTTGTACTTTTAGTGGTTGCTCTCGGGGAAGGCAATGGCACCCCACTCCAGTACTCTTGCCTGGAAAATCCAATGGACGGAGTAGCCTGGTGGGCTGCAGTCCATGGGGTCGCTAACAGTCGGACAGACTGAGCGACTTCACTTTCACTTTTCTCTTTCATGCATTGGAGAAGGAAATGGCAACCCACTCCAGTGTTCTTGCCTGGAGAATCCCAGGGACGGGGGAGCCTGGTGGGCTGCCGTCTATGGGGTCACACAGAGTCGGACACGACTGAAGTGACTCAGCAGCAGCAGCAGCAGTGGTTGCTCTAAAGCTGCATCTGTGACTTGCAACCTATGTAGAATTAGCATCATGTCACTTTATGGAAAATGCAGGATCCTTACAACAAATGGGTCCATGGAGCCTTCTTTCACACTTTGTCCTATCATCATGATGTATTTTCTTTCTTTTACAAGCTATGAGCCACATGGCACACTGTTACAATTTTTGTTTTAGAATGATTTATTACTTTTAAATAAAACAGAGTCATCTTTTATGTTAACCCACACATTTGCCATTTGTTATTCATGCTTTCTTATAGATCAGTTTCAAGCTGTGTCATTTCCTTACAGCCTGAAGAATTTCCTTTAGCATTTCTGTAGGACAAACCTGTGGCTATAAAGTAGCTCGGGTTTTCTTTATCTGAAAAACGTCATTAATTTGCCCTCAGTTTGGAAGAACGGTTTTTTGTGAATATAAAATTCTAAACAGTTCATTCTTTGTTCCTTTTTTTCCCCTTTCGACCCTTTAAAGATAGAGTTCCATTTTCATCTGGACTCAGCTGTTTCTAAGAAGAGCTTGTCATCATTCGTGTCTTTCTTCTAACGTTCCTAATCATGTATTTAGACAATTCATCAAACTACGCATTTGGTTTAAGTTTCATACGAGAATCGCCATTTGGTTCTTTTTTCTCTAGAGAATATCCCATTTGTTCACTTATGTCCATTTTTTGAATATATTATAACATATCACCTGCATTACAATTATATATTATGATGCATTATTTTATGTTATGTGTATTCATATTAGATTGTTATAGTAGGTGAATTCTTTTGATCCGCCAAGCCTTTGTTTTCTTATTCCTTTTTTTTGTTTGGTCACTCACTCATACCTGACTGTGGCCCCATAGACTGCAGCCCTCCAGGCTCCTCTGTCCATGGGATTCTCCAGGCAAGAATACTGGAGTAGGTAGCAATTTCCTTCTCCAGGGGATCTTCCAGACCCAGGAAGTGAACCTGAGTCTCCCATATTGCAGGCAGATTCTTTACTGTCTGAGCCACCATTACTCTTCCTTAGGGTTTATCTACTTGGGGTTTCCCTTAGCTCTAAGGCACAGCCTGTAAGACACTTGTGGTTCTTACTCATGAGACGTGGACTCTGGGCTTTCCACAGGATGCCCAGATGCTCACTGTATTTCTTCACACTTTGAGTGGGCCAGAACACTGCTTTTTCCCAGCACTGTGTATGCGTAATCTTCCAACCCTTATCAGCTTTCAGCTCAAAGATGCTGTGCTCTGCCAGGCCACTTGGAGTCTCATCCTGTGTATCAGCCATTCACCCCTTAGAGAAGGACCTGCAGGGAATCTTCAGGGCTCCCTATTCAGTTTAGCTTTTCCCTTTCTGGACGTTGTCCCACAAATTCTGGCTACTTCTGCAGCCCCAACTTGGATCTCTGCACCCTCAGTTCGGCGAGACTGCTGTTGTCTGCATAGGATCCACATTTCTGTACCGTGGTCAGCAAAATGTACCCAGGCAGGGAGCTGGGCAGAGGTGGCACTCACCTGATGAATTTCTCTTCTCTTGAGAACTATGTACTGTGTCGCTTGTTGCAAGAGTCTGAAATAATTAGCCAGTTTTATAGCTTTTAAATGGAGAAAAGTAAGCCTAGTACCAGTTACTTCGCCATAAGCAATTGAGAAGATACCTTTTGAAAAAAAAATTCCATCAAAGTCAGTATTTTAACATCATTCTCTATGATGTGAAATTATTTTTTAATGCAAATAAAACTGACATAGTTTTCTTTTTAGAAGTTAAATTCTACTCATGTGGCCAAACCTTCTAATATAAAGAATCTCAACTTTAGATACAGAGTGACAATTAGATTCTATATATTCCATGTGAATTGAAACATCTCAGGACATTCTCAATTATAAAATTTAATTTTTCAAATGACCTCCTGCTGAAATCTTATAAGAATGAGTCTATTTGATTAAGTTGAAATGTAAAGCTCTTGAACTTTTCTGATGGGAGAATATAAAATAATAAATAACAGAAAAACTACCCAGTGCCTAAACTAACCCTTGGCACTTAAGACCCACTCAGTACAAATTTGCTGGGAAGGGTTACAGATGGATGGATGATATTTTAGACAGGGTTAAACCTCTTTTAAGTACCAAGTTCTATTTTAGTTTGGAAACTTAAAAGATGATATGAATAGATATGCATTCTTCTCTTGAATAAATGGGTGTATGTTTGGTGTGTATATATGGATGTGTACATACTTGTGTATAAATACACATACACAGATGGTCATGGCTTTCTCGAACCACTGATGACTTGTATGCTGATAATCAGAACTGGTGATACAAACACACCACTGCTTGAAAAAAAATAATTGCCATAAATTATGTATCTTATTATATTATTTGTATATGAATTTTCAGTATATATTTTTGAGGAAGTCTAATACTAACAGTTTGAGAAAACAAATCTGATAGCACTCTATTCATGATGTGGACATGCTAAAACAAATCCAATCATCTGAAAATGTTTATTTTATTTGGAATGTTAGGTTGTGATGCTAAATTTAATCAGTGGTAAAGAATCCACTTGCCAGTGCAGGAGGCACAAAAGACACGATATGTTCGCTGGGTTGGGAGGATCCCCTGGAGGAGGAAAGACAGACCACTCCAGTATTCTTGCCTGGAAAACTCCATGGACAGAGGAGCCTGGTGGGCTACAGTTCATGGGGTCACAAGAGAGTCAGACACAACTGAGCTAGTGAGCACATGCACACAAACAAGTCAGTATTACCGAAACAGGTCACTGTGAAGCTGACTCTTAAATTATGGGATGGAATAGCAAGTGAGAGCCTTCATTGAAGAGAGTGTTCCTTAGCAGCAGAGATAAAAGCAAGAGTGAGCTCTTTACGTGGGCCTAAACATTCTTCTTCTTTTTTTTCTCCTGTTCTTAAAAACAAACAAACAAACAAAAAACAAACTTGGGATATAGCTGACTCATTGAAAAAGTCCCTGATGCTGGGAAAGATTGAGGGCAGAAGGAGAAGAGGACGAGACGGCTGGATGGCATCATCGATGCTGTGGACATGAACTTGGGCAGACCTGGGGAGATGTTGAGGGACAGAGAGGCCTGGCATGCTGCAGTCCATGGGGTCACGAGAGTCAGACATGACTGGGCACCTGAGCAACAATAGTTGCCTTATAGTGCTGAGTACTCCTGTGTATAGCAAAGTGAGTCAGCTCTATGTCCACATCTATCCTCTTTTTTTCATTTCCCTCCCATTTAAGTCAACACAGAGCATTGAGTAGAGTCCTCTCTGCTATACAGTAGGTTCTCATTCAGTTAAGTCGCTCAGTCGTGTCCGACTCCTTGCGACTCCATGAATCACAGCACGCCAGGCCTCCCTGTCCACCACCAACTCCCAGAGTTCACTCAGATTCACGTCCATCGAGTCGGTGATGCCATCCAGCTAACACCTTCAGTTCTTGGCATGCTGCAGTCCGTGGGGTCACGAGAGTCAGACATGACTGGGCACCTGAGCAACAACAGTTGCCTTATAGTGCTGAGTACTCCTGTGTACAGCAAAGTGAGTCAGCTCTATGTCCATATCTATCCTCTTTTTTTCATTTCCCTCCCATTTAAGTCAACACAGAGCATTGAGTAGAGTCCTCTCTGCTATACAGTAGGTTCTCATTCAGTTAAGTCGCTCAGTCGTGTCCGACTCCTTGCGACTCCATGAATCGCAGCACGCCAGGCCTCCCTGTCCACCACCAACTCTCAGAGTTCACTCACACTCACGTCCATCGAGTCGGTGATGCCATCCAGCTAACACCTTCAGTTCAGTTCAGTTCAGTCAGTCAGTTGTGTCCGACTTCTTGCAACCCCATGAATCGCAGCACGCCAGGCCTCCCTGTCCACCACCAACTCCTGGAGTTCACTCAGACTCACGTCCATCGAGTCGGTGATGCCATCCTGTCATCTCATCCTCGGTCGTCCCCTGGTCCTCCTGCCCCCAATCCCTCCCAGCATCAGGGTCTTACAGGTTCTCATTAGTTACCTGGCTTATGAAAGTGAATCTATACTCGCTCAGTATCAGTACATACATGTGTCAGTCCCAGTCTCCCAGTTCATCCAGCTGCCCTTCCCACTTCGGTGCCCATTCGTTTGTTCTTTCTATCTCTGCTTTGCCAATAGGATCATCTATACCATTTTTAGTTATTTTGAACACTGTGTCTTTGTTAAGTTCCTGTTCTGCTTCATCAACATTGCTTGGTGTCCTGAACTGACAATCTGAGGTGCAGCATGTGAGAATTGGAAATCTGATCACCTTAGTGTCCTGGGTACTGTTGGTAAATTGGGATGCCCCCCTGCCACCGTGCCTGCCCCACCCCCTCCAGCATTTATTGCATTCCACATTCCTATCCCTGGAACCATTATTTAATAGTATCTTTGTTCCAAGAAGACCCTAAAATTTTATTAAGAACGTAATGATCATAATGCTAGTTTAATACCACCCTTGTACTTAATCCAGAAGTTGGCAGTAAAGTCAAAATATGATAAAACCAAGAGGGAATAATTGGATTTGAGTTGTTTAGATAACAAAATAAACATCATTTGAGATACTAGGGTTTCTATTTGTTTTCCAGGATAGAATGTCACATTGTTATTAAATGGCCAGCATTTATATAAAGACACCAAAGCCTCAAATACTTTGACATGTTAGAACACAACAACATGAATTATATATTTCAAGGCTCTTGTAACTCTTGATTTATTTCTACCTGGGGGCCTAGAATTGGGGACTGAGTAGTTTGAAGTATGGGGCTGAAATACACAGATGGCATAAACTGGGCACAGGCTGAAGAAGAGACACATCATATGATTTAGTGGGGCGCTGATGGCCACCAGCCTCCTCTATCTACATGGGAGCCTCTTACTTAAAAAACTTAAAAACCGTCACTTTCATTAGTATCTTCCATCTATATGTCTATATTCTGCAGAATGTTTCCCAAAACTATCATGTAAGAATACTATGAAAATACTTTTAGTCTCACTGTAGTATTTTCATATCATAAGGTTACCCTCCTAAATCATCTTAGATGTTTTCATGATCACAATTCACTGATCACTATTATGATCATTTTACACTAAAGAAGTTTCTGCTCACTCTGTCCAACGTTTCCACAGAAACAAACTAACAGATGTTTGACTCACTCAGAAAGCATTTATTGAAAGCCAGCCAGGTGCTAAGCACTGTTCCAGGTATCGATGACAAAAACATAAAAATAATTTAACATTTTAAAGCCCCATTTATTTTACCCTCTTCCATCATCTCCAAAACCACCCAAGGAATTAGCAGCATTGGCTGCCTCCAGCCACAGCCATGAACCAGGCTGGGAACTGGATGTGAGCTCACATCTCCTCAGGACTGGAATAGAGAAAGGACCCTGGCATGAGTTTGGTGCCTGTCGGGTGGCACGCCCTGAGGCGGGCACAGGACCTTGGGCACTTCATGTGGCCCCCGGGACAAGCTGATGGGAAGCTACATACAAGGAGGATACCCAGGTTCTGCCTGCCCAATCTGTCCTGCCCAATTCACACCAGATACCTTCTCAGAAGCCCAAACCCTCCCCTGGGCCGCTATGTCCGTCTCCTGCTAACCCAGCCATAGGAGCTAACCATTCCGTTATCATGCACTTTTCCATCTGCGTGTCCTTCCCTTTGCTTGTGCTTGCCCAGCCGCCTGAATCAGTAGGTCATGCCAGGGCAGGTACCCCTCCCCTGCACCAGTCTGCAGTCTGTGTGTGATTTGTCATATTTCCACACAGACCTTGAGCCTGGGTCCACGAGTTCTGATTTTAAGGAAGTTCTGTTTGTATCCTGGTTTTCTGTCACGACGTCATCCGTGCAAACAGAGCTTCCTAGTTGTCTCTTTGGAGACTTACAGACACCCAGCCCCCTGATGTTATGGATGCCTTTAGGTCTTCTTATGGCTCTGATCTCTAAACACCATTCCGGCCACGAACAGAGACCCCATACTAATTAATGTCATGAGAACCAGGCGCAACACTGACCACCAGGCATGACACGTTTGCCCCAGTAATTCATGATTCTGTCAGGCTCCAGAGAAAATACAATTTAACAGTACCATGATTGTAACTGCAGGAGGTTACTATGAACACCTCGAAACAAAAGCAATGAATTGATGTCCAAATTAAAACACGAAAAGCTTCTTAAAATTCCATGTTCTGAAAATCTGTCTTGAGACACAAGTGGGGTTGGGGGTGGTGGTGGTGTCTTTAACAACTACTTTAACTGTTAAATATATAATGAATAAATGTATGGAGATTTCAGAATTAAGTTTTGTGAAGGTAAAATCCATCTGGATTGCTAAAAGTGAAATCTTTCAATCAGTCACTCATACAATGCAGAAAGCCTCGTCTGAGCTCATCTCTACCATCGTCGAAACAGGAAGTAGAGGCACAAATGCCGTGAAGTGCCATCTTTCAGACAGAACTATGTGGAAGTTTCGGGGAAGGCAATGGCACCCCACCCCAGTACTCTTGCCTGGAAAATCCAATGGACGGAGTAGCCTGGTGGGCTGCAGTCCATGGGGTCGCTAACAGTCGGACAGACTGAGCAACTTCACTTTCACTTTTCTCTTTCATGCATTGGAGAAGGAAATGGCAACCCACTCCAGTATTCTTGCCTGGAGAATCCCAGGGACGGGGGAGCCTGGTGGGCTGCTGTCTATGGGGTCACACAGAGTCGGACACAACTGAAGTGACTTAGCAGCAGCAGCAGCAGCAGCAGCAGCAGCAGCAGCAGCAGCATGTGGAAGTTTTGCTGTGTTGCATGTTCTTTATAACAAGAAGCGCCGTAGATGCAGATATTAAATGTCTTGGGAAACAGTGCAGCACTGGTTCAAATATTCAGAACAGTTGTACAGATCATTTAAGAAATGTTTTCGTTATGTGCACTGCAGCCCCCACCAGCTTTCCTGAAGGTCCCATCATTTCATGACCCCCACGGTCTACCCTTCACTAAGATGTTCCTTTGGATCTAAAAGCATAAATAATTTCTCACAGTTGGAGAGGCTTTTTATTGTGATTAAAGCTCAGATCTTGTTCTGTTTTGCGCATGAATCAGCCATGTGCGGCTTCCTTCCTCTGCACATGCCATTATTATTTCTCATCTTTCTTCGCATGAGCCCTTCATTCCTTCTCTTCGGAAAGAGCCAGACTTGATCTGAAGAGTTGACTCATCTGTCCCTCTTCTCCCATTCCTTTCCTGAGTCCTTCAGGCGAAGCTCTTTTCAAATGGCAAGCCTGCCCTGCACCATGTTCTTTCCCTTGTAGCAGGGGAGCCTCTTCCTGTGTGCACCAGTGGTGATTTACACCTCATCTACTCCTTCTAAGACCATTCTTGAGAGAGTAGGTCTGGTCATATTGCTTATGGAACCCCATGTCTAGCTAGATACCTGGCACATTCTAGACTTTCATCAAAGATTTGGGGTTGGTGGATGGGTGGGTAAATGAATAAATGGATGACTGGCTAGAGAAATGGACACGTCAGCAAGTTTCATAGTCATCTTTGACATGGAAATGAGGATTCAGAGTTGCAGAGGTTAGTGAAAGGTAGGAGCAAGAGTGAATTATAAAATGTTATGTGTTGTTGGTTTTTAATTTCTTAAGTTTTAATAATTTGTACTTTTCTTCAATGTCTGGATTAACATATTTTATTTTTAACTTAGGAAGTATAATTTTGTTAAATGTGTGATGAATGCTGCTACTGCTAATATAAATAAATAGAGCTTCCGGGATAGAATGAAGTTGGACCATGTCTAGAACATGAGACTTCTGGGCCATTAGTCTACCACGTGTACCTACTCATGAGTAGACATTAGCTTTTAATTTATATCAGTTGTTTTTCCCTTAAACTTTTCAATGATACTGGGCTTTCCAGGTATCTCAGTGGTAAAGAACCCACTTACCAAAGCAAGAGATGCAGATTTGATCTGTGGGTTAGGAAGATCCTCTGAAGGAGGAAACGGCAACTCACTCTAGTGTTCTTGCCTGGAAGATTCCATGGACTCAGGAGCCTGGCAGGCTACAGTCCATAGGATGGCAAAAGAGTCACACATGACTTAACAACTAAACAATGACAACATTTTATCACAGCTGTGTGGACCATTTGTAATACTAATGACATTCTTTCCATTTTAGGATATCTGTAAAGCCCTGTGGTGCCACCGGATAGGAAGGAAATGTGAGACTAAATTCATGCCAGCTGCAGAAGGCACTACTTGTGGGCATGACATGGTAAGAAGCTCACTTTAGGTACAGACATCATATTCAGATGTCAGCCTTTCAGCCATACATCCTTCCTCCTTTTGTCTTTGTATTTCTGAGCCTGTCTTCCTGATCTTTATGACACAACTGAGTGACTGAACTGAACTGATACTATGTCGAAAGATTGCTTGCTGCTGCTGCTGCCGCTAAGTCGCTTCAGTTGTGTCCGACTCTGTTATTAATTCTATGAAGAGGACTGACTCCCCTTCTCACTTTTCTAGTGATGCATTGATGAGATACCTGCAATTACTAGACACTGATGTTGGGCAACAAGTGATGGCTGATTCTGTTTAATGAGGGGGAATGTTAAACTCTCGACTACCTTATAATCATACAAAGAACTAGTGTTCAATAGTTCTGATAAAGCCTCAGAGCATCCGTTGAAGACTGTGGAACAGAGCCTTTTGACTACTGCTCCTGGGAAAATAAGATGCTGTCCTGGGGAAAAGAGAAAATTCATAAAATGACAAGTTCATTACTAACTGGGAGACAATGACAACTCTGTCATTAAAACTGAAAATTAAATTCTCTTAGTGCCCGAGTAATATTTTAATTCTTTTTTTTAAGCTGCACGGTTGTATTTTTCAGACTATAAAAGGCCACTGAAAAAGATAGAAATATGTCAGAACCAAATTGTCACCATAACCATTTTTTCTTCTATGTATCTGAACTTTTTAGTGATGCTAACAAATACAAAAGGGAAACATATGCCTGAATATTATTGATCTAGTATATTTAAAGTCTGAAGTATACTTTGTTACACTATGCTGCTGCTAAGTCACTTCAGTCGTGTTCGACTCTGTGTGACCCCATAGACGGCAGCCCACCAGNTTCTATGTATCTGAACTTTTTAGTGATGCTAACAAATACAAAAGGGAAACATATGCCTGAATATTATTGATCTAGTATATTTAAAGTCTGAAGTATACTTTGTTACACTATGCTGCTGCTAAGTCACTTCAGTCGTGTTCGACTCTGTGTGACCCCATAGACGGCAGCCCACCAGGCTCCCCCATCCCTGGGATTCTCCAGGCAAGAACACTAGAGTGGGTTGCCATTTCCTTCTCCAATGCATGAAAGAGAAAAGTGAAAGTGAAGTTGCTCAGTCTGTCTGACTGTTAGCGACCCCATGGACTGCAGCCCACCAGGCTACTCCGTCCATTGGATTTTCCAGGCAAGAGTACTGGGGTGGGGTGCCATTGCCTTCCCCGTGTTACACTATAAACATATTTAAATGTGAATAGTTGACTCACTGGAAAAGACTGACGCTGGGAGGGGTTGGGGGCAGGAGGAGAAGGGGACGACAGAGGATGAGATGGCTGGATGGCATCACTGACTCAATGGACGTGAGTCTGAGTGAACTCGGGAGTTGGTGATGGACAGGGAGGCCTGGCGTGCTATGATTCATGGGGTCGAAAAGAGTCGGACACGACTGAGTGACTGAACTGAACTGAGTACAGAAAGAAAGGATTTACAGTATTAAGAAACAATGTTAACATGCTGTTGGGTTAAATTATTGCAATGCTGACTGAGAAAATGAAGAGAAATGAGGTAAATTTGCCTAGGAATAGGAGAAGGCAATGGCACCCCACTCCATTACTCTTGCCTGGAAAATCTCATGGACAGAGGAGCCTGGTAGGCTCCAGTCCATGGGGTTGCTAAGAGTTGGGTACGACTGAAGCGACTTAGCAGCAGCAGCAGCAGCACCTAAGAACCATTCATCCTACACGTGTTAATATGGTTTATTTTCAGACTTTCTAAGGGTGGGATTGATATTCAAATCTGTCTAGAGATATATAGAGCAGTAAACTAATCCATAACGAAAGAGTCTAATAAGAATGCTTTTAGTTTCTCAAAAGGCAGAAGGAGAAGAGAGTGACAGAGGATAAAATGGCTGGATGGCATCCAGTGGCATGAACTTGAGCAAACTCAGGGAGATGGTAAGAGACAGGGAAGCCTGGAATGCCACAGTCCATGGGCTTGCAGAGAGTCAGACATGACTTGACCACTGAACAACAGTACCTTAAAAGAGGCAATGCATGTGCTGAGGGACTGCAGTGTAGAAATACCAGTTGTCACAGGACACCAGGGGACTTGGGCTTCCCTGGTGGCTTAGACGGTAAAGAATCTACCCACGATGCAGGAGATCCAGGGTCGGGAAGATCCCCTGGAGAAGGAAATGGCTACCCACTCCAGTGTTCTTGCCTGGAGAATCCCATGAATGGAAGAGCTTGGTGGACTACAGTCCATGGGCTCCCAAAGAGCTGGACACAACTGAGTGACTGACGCTTTAACCAGGCAATTTACCTGAGCTTTAAGCTGCAGGTGATCATGACTCCCTGCACATAGTTGATTGCAACGTTTTCAAAATTATGCTGATTTCTTGAAAGATTGATAGCTCTCCCATTGTTGCCCTAGTGATGGTGCATGCCAGTATGGCTTGGCTCTCCAGGCAGCCTGCTTTCTTTAGAATCTACTATTTTTCTGGGATGATGTAATAACTCTGGTGCCACCGGTATATTATCATTGCATTCTGTTTACCTTGAAAGCACAATTGTTGTTGTTCAGTTTCTAAGTTGTGTCTGACTCTTTGGGACCCCAGGGACTGCAGTACACACCAGGCCTCCCTGTCCATCACCAACTCCCGAGTTCACTCAGACTCACGTCCATTGAGTCAGTGATGCCATCCAGCCATCTCATCCTCTGTTGCTGATTTTCATTGGTATTTTTTTTATTATGTTTCCAAATAGAGCTTTTTCCTTCAAATTGAAAAGAATTAGCGCATATTAAGCCAGAATGAATCCTCACGAACTGCGTGACATTAAGTGTTCTGCCTAGAATCTTGTGGGCACCCAATGGCCAGGATGGGACAAGCATCAGAGGCCCCTGTAAAAGCTTCTTTGCTGTTCATTGTGTGTCTTTGTGCATCACTGGTCCACAGTGTCCACAAGGTGTACTGACTAAGAAGCAAGCATTACCAAAAGTCGGTGTCCTAGTACTTTGGGGTATTCCAGAGCAGTGGGTGTGTTCAGATAACTGACTGTAGCTCTTCAGCTTCTGTGCATCTCTCCCCTGAATGGGAGCCTATTCCCCTCTGCCGGCTATAACAGTGAGGCTCTGGGTGGACATGCATGCAGGTACACCTGACCAGTGGTCAGTGCATCTTTTAGTGACAAGAGCTGTCCTTAAAGCATTATATACATTGAATCCCCACAAGCATCCAGAGGGTAAACCTACGGTAGCCGCCACTATAGACCCAAGAACTCTTCCAGGAAGACGACACTGGGTTCCCTGTGCTCGCGCCATGAGAAATCCATAGCAAGGGGATGAGGACCCCGGCCTGGATGAGGCCAAAGCAGATGCTGGCTCTTCAGTGATCCCAAATGTAAAATCAAACCAGCTCTCACTTTGTGATTATCTTTGGTACAAGGACTGGGTCAGTACCTTGGGTCCCTGGAACAATTCAGTCTGGTGGTTTCCATCATGCCTGATGCTCAGAGGAGGACAGGCAGGCTCCGGGCAGCTGAGTCAGTGCCCAGGTCATGCACGTAGCTGAGCTGATATGTGGGGCTCGTTTTCCCCTCCATGGCATCAATTTTCGTGACTCATTATGCTGCCTCCCTGTCTGTACTGGGTTTCAGAGTGACAGTGGATTCCATGGTCAGCATCACAACAGGATGTGTGCTTCATGGTGACATCACACTGCCCAAGAGAAAGCCTTCTTTCAAGTCATCAATAAAATATAAAACTGTGACCAAATGGGATGGTTCTTAGAAATATAGCCAGTGCTTCTTCAGACATTTTGTGTGTCTAGTTAACATAAGGATGTTACACTGACCACCTCACTCACCAGCTGCACAGGTCTGCAACCTGTGAGAAATTATGCTCAAAAGTGTGTGCCTGCATGTTTATATTTGTGTGTCTACATGCAACTTTCTTGGGAGAAGATGTAGTGGCTTCTCCTCAAATTCACAAAAAATAGCTTTTTAAAAATAATTTTTAAGAATAGTCCCTTAAGGATAATCTTGGTCGTGTATCCAGAGAGAATGATAATTGGAAAAGATACATGCACCCATATGTTCATAACAGCATTATTTACAGTAGCCAAGATATGAGAGCAACCTAGATGTCCATCAACAGATGAGTGGATAAAGAAGGTGTGGTGCACGTGTGCAATGGAATATTACTCAGCCACAACAAGGAATGACATAATGGCATTTGCAGCAACATGGATGGACCTAGACATTAACATACCAAAGTGAAGTAAGCCAGGCGGAGAAAGACAAATAGCATATGATATCACTTACTTGTGGAGTCTAAAAAAGGACATGAATTTATACACGAAACAGAAACAGACGCACAGAGAGAGGAAACAATGAATGGTCACCAAAGGGGAATAAAGCAGGAGCGTGGGATTAACAGACGCTCATCCCTATACATAGGGTAGACAGCGAGGCCTACTTTACAGCACGGGGAACTATGTTAAATGTTGAATAATGCCCTACAAGGAAAAAGAATCTGAAAAAATACATATCTGTGTAAGTATACCTGAATCACCTTGCTATGTGAAGCTAGCACAGCATTGTGAATCAACTGCACTTCAATTTTACAAAAGGATACTCTGAAAAAAAAACAGCAAAAAAAAAATGCTGTTTTTTTGCAATGCAATTATTGAAGCAGTGATTATCAAAGCAAAAGACTGGGAAATGATGCAAGTGTTCATCACAAGGACACAGACTGGAAACACACTTACTGGAATGTTTTGTTGCTGCAATAAAGGAGTGAGGGATGTGTCTACCTTCTTCTGTGGAATGAACTACAGAATATAGAGTTAAATGAAAAAAAGAGAATGGAAAAAGAGGTGGGTAACATGGAGTCATTTGTGAAAGAAAAGGAACGATTAATCTACATTATTTGCTTATGTCAAAAAATAAAAGAATAAACTCCAAGTTTCAGAAAAACATTACATAAACCCTTTGTTGTCGTTCAGTTGCTCAGTCGGGTCTGACTCTTTGTGACCCCATAGACTGCAGCACTCCAGGCTTCCCTGTCCTTCACCGTCTCCCGGAGCTTGCTTAAACTCATGTTCATTGAGTTAGTGATGCTGTCCAACCATCACATCCTCTGTCATCCCTTCCCTTCCTGCCTTCAATCTTCCCCAGAGTTGGCTCATCGCATCATGTGGCCAAAGGATTGGAGATTCCGCTTCAGCATCAGTCTTTCCAGTGAATATTCAGGACTGATTTCCTATAGGATGGACTGATTTGATCTCCTTGCAGTTCAAGGGACTCGCAAGAGTTTTCTCTAACACCACAGTTCAAAAGCATCAGTTCTTCAATGCTCAGCCTTCTTTATGTTCCAACACTCACATCCATACCTGACTATTGGAAAAATCATAGTTTTGATTCTATGGACCTTTGTGGGAAAACTAATGTCTTTGCTTTTTAATACATTATCTAGGTTTTTCTTAACTTTCCTTCCAAGGAGCAAGTGTCTTTTAATTTCATGGCTGCAGTCACCATATGCAGTGATTTTGGAGCCCAAGAAAATAGAGTCTGTCACTGTCTCTATTGTTTCCCCATCTATTTGGCATGAAGTGATGGAACCAGATGCCATGATCTTCATTTTTTGAATGTTGAGTTTTAAGCCAGCTTTTTCACTCTCCTCTTTCACCTTCATCAAGAGGTTCTTTAGTTCTTCACTTTCTGCCATAAGGGTGATGTCATCTAAATATCTGAAGTTATTGATATTTCTCCCGGCAATCTTGATTCCAGTTTGTGCTTCATCCAGCCTGGCATGTCACATGATGTACTCTGCATATAAGTTAATTTAGCAATGTGACAATATACAGCCTTAATGTACTCCTTTTCCAATTTGGAACCAGTCTGTAGTTCCATGTCAGTTTCTAACTGTTGCTTCTTGACCTGCATACAGCTTTCTTAGGAGGCAGGTAAGGTGATCTGGTATTCCCATCTCTTGAAGAACTGTCCACAGTTTGTTGTGATCCACACAGTCAAAGGCTTTAGCATAGACAATTAAGCAGAAGTAGATGTTTTTCTGGAATTCTCTTGCTTTTTCTATGATTGAATGGATGTTGGCAATTTGATCTCTGATTCTTTATGTCATTTTAAAACAAATCCTTATGTCATGTAAACCCTTTATGTCATTTTAAAATAAAACTAGACCAAGTTTTATTTAAGTAATTAATAAGCATCCCAAGAAAAATTAAATAATTTAACCTAGCCAAGTCCCATTTAGGCTTAACCATGACTTGACAGAGGAATTATCCAAGTGACTTTAAAACCCAGCGCTTTCTGCATCTCAGGTCGAATGTATCCAGTAGACACCAAGTACTAGAAGGAATCATAAGCTGTTTTCAGCGACCATATCAATATTGATAGGTTGTTTTTACCTTCCTAAAACTATTATTTTCTAGTCTCCTACACAGTGTTTGCCATCAGAATGCCAACTGTGCCCAGTGCGTGAGTCCATCAGTGAGACAACCAAGGCCACTGAATGCAACGGTCTATCTTGTGTAGCTTTTGCGTGTGGTGCAAGTGAAGAAACCACGGGGACTTTAGCAGAATAACATCAATGGGCACTCCTCTGGAGGAAGGGGGGCTGATAGCATCCCCTGCCTTCCCGGGACAGGTGGAGCCCTGTGTGGGTTGTTTCATGTCCTCGGAAAGCTGTGTGACCTCTGACAGGCATCATTTAAAGCCTCCAGGCTCCCAGCACAGGTGCTTCAGAGCAAAAGCACGAAGCGTCGGATGGAAATGACAAAGTGTTGAGACACACAGACCCTCCAGTAGGACTTTTCTGTCCGACAGTCAGTCTGTTCTGACGGCAAGAGATGAAGAGCATGTTGTTGCCAGGGAAGGTTAGAGTTTACACACCTGAGAGGTGAACAATCGGACTACGTGTTCCTGCAACAAAACTTGACCACACGTGCGGGATTCCAGCAGCTCAGACAGACGCCTGAAAGCTAGGCTTCTCTGTGTCTTCCCTTCATGCGGATTTACAGAACAAGGCTAACTTTCAAAGAAAAAAGAAAAGCAGCATCGATATATATGCACTACCGTGTGGGAAACAGACAGCTGGTGGGAGCTGCTGCGTAACCCAGGGAGCGCAGCACGGTGCTCCCTGATGAGCAGGGCGCTGGGACGGGGGCGGGGTCTGGGAAGGAGGCTCGGGAAGGAGGGGAGCTATGCATACATGTGGCTGATTCACACTGTGGTACAGCAGAAACTAACACAACGTGGTAGAGCAGTTATACTTCAATTTTAAAAAGAAAAAGCATCGGTAAATGCATTTTCATATGTGCTCCTGAGGGCAGGGGGACTGACGTCTGCTGATACGACCAAGCTTCCAGGGCTGAGCATTGCGGTAGTGATGAAGCCAGTCTCCACCCACAGTCAGGTCACTGTTCTTGTTTTCGTTTTCATTTTCAGTGGTGCCGCGGAGGGCAGTGTGTGAAATACGGGGACGAAGGCCCCAAGCCCACTCACGGTCACTGGTCAGACTGGTCTCCCTGGTCCCCTTGCTCCAGGACCTGTGGAGGAGGGGTGTCACACAGGGACAGGCTCTGCACAAACCCCAGGTGAGCGCTCAGACCTCCCTCCTTCCCAGCGAGCCATCTCTCTGTGACAAACTTCCCAAAGAGTATGTGGAAGGAAGCTCGGGGAAAATAATTCTATACTTCCCGTATTACTGCAAAAGAATTCCAAGGCAGAAAGCCCTTTCACTCGGGCATTTGGGGGTGTTTACTGTCCCTTGCAGCCAGTGGAGGATGACTGCTTCTTCCATCCCCATCTGATGTCCTGGCTTTGTCACAAGGAAGCTGGGAGTAGAAAGAAGCTGCCATCTGGAGAGCAAAGCAGTTGAATTTCAGGCTCATTTCTGCTTTTCACCACTGCCCTTCCTTAGTCATGCTCTGCTTTTTGGAATTCAGAGAACAGAGGTGCCCACCTGCCTCCTTCAGGGAGATGAGCAAATACGTGCCACTCGTCTTCAAAGTTCTAACCTGGGTTCTAACCTGCAAACGATGCACCCAATAAAAAAGGGAAGCACTACCCATATTGTAAGAATGTAACAAGTGCCAGGGGCTTCCTGGAAAGGCACTTTCCTTGGCTGGTGACAGTAAATACCTTAACATTACCTGCTCCCTCTCCCTAACAAGCCCGATTCAAGGGAGGGGTGAGTAGCTATTCTAAGGCAAGGTGCTAACCACGAACTATACATTTCAGACCATCGCATGGCGGCAAGTTTTGCGTGGGCTCCACGCGAACTCTGAAGCTTTGCAACAGTCACACATGTCCCCACAACAGCGTCGACTTTCGCGCCCAGCAGTGCGCCGAGTTCAACGGCAAACGGTTCCGAGGATGGTTCTACAAGTGGAAGCCGTACACCCACGAGGAAGGTAAATCTCAAGTCTCGCCTTCTGGCAGCAGCCTCGGCGCCCTCACTCTGTAAAGAGCTGCACAGGCTGCAGAGTGGGTCCAGGAAGACCGAATCCCGTGAGGCCAGTCACAGGCGCTGTTCTGGTCGTTGGGTCTGTTCTACCTGCCCCGGGGCATCTTATTTAAACCTGACCAGCTGTGTGCTCAGAAAAATGGCAAGCTAGATAGCAAGTCTGTGCAGAAGGCCATGGAATCCTTAAAGAGGTGATGGAACACTCAAAGTACATGATTTATTGATAATGAATCAATTCTTTTAAAATTACAAATCACAGTAGCTGATGGTGATATGGCGATGAGTGTCTCACCCATTGAATGATTAGCATTGCTGAAAATGAAAGAAAAATATCCATATCTTTTGGAAAATCAGATACTACACTGTATTTGGAAAGGTTAGATCTATAACTTAGAAACCAAGAAGCTTATTTGTACTGTATGTAAGATTTTACTCTCCAAATGGAGAGAAATACGTATTATCATTATAACAACTTGAACTCAGTAGCTCAAGTAGTATAATTTGAGAATAAATTCAAAGAACACCTAATCATCGTGTTCTTTGGAATTGAGATTATCAGGAAATACTTGGGGAATACATAAGTTGGGCCTTATCTCACCTGGCATTTACTTTAACTATCTCAATATATATAATGTTATCATGGTGAGAGGTTTATGAAATCAGTAAATTCTGGAAGGAAAATTGAAGCAGTTTTACACAAAGGCTTTTTTGTTGAGTTATTACTTCCAAATTCAGTAAAAATTAAGCCAGTGAGAAACAAGGAAGCAGGAGAATAAAGGAGAAAGAACTTTGAGATCAGGGTCAAAAAATCTGTGTGCTGTTTCTGGTTTTCCTAGTCTTCAGTAAATACGTTCATTGATCATGGAAACACATATTAAATTTGATTCTTAGCATTATTCAGTCGGTTCTCTTATCCTGCACAATAGAGAACGTATTTGTATATGAACATTGGGCCAATGAAAACTAAGGAAGAAAAATATTTATTATCAACTGTTCCTTTCTTTAATATTTATTATCAACTCTTGCCTTCTTTACTGAGAAGAGAACAACAAAAAAAAAATTTCTACAAAAGTTCGTATTAGCTATATAAATCATAAATCCTTGAAATGGGTATGAACTTCATCTTCCATTCTTAAGTACATAATGAGATCCATATTCTCTGTGACAATATTTTTGCCAATTCATTATATTTTTTAAGAAAAACCAATATTCTTTGGAGATTTCATCCAAAAGTTATTCCCTTTATCAGTTTAAAGATATTATGTGTTTTAGTAAATGTAGTAGCTAATTAAGACATTTTGTGATTATTTCAATTATTTTATTGTTTATTTATAAGAATTTTGTATATTGCTGCAAAATGGTAGTGATTTTTTGCATTTCTACACAGATCAGTTAATTATACTAGTAAAACAGTTGAACAGTAATGCAGTTTAAATCAACAAATGTTTATTGAATGCCTGCTATGTGCCAACCACTGTGTATAGAATGAGGATCAATAAAGGACACAGTAGAGTAAAAATTAATAGTGAAGTTTTAAAAAATAATTTTAAAATGAAAGGGAAAACAAAGCCAAAAGAGGCAATTTTAAAAATGTCTTTGCTATGTATTATTGTGTGGGAGTTTTTATGGGCAAAAACAGAAAAGAAAAAGTCTATAACATTTAGAGCAAAAAGTGATCAGAGCTTAAGTATCTTTCTTATTTGTGTTTGTGTGTGTATTTCTCTTTAAGATCAGGACTTCTGCAAACTCTACTGTATCGCAGAAGGATTTGATTTCTTCTTTTCTTTGTCAAATAAAGTCACAGATGGGACTCCATGCTCGGAGGATAGCCGTAATGTTTGTATAGATGGGATATGTGAGGTAATAATGATCATTCATTCGTTCAACAAACATCTCCCAACAGTCCGCTTTGTGCCAGGCATCCTGTAAGGGGCTAGGGAGCCCACACCCTTTCGCTCCCTGTCACAGCCCAGAAGGAGAGAAAGCCATGAGCACAGAAGGAGCTCCGCGGGAGGGGCAAGCTGCTTCCCTCTTAGACGTGGACCCAGGAAGCTCGCAGAGCTGCTGGGGAGGGGCTACGTCTGGAAGTATGAGAGGGAAGAGGGGCGTGGGGGAAGCAGGGAGGGGGCCTGGTGGTGCAGGGATCGTGGGCTGCAAGAACGGGTTCGGTGGTCAGGGAACGAGCAGGCGGAAGCTGGGGGACGCTGAGGGTGGTGAGTGGAGGAGGAGGTGCTCGCAAAGGGCTGTTTGCTGCCGGAAGACTCGGGTGGTTTTACCCTCACGTTTCGGTGGAAGACACTGCGACTGGGGACCGGCAGACGAAGCATGAGACGGCAGTCACCTGGCGGTGGCGTCCAAGGGAAGGAAGCCAGGGACAGCTTAGAGCCAGGGGCCACTACGTGGCTCTGCCGGGGTCTTGGGGAGATCACAGCCTCACTCCTGCTGGAGAGGGACTCAGGGCGTGGGCTGGGAAACAGGCGCTGCTGCATGGACCCAAAGCCCCGAGCTTATCACCATGTGCAGAAGTGAGATGTGGGGAGCATTTCGTTACATTAATAAACAAAGGGAGAGGGCTATGTGCAGTGACAAATACTGGGCTTTTCAGGGAAGTGACTCAATATCTGTATTCAGTGGAGTCCAGAGACCTTGATCCCAGATCTGATTTTCTCTAAAAGTGTAAACTGTGACTGCGGTAAAGTCAGACCAGCACTATGAGGTTAGACTGAAGCAGCACACACAGGGCTTCCCTGGGGGCTCAGACGGTAAAGAATCCACCTGCAGTGCAGGAGACCCGGGTTCCATCCCTGGGTGGGGAAGGTCCCCGGGAAGACCCCTGGTGGGCTACAGTCCATGGGGTTGCAAAGAGTCAGACACCAGACACAGCTGAGCAACTAACACAGACACACACACACACACACACACACACTGTTCAGATCTCTTTCAGCTTCAAAACGCTCAGCTCCCCACCCACCATGTCTGATTATCAGTCAATTTGTTAAATGTCTCATTGTTTTTATGTATTCATAGTGATAGAGTGTCACAATTCCTTATTTGTAATTGTAAAGTCCAAAGAGCTGCAAAATGGAAAGTTTATTTGGTTGTAAAATATAAGGCAACTTGAATTTACTTGTTTGCAAAGCTGCCTTGAACTGATGAGACTGTCTTCAGTTATGTTTATCCCACTCAGTGTGTGAGTTTTACAAACATCATCGATGTCCCCGCATCTTATGTATAATATGTTAGTTACCTTCCTGCAGTCCAAAAACCCTGAGTTCTGCAGTGTATCTGGTCCTGGTGTTTCAAACAAGGGGTTGTGGACCCTGGTTACTTCATTTCTGAATGGATTTTCTTTTTTACCTAGGTAGCCTATATCTTTTGCTAGGAAATGTAAGACTAGCAAGCATCATAGAATTTATAAAGAGCTGCTAAAATTCTAAGACCATAGCCAAATGTGCCATAATTTGCGAATAACAGTCCCATGGTCTACGTTCCTTCTTTGTCTCTACACAAGACAATTCAAAAGCATGAGGTGAATTCCAGTGGACCCCCGTGAGGCCACATCGCTTGTCATTTGTGCTTGGCTCTTCACGTCGGGCTGAAATTTACCCACGTCTCCCACAAGACAATCCAATAGGTGTAATCCAGGGCTCCAGACAGGACAGTCATGTAGCAGTGCCAGAGAGGACGGGCTGTGTTCGCCACGAGAAGGTCTCCTCCTTTGGACGGAAGCATAGCGTGCACATACTGGGTATCCAATAAATATTTGTTAACTCTCCCATGTTGGTGAAGCTTTTCAGCTCTCCGGGGGAAGGTTTGTGACTTCGCTCCTGTCGTCTTGTCTTTCATGAATGACCCGTGGCCTTGTGGGTCCCACAGAGAGTGGGGTGTGACGCCATCCTGGGGTCCGATGCTACGGAAGATGCCTGTGGCGTGTGCCAGGGCAACAACTCCAGCTGCACGACGCACAAGGGCCTCTACGCCAAGCAGCACCGCGCCAACCGTGAGTCCGCCCGAGGGATCCGCCCACCAGCCGAGCAGAGACGGAAAGGCACCCTCGGTGGGAGGAGGGGGCTGTAGAGAAAATAGCCAATAGGCAGGGTCCTGAGAGCCCCATGTGACTCCTGGCCTGCTTTGCTTCTCAAACCTTCTGTTTTGATTAGAAGTGGTTGCTAGGTTATTTCAATTAAAGCGGTTCTTAGAAACCATGAATATTACAATAGCTCTGTTCCAATTAAAAAAAAAAAAAAAACTCCTTTATAAGATTCATGGAACTGGATGGCCAAACTAGACCTCCAGGTTCCAAACTCTGATCCCCAAGGGCTGGTCACGGAGAGCCACGGGCCCTGGGCTTGGCCGTGCGCTGCTGAAACACCACCTTCTCCCCTCCTGTCTCCTCTGCCCAGAGTATTACCAGATGGTCACCATCCCCTCTGGAGCCCGGAGCATCCACATCTATGAAACGAACGTATCTACCTCCTACATTTCCGTGCGAAATGCACTCAAAAAGTACTACCTGAACGGACACTGGACGGTGGACTGGCCGGGCCGGTACAAGTTTTCAGGAACCACCTTTGACTACAGACGTTCCTACAAGGAGCCTGAGAGCTTAGCCTCTCCTGGGCCAACCAACGAAACGCTGATAGTGGAGGTGAACCCCAGTCTCCTGCTCTCAGGGCTTGGACGGGGGGTCTTGGGGCATTTCTGTCAGTTCAAGGCTATATTGGTGAAATATCACATCCCCAGAAAATTGTTTGCAGTTAATGTCTCGGAAACAAGACTAATCAATGCACAGACTGAGTGGGCCAATGGACTGCTCGTCTTTCTCTCTAGACGTGTGATGAGATTTATAAGGACACTCACCATGCAGTCCTGGGTTTTCCATCTTTATTAGTGGATCGTGACCTAAGCCCGCTTCTCTCCTGTAAGCTCTGCGGCCATGAGAAGCGGCCGCGGAGGGGAGCTCTGTCTGTGCCTGTGTTTCGGGTGGGATCAGGATTCTCCCGAGTCCTGCGTCGGGGAGTCCCCTTTCCCCACCCCCAGGGAGCCCCGCACCCCTGCCCCCCTCCAGAGGTAGGGCTTGTGTCACCTGTTGGAGGAGCTGGTGCCTAGGGGCTCCAGGAAATTTTAGGTCTTTCGAAGACCCTGGATGTCTGTCAGTATCCCCACCCTCTCTCTTAATCCCTGTCTTCCTTTTGTAATCTCACCTCCTGGAACGAGAAAGTCCTCACCGGTGAAAGCTAAACCTTAGAAAGGGAGCCACAGAGGCCGATATGGTCACCCAGGGAGACAGCTGCTATCAGCTTCCCTCTGAACGCACTTCCTGACAGAAGCGCAGGCTATAGACTGTCGGGTGAGGAGATGATGGCTCTCTGGTTCATCACAATGGAGTACATAGCAGAGCACTGGGCACGTAAGAGACCTTAACAAACCCATATCTGGCTGGATGGAAGTGAAGCAAGGGGCACAGGACATCTAGGCGCAAAGAAGATGCTTCATCAATCAGGTTGTAGAAAGCCAATAGCCAAAATGTATGGCTGAGGCCTTCGAAAATCCGCTTCATCAACTTTACCTTTCGCTTGTACCAAATGGCCTGACAGAACTCAAAAGTGCTTTTGGTCATCATTTCGAGGACAATACCAACATGAAATTGCCTACATGCTGGACACCTGGCTGACGCACAGCCCAAGATGAACTCATCACCTTAAGGAGGGACAGCATCAGCCCAGGAAACAAACTATTCTGCCACTTGTATGTAACCCTGGGAAAGCTGCTTAACTTCTCTGAGTCTCAGTTTCTCCATCTGTAAAATGGGGATAACTGTACTTACCTTACAGAGTCATTACAATATTCAGTGCTTAGGTCGGTGGTTCAGTAAGTGCTAAATAATGTTAGCTCTTTCATTGCCCCCTCTCTCTGTTCCCAAATCTGGATCTCTTCTGGTGCTTCCTATGCTTAGGAATGCTACCACCATCCACTCAGGCACCAAGCCAGAAAATCCAGCGTTACCCCTGCCTCCTCCTTCTTCACACACCTCCAGCCCTAGGCCTCAGTCTTCCAAAGTCTACCTTATTCATTTCTCTTGCTATGTTTCATCACCGGCTTTTAGTTCAGATCCCAAGCTTCTCTTGCTGGATTGTATAATACTAACCTCTAAGTTCTGGCCTGTCTCCCTTCTACCCATCTTCCAGGGTGCTTTGAGAGTAACCTTTCTTCAGTTGGTCAGTCAGTTCACTTGCTCAGTCATGTCTGACTCTTTGCGACCCCATGGACTGCAGGATGCCAGGCTTCCCTGTCCATCACCAACTCCCAGAGTTTACCCAGACTCATGTCCGTTGAGTCAGTGATGCCATCCAACCGTCTCATCCTCTGTCGTCCCCCTTTCCTCCTGCCCTCAATCTTTCCCAGCATCAGGGTCTTTTCAAATGAGTCAGTTCTTCACATCAGGTGGCCAAAGTATTGGAGTTTCAGCTTCAACATCAGTCCTTCCAATGAAAATCCAGGACTGATCTCCTTTAGGATGGACTGGTTGGATCTCCTTGCAGTCCAAGGGACTCTCAAGCATCTTCTCCACAACCACAGTTCAGAAGCATCAATTCTTCGGTGCTCAGCTTTCTTTACAGTCCAACTCTCACATCCATACATGACTACTGGAAAAACCATAGGAGAAATATTGTATGACATCACTTATATGCGGAATCTAAAAAGAAATGATACAAATGAACTTATTAAAAACGGACTCGTAAACTTAGAGAACAAACATGGTTACTGGGGGAAAGAATGGGGGAAGGGATAGTTAGGGAGTTTGGGATCGACATATATACACTGCTGTGTTTAAAATGGATAACCAACAAGGACCTACTGCATATCACTGGGAACTCTGCTTAATGTTATGTGGCAGCCTGGATGGAAGGGGCATTTGGAGGGAGGATGAATACATGAATATGTATGGCTGAGTCCTTTGCTGTTCACCTGAAATTGTCACAACCTTATTAATAAGCTATACTCCAATATAAAATTAAAAGTTTTTTAAAAAGTAAAACGTAGGTCAAAAAAGAGAGTCACCTTTCTAAAATAAAGATCTGATTATGTGATTCTCCTCTTAAACCCAATCAGCAGTTTCCACTCACCATAATCCTATTTGGCTTTCAAAACTCAGCCGATTCTCACTGCCCCCAGGCTAACTTAGACACTTCTCTTCCTGCTAACACAGTGCATTTTGGCATGAAGGCCACTACTCTCTGCCCTCCCACCCTCATCCCGGTCAGGCTGTAAGCCCCTTAAGATCCGCACCTTGCCTTTCACTTTGATTCTCTAAATCTGAAAACAGCACTTGGCACATCACAGGTGCTCAAAGATGTTTGTCACATAGACGGAATGACGAATGGAGGGCAAAGCAGGAAAAGAGTCTCCTCCAAAACACTCATCAAACAATAGGGAGAGAATCAAAGCCAAGATTTCTGCAGCCGAAAGACAAAAGACCATGGACCAGACAGGAAAAAATGACTGTCAGAATCATCTCACATATGGGGCAGGTGAATAGTGAGGGGAAAGCCTTCAGATTTGGTTTCAAATAGGAAACGCTGGCCAAAATATCCCAACGTCTAACACAAACAGAAGTGAAACCAGCAAAGAGACCCAAATGATCATTATTAATTACCCTGCCACTTTAGTTCATTATGTTCCAGCACAAGCCAAACTAATTAGGTCTTATTTTACAAACAAAATTTTCATGGCCTGCTACATGAAATTCTTCTTTAATAGGTAGCATCTGCTGCAGTTATTTCATCCGTTAATTTTGTAACCTCCAAAACAAACATGAGGTTCATGTGATGTGATTCAGACAGTAGAGATGGGCTGGAAGCCTGGGGATGCACATGCGGTCTTAGTCCCCAAGTCAGCCACTCGTCCCGGACAAGCCTTTCCACAGTCTAGACAAATGACGGCAAGTGAGCCCAGCCCCTAGAAGGCAGTGCTTACACAGAAAAGAAGCCCAGTCATTCACGTGGTGAGTGTACATTCAGAACTCACCCAGCTGTTGCTTTAATTCATTGTATGAGTATCTAGGTTTAAACATGGTAGGAGCCTGAAAGAAGTGGTACCCATGGCACCTGGGCTAACCAGAGGCAGCTTCCTGGATAAGAGGGACTGGAACAAGGCCTTGAAAGATGGTAGAGCAAGAACAGCAACGACCTTTTTGAGGAAAGTGATGTCAAAGTCACTCAATCCTCTCCCACTCTTTGCGACCTCATGGACAGTAGCCCACCAGACTCCTCTGTCCATGGAATTCTCCAGGCAAGAACACTGGAGCAGGTAGACATTCCCTTCTCCAAAGGATCTTCCCAACCCAGGATCAAACCCAGGTCTTCTGCACTGCAGGCAGATTCTCTACCATCTGAGCCAACAGGGAAGTCCCCTTTTTGAAGAAGGACATATAATAAAATCAAAGGGCAACATGGAGCCTGGGGGGTCATGGATCTTTCTGTTTTCCTAGTTCTGGTCTCTCCAGGGTGCAAGGCCTTAACCCTCACACCAGGAAAAAATCTGAGGCACAACAATGGTCACAGTTCAGAAAGCCACCACTGTCACCAAATGCCCTGTGCCCCTCACCCCCGCCTTGTGATGAGGCGACTTGGGCTGCTGTGGCAGACCTCCCAGAGGGCACTTGGCAGGCCCCTTCCCATGCCGATCATGCTTCAAGGATACAGAGGGGCAGACGGCATGGTCCTTGGCCTTGGCAAAGAGAGGAGTCTCAGATACAAAGCAAAAAATGTCAAAAGGGCTGGCTGGAATGTGAGTCTCAGCAGCGCCATCATGTTCTTCTGGGTCTCCAGGAGACGTGGCTCCAGCTGCCTCTAGTCTAGCTCTTCCTCCTGAATGTGGGAAGGTGATGCTCTTTGAGGGACCAGCCAGCCCTGACTTCTTCTCCCAGTTGGCAGCATTTTCCTTGGTGGAAGATTTGCAAAGGCTCCCTCCCCTTCGCTTGGCACAGCAGGAGAAGTCCAGCTTCCTAGGAGGTGGTATCCTTTGCCCTTTGGGGCTCCTGGATCACATCTTCTGGGCTATTGCAGACTGCTTCATTCCTGCTGACTCACATGCTGACAACAGCTGTCTCAAGCTCCTACCACAATTCAAGTACTTTCTGCTCTGGCACTTCTTTGCCCTGCATCACTCAGGAGCCCAGAAGACAGGCACAACTGTGACCCAGGGGAACCTCAAGCAATGAGCAAGAGGAGTGCATCTCCAGGACAGTCCATGGGGCAGCTCAGAGAACACTTTTTATTTTGAAGATTTCTTTTTTAATGTAGACCAGAACTAAAAAGCCTCTTGATGAAAGTGGAGAGTGGAAAAGTTGGCTTAAAGCTCAACATTCAGAAAATGAACATCATGGCATCTGGTCCCCTCACTTCATGGCAAATAGATGGGGAAACAGTAGAAACAGTGTCAGACTTTATTTTTCGGGGCTCCAAAATCACTGCAGATGGTGACTGCAGCCATGAAATTAAAAGACCCTTACTCCTGGGAAGGAAAGTTATGACCAACCTAGATAGCATATTGAAAAGCAGAGACATTACTTTGCCAACAAAGGTCCATCTAGTCAAGGCTATTGCTTTTCCAGTGGTCATGTGTGGATGTGAAAGTTGGACTGTGAAGAAGGCTGAGCGCCGAAGAATTGATGCTTTTGAACTGTGGTGTTGGAGAAGACTCTTGAGAGTCCCTTGGACTGCAAGGAGATCCAACCAGTCCATTCTGAAAGAGATCAGCCCTGGGATTTCTTTGGACGGAATGATACTAAAGCTGAAACTCCAGTACTTTTGCCACCTCATGCGAAGAGTTGACTCATTGGGAAAGACTCTGATGCTGGGAGGGACTGGGGGCAGGAGGAGAAGGGGACAACCGAGGATGAGATGGCTGGATGGCATCACTGACTCGATGGATGTTGAGTTTGAGTAAACTCCAGGAGTTGGTGATGGACAAGGAGGCCTGGTGTGCTGTGATTCATGGGGTCACAGAGTTGGACACGACTGAGCGACTGAACTGAACTGAACTGAACTGAATTTTAAAAGTCTTTATTGAGTTTGTTACAATATTGCTTCTCTTTTCAGGTTGTGCTATTTTGGCCATGAAAGAAGTGGTATCTTAGTTCCAGGACCAGGGATCAAACTCACACCCCTGTATAGGAAGGGAAAGTCCTAACCACTGAACTGCCAAGGAAGGCCCAGCAGAGCACTCTTTATCACCAAACTCCAGCTGCCTGTGATGGTGCCCTTGATTATAGAGCCTTGTGTTGGCTTCCCCTCTGCCCTGTCTCTGCGTAGCCCTCAGTGCCATTTCCTAGAATGATCTTTCAAATCAACTACCCTACACATCCTTGACTCAGGCTCTGATTTCAAAGCAGAACCAATCCACACTGAGACAGTGCCTCTGCTGCTGTTGGAAATAACTTCACAGATGCAACTCTGCCCACCGGCATGAGTTTTCCCTCTATGGAAGGATTAGTTCCTGAGTGCAGACCCAAACCAGCCCAAACCTGCCAAAGATTCTCCCCAGATGGTCAGCCTCTAGGTCTTGCCAGTTCTTTTGTTCTTCTCTGCAGTGGTCCTGGAGAAGGCTCTTGAGAGTTGCTTGGACTGCAAGGAGATCAAAACAGGCAATCCTAAAGAAAATCAGTCCTGAATATTCATTGGAAAGACTGATGCTGAAGCTGAAGCTCCAATACTTTGGCCCCCTGATGCTGGTTAAGGTTGAAGGCAGGAGGAGAAGGGGATGACAAAGGATGAGATGGTTGGATGGCATCAACAACTTGATGGACATGAGTTTGAGCAAGCTCTGGGAGATGGTGATGGACAGGGAAGCTTGGCATGCTGCAGTCCCTGGGGTTGCAAAGAGTCAGATATGACTGAGCAACTGAATTGAACTGAACTGAATCATAGCTTATATTTTTTAAAGATGTAAAAGAAGAGAGGAAAAAAAAACCTTCCTGTGATTTTTGCTTTGTTTTAATATTGAAAGTAGCAGAAGTTGTCTTTTTCTTTTGTAAAGATACAGCTAACAAATGCATGGTATTATTGGGCAAATTATGTAATGATGATAGTTGTATCTGTGACAAAAAGGAAAAAAAAAGCTGACCTCAAGTTTTATTTCAGAATCATAAGGCAGTCTACATGTCAGGACATCTGGATTCCATGTCCAGATGAATTTTCACTCTCTGTGTGACCCTGGGCTGGTGCCATTACAACTTCTGGCCCCTTAGTTTTCTACAGGTAATCTGAGAATAAAAGTGCATGAAGTGATATATGTGAGGACATATAAGTGATTCTGAAGAGGCACAATTCATTTTCATTGTCTTTGTTAGAATTCCACGACTCTGGAGTTCAAGTAGAGCAATAGATGCCCTAACAATGGAAATTTAACCACTCGTTCATTCTGTCAGCAAATACATGTTACAAGCCATCTCTGTGATGGGCCCTTTTCTCCATGCTGGGGGTCAGGAGTGGATAGGATGGGCATGGGTACAGTTGCCCTCTCACAGCCGGGGATTGGCTCCCTAGCTGGAAATCGAGTAACATAGCAGATGTCCAGAAAGAGTGCTTTCTGAATGATATTTCTGCTTCAGATCCCCTCCTTCCTCGAGCCACTGCACTTGCTGGGGATGACTTCCTGCCGCACACACCCACACTTTGACACAGTCTTCACCTGGAGACTCTTCCTTGTCCTCTGATCAGCTGGTCTATCTTACCTACTTAAATGGAAACCTTGTAAAAGGAGCTATATCAGTGTATCCAATATGTATCAATAAGCATCTGTTGAATGAAGAGTAAAGAGCATATCTAGTGACCTGAGGGTAGGTGTGTGTGTATCTGTGCTCAGGCGGGTCCAACTCTTTGTGACCCCATGGACTGCAGCCTGCCAGCCTCCCCTGTCCATGGGATTTCTCCAGGCAATAATACTGGAGTAGGTGGTCATTCCCTTCGGATCTTCCTGACCCAGGGATCAAACCCCTGTCTCCTGCATTGGCAGGCAGATTATTTACCACTGAGCCACCTGGGAAGCCCCAGACTGAGAAAAGAAGTATGAAGTAATTGTAAGACCCCCATGAATAAAGTAGAGGAAGACACCTGAAGAAAAGCCTGGCCTCTTTCATGCTGACCACACTTTGCTCCAGCTTACAGTCTGAGCAAATATGATTAGGATGGCTCCCACGGTAAAGCATCTGCCTGCAATGTGGGAGACCCAGGTTCGATTCCTGGGTTGGGAAGGTCCCCTGGAGAAGGAAATGGCAATCCACTCCAGCACTCTTGCCTGGAAAATCCCATGGATGGAGGAGCCTGATAGGCTACAGTCCATGGGGTCGCAAAGAGTCGGACATACCTGAGCACCTGAACTGAAGTCCACTTATATCATCTGTCCAAGTCTTCTCATTCAGAAGAGAAACACTACATCCATTAGAGTATTTAGTATAAATGAATACAGTTTACCCTTCAACAATGTGGCTATGAGCTGCACAGGTTCACTTATATATGCATTTTTTCAATCACTATATTAACAAATTTTTTTGAGATTTGTGATAATTTGAAAAAAATTGCACATGAACAGTGTAACTTCAAAATACTGAAAAAATTAAAAAGTTAGATATGCCATGAATGCATAAAATATATGCTGTCATGCAAATAATATACAAAGAATGTGTTAATTGACTGCTTATGTTATCAGTAAGGATTCCCATCAATGGTATATAAGTTTTAGGGAGTCAAAGTTCTGAGATTTTTGACTGCATGGGGGCCAGGAGCCCTAAACCTCATGTTTTTCAAGGGTCACCTATACTCAATATGTGTTTGAGACTGATCACCAGGGTAACCAGAGGGTGACTAGGTGAAGATTCTAGAATCCATGTCATGTGAAGAATGAGTTGAGGGAAAAGTGGTTTACCTGGGGAAAATAAAATTTAAAGTACGCAAGACACCTACTGTGAAATTTCTGGCAGGTTGTCACATACAGCAGAAGTACATTTACTAGCTGTGGTTCAAAAGCAAAGAATGAGAACCAATGGACAAGAGGTATGGAATAAGTATTTTGGCAAAATATAAGAACAAACATTTTAGTAACTGGAGCAATCCAACCACAGGCGTGGCTGCCCCACTAGGTAGAACAGATAAAACGATCCTGTGCTGCTCAAGGTGAACCCATGACTGGTTGCTGAGCTGTTGTTACTGCCCTGTGGTTAGATATTTACAGAAACTAAGAGGGCATTTAGAAATGTTTACAGTAATCAGCCATTACTCTGACACTCAACCATGAACCCATCTAGCTAAACAGGGGAGAGACTAGTTCTTTTCAAAGTCTCCTGGTGAGCCAAATGTGGCCTGAGCTGGATTAGCCATGCACAGCTGGGTTAGTCATGTTGCAATGTGGATGCCTTAGCATCAGTCTGTCACCCTGAAAGTACTATACAGTCTAGAATATATTGCTTTCATCAATTAAAATTATTTAATTTACTTTTCACTATAAAACTGTTGCAAATGGCTATTGATGAGAAATTGAAAATGAATTTTTCAAACAGTATCACTGGTTTCATTTTGAGTAAAAGTTAAAAAATTAAATGTCATTAGTCTGCTGAAATTGCTTTAAAAAGCAGTTCCTCTGTTCCCACTAACCTAGCTCAAGTTTGTCTACTATGATCAATATTGAAACAAAACAGAAACAATTTTTATATATTTATATTCTTCAGTGTATCAATCCAACCTTACTTAGATTAATTAGAAAGAAAGACGCTAACTCATTTGTCACACTAAAATGTTTATACCTAGTGTCCATTTAGATTACATGTATAGGTACTGAACTTGGTATTGTACTCACGATCTGCTATACTACTACAGAACGGCAAACACTTACTAGCGTAAAAACAATTCTATTAATCACCTAAATGCACACCCAGATAAACATACATAGCTTTTCTAATTGACTTTTCTCTCATGCTATGTTTGTTTTGATATTTATCTCAGTTCAGTTCAGTTCAGTTGCTCAGTCATGTTCAACTCTTTGTGACCCAAGGACTGCAGCATGCCAGGCTTCCCTGTCCATCACCAACTCCTGGAGCTTGCTCAGACTCATATCCATTGAGTCAGTGATGCCATCCTACCAGCTCATCCTCTGTCATTCCCTTCTCCTCCTGCCTTCAATCTTGCCCAGCATCAAGGTCTTTTCAAATGAGTCAGTTCTTTGCATTGGGTGGCCAAAGTATTGGAGTTTCAGCCTCAGCATCAGTCCTTCCAATGAATATTCAGGACTGATTTTCTTTAGTATTGACTGGTTTGATCTCCTTGCAGTTCAAAGAACTCTCAAGAGTCTTCTCCAAAACCACAGTTCAAAAGCATCAGTTCTTTGACACCTGGCCTTCTTTATGGTCCAACTCTCACATCCATACATGACTACTGGAAAAACCATAGCTTTGATTAGATGGGCCTTTGTCAACAAAGTGTAAAGTGTACATAATTGCAAATACCAGACCTATGACTGCTATGTTACAAATTGATTTTTAAAAAAATTCCCTATGAAGTCCAAAGGAGGCAAAAGAGATGGTTGGAGACTCAAAATGTGTCAGATAAATAAGACTTAACAGAATTAGAGCTTTTTACTTGGATTGGAAGAATTAACAACATCAAAATGGCCATACTACCCAAAACAATCTACAAATTTGATGTGATGCCTATCAAATTACTCACGACATTTTTTACAGAACTAGAGCAAAACAATCCTAAAATGGGTATGAAACCATAAAAGACCCAGAACTGCCAAAGAAATCCTGAAGGGAAAAAAAGCAAAGCCAGAGGCATAACCCTCCCAGACTTCAGACAATACAGCAAAGCTATGGTAATCAAAACAGCATGGTATTGGCACAAAACAGACTTAAGGCTCAGTGGAATAGAATAGAGAGCCCAGAAATAAACCCACACATCTACAGTCAATCAATTTTCAACAAAGGAAGCAAGAATATACAACAGAGAAAAGACAGTCTCTTCAGCAAGTGGCACTGAGAAAGCTAGATAGCTGCAAATGAATTGATGAGTTTAGAACACACCCTCACATCACATACAAAAATAAGTTCAAAATGGCTTAAAGAGTAAATATAAGACATGACCCCATAAAACTCCTAGAAGAGAAAATAGACAAAACATTCTCTGACATAAATCAAAGCAATGTATTCTTAGGTCAGTCTCCTAAGGCAATAGAAATAAAAACAGAAATAAACAAATGGGACCTAATCAAATTTATAAGATTTTGCACAACAAAGGACACCATAAACAAAATGAAAACCTTCCTATTGGGAGAAAATATCTGCAAATGATGTGACCGACAAAGGCTTGATTTCCAAAATGTACAAACAGCTCATATAACTCAATAACAAAGAAACAAACAACTCGATTAAAAAATGGACAAAAGACCTAAATAGGCATTTCTCCAAAGAAGACACACAGATGACCAATAGACACATGAAAAGATGCGCAACTTTGCTAATTACAGAAATGCAAACCAAAACCACAATGAGGTATCACCTCATACTAATCATAATGGCCATCATCAAAAAGTCTTCAGATAAGAAATACTGAAGAGGGAATGGAGAAAAGAGAACAGTCTTACTCTGTTGGTGGGAATGTAAACTGATTCAGCCACTATGGAAAACAGTATGGAGGTTCTTTTAAAAACTAAAAATTAAGGTTACTATTAATGTATGATCCAACTCTTATGTAATCCAAACCAGGAGTAGGCATACATACAGAGAAAGTGAAAGTCACTCAGTTGTGTTGGACTCTTTGTGACCCGCATGGACTATACAGTCCATGGAATTCTCCAGGCCAGAATACTGGAGTGGGTAGCCCTTCCCTTCTCCAGGGGATCTTCCCAACCCAAGGATCGAACCCAGGTTTCCTGCATTGCAGGTGGATTCTTTATCAGCTGAGCCACAAAGGAAGCCAAAAAATACTGGAGTGGGTAGCCTATCTCTTCTCCAGCGGATCTTCCCAGCCCAGGAATTGAACCAGGGTCTCCTGAATTGCAGGTGGATTCTTTACCAACTGAATTATCAGGGAAGCCCTTATACAGAGACAACTCTAATTCAAAAAGCTGCCTGCACCTGTATGTATGCAGCACTATTTACAATAGCCAAGATGTTGAAGCAACCTAAGTCTCCACAGACATATAAATGGGTAAGGAAGATGTGGTCAATATATTCAGTGGAATAGTACTCGGCCATGAAAAGTATGAGATCATGCTATTTGCAGCAGCAGAGATGGACCTATAGATTATTATACTAGATGGAGTACAGGGAGTCACAGAAAGACAAAAGACCATGACACAGTTTATATGTGGAAGCTAAACTATGATACAGATGAACCTATTTACAAAACAGCAGCAGACTCACAGATACAAAAGTCAAGCTTGTGGTTACCAAAGGGCAAACGGGCAGGGGGTAAATTAGGAGTCTGGAATTAGCATGTGCAAACTACTATATATAAAATAAACAACAAGGTCTTATATACAGAAAAGAAAACTGCTATATTCAATACCTTGTAACAAACTACAATGGAAAAGAATATGAAAAAAATACATATTTTTATAACTGAATCACTTTGCTATATACTGAGCTTCCCTTGTGGCTCAGCTGGTAAAGAATCCACCTGCAATGCAGGAGACCTGGGTTTGATCCCCAGGTTGGGAAGATCCCCTGGAGAAGGGACAGGCTACCGACTCCAGTATTCTGGGCTGGAGAATTCCGTGGACTGTATAGTCCATGAGGTTGCAAAGAGTCGGACACAACTGAGCAACTTTCACTTTCCTTCACTTTCACTTGCTATACACCAGAAACTAACACAACATTGTAAATCTACATGCCAATAAAATTTTTTTTTAAGAAATAGAGCTTTTTAATCTTGAAAAGATAAAACCTCAAGAATACATCAAGGACTTTCCTGAGTCCAGTGGTTAAGAATCTGCCTGCCAATGCAGGGGACAAAAGTTCAATTCCTGGTCTGGAAAGAGGTCACATGCTGTGGGGCAACTAAGCCCGAGCACCACAACCACTGAGACCGCACGCCTAGTGCTCCACAACAGGAGCAACCCCTGCAATGAGAGGCCCAAGCACTGCAAGGAAGAGTGGCCCTCACCCGCTCATCGCAGCTAGAGAAAGCCTTGTGCAGCAGCAAAGACTCAGCGCAGCCAAAAATAAATTTTAATTAAAAAAAGGACATATCACTGCCTTTAAAAAAAGCTCACAAATATCACAGCAGAAGCTAAGGGAATTATTAAGAGGTATACTGAAAAGAGGAGAGTGAAAAAGTTGGCTTAAAGCTCAACATTCAGAAAACAAAGATCATGGCATCCGGTNTCCCATGAATCGCAGCACGCCAGGCCTCCCTGTCCATCACCAACTCCCGGAGTTCACTCAGACTCATTACCGTATGTAAAATATATAGCCAGTGGGAGTTTGATGTATGACACAGGGAACTCAAAGCCAACCCAAAGCCATTGCTCTGTGACAACCTGTAGGGATGGGCTGTGGAGGGAGGAGGAATGGGGGACTCAGGAGGGAGGGGACACATGTATGCCTATGGCCTATTCATGTTGATATATGGCCAAAACCATCACAATATTGTAAAGTAATTATCCTTCTATTAAATAAATAAATTTTTAAAAAGAAATTGATGCTATAATTATTTGTGAAGATATTTCCAGATAACAATAGATCAATAATAGTATAATATGGGAGAAGCAACACCACGTCTAAGGAGCAGCAGCTGCACGGGTGCAGGAGGGCCGAGAGGAGCTACTCCACGTTCAAGGTCAGGAGGGGCGGCCCTGAGAAGATATCCCTCGTCCAAAGTAAGGAGAAGCAGCTGCGCTTTGCTTGAGCAGACGTGAAGGGATACCCCACGTCCAAGGTAAGAGAAACCCAAGTAAGACAGTAGGTGTTGCGAGAGCGCATCAGAGGGCAGACACACTGAAACCATAGTCCCTTTGACTACGCCAAAGCCTTTAACTGTGTGGATCCCAATAAACTGTGGAAGATTCTGGAAGAGTTGGGAATACCAGACCACCTGACCTGCCTCTCGAGAAACCTATATGCAAGTCAGGAAGCAACAGTTAGAACTGGACATGGAACAACAGACTGGTTCCAAATAGGAAAAGGAGTACGTCAAGGCTCTATATTGTCACCCTGCTTATTTAACTTATATGCAGAGTACATCATGAGGAACGCTGGGCTGGAAGAAGCATTAGCTGGAATCAAGATTGCCGGGAGAAATATCAATAACCTCAGATATGCAGATGACACCACCCTTATGGCAGAAAGAGAAGAACTAAAGAGCTTCTTGATGAAAGTGGAAGAGGAGAGTGAAAAAGTTGGCTTAAAGCTCAACATTCAGAAAATGAAGATCATGGCATCTGGTCCCATCACTTCATGGCAAATAGATGGGGAAACAGTGGAAACAGTGTTAGACTTTATTTTTGGGGGCTCCAAAATCACTACAGATGGTGATTGCAGCCATGAAATTAAAAGATGCTTGCTCCTTGGAAGGAAAATTATGACCAACCTAGATAGCATATTCAAAAGCAGACATTACTTTGCCAACAAAGGTCCGTCTCGTCAAGGCTATGGTTTTTCCAGTGGTCATGTATGGATGTGAGAGTTGGACTGTGAAGAAAGCTGAGCACCGAAGTATTGATGCTTTTGAACTGTGGTGTTGGAGAAGACTCTTGAGAGTCCCTTGGACTGCAAGGAGATCCAACCAGTCCATTCTGAAGGAGATCAGTCCTGGGTGTTCATTGGAAGGACTGATGCTAAAGCTGAAATTCTAATACTTTGGCCACCTCATGCGAAGAGTTCACTCATTGGAAAAGACCCTGATGCTGGGAGGGATTGGGGGCAGGAGGAGAAGGGGACGACAGAAGATGAGATGGTTGGATAGCATCACCGACTTGATGGACATGAGTTTGAGTAAACTCCAGGAGATGGTGATGGACAGGGAGGCCTGGCATGCTGCAATTCATGGAGTCCCAGAGTCGGACACGACTGAGTGACTGAACTGGAATTGGAATAATATAATAATATTATATATATCAATAATATAATAATAAATATGCTAAAACTCCTCCATGGTAAATGGAAACTGTGCCTCTTGGATCCATGTTCTATATGAAGAGTCAATAAGTTTTAGGGACAGGCTATTCCACTGTAGACAGTGGCTTTGTGTATATCATATTAGGGAGAAGTCTGCCAGGAGTTCCATGAGGGGCTTTGTCACTTTCCCATTCTAATTCTGGGCAGGAACCGATCGTGGGCTACACTAAGTCATGATGGCTCAGTACAGGCTCAGGGAGTACAAGCTTATTGCAAGCCAGTCCCCAGTCATGGCCAGCACTCAGGACTACTGGAGACATCCTACAGAACAAGAGAGGGACCAGATCAGATAATAGGAGAGGGTAAACTGAGATGTCTTGGAGGGTCCCCTGCCTTTTAACTGTGATCTTTTGGGGTGAGCCAAACGAACATATAACAGGCAGGGCCCTGAAAACACCGAAAGTACACCAAAAAGGTTTAACTGAAGCAAACTGAATAAAGGCGTTACTTGCAAAAATGGCAGGGTTAAGGGACCCAGAGAAGGAAAGCGAAGCACACAGCCCAGCAACAGTGAGTGCTGACCTCCCTCAAGGTCCACAGTGTTACTGGAGTGGGAGAGAACTGCCTGCGGAAGAGTGCACACAGAGGGAGGTGCCCGTTGACCAGACTGAAGCCCAGTTGCTAAGGAAGTAAATACCTCAGCCCTCTCCTCCCACCCTCCAACCTCCTGCCAGGGCCTTCCATTAACTGACCCAACCAGTAGCTAGAGGTCAAGGGCATCCAGCGATAAGCCCGTGCAAGGCAGCACAGCGGGACACAGAGCAGGGCAGAGAAAAGCAGAGAATGAGTCTTGCGGCCAAACAGAAAGTTAACCAACACATACTTCCCTCAGAGAAGACAGAAAGATAGAATTATCCTATGGCATAGTCTGACTGCCAAAAAGTGTTCACCAGAGGCAGAGAATACAGGTGAAGATCAAACACTCTAAAACACCAAACTCTATGTTTTGTAGATGTTAATAGATATTAACCTACAGAATAGTTCACGTCCAGGAATACCTGGTTATTTAAGAAAATGTTTGAAATAATCTTTGGAAGTATACAATAAGTTAAATTACTTAATGTTGGCATTCTATTGATCATGATTCTATTGATGATTTTGTATGTTACATATAGCTGACAGCTAGAGATATAGACATAGAACATACATAAATATATAGAATGTATTCTATATAGACAGAATATAGGACTATATATTATATATATTGTATGTATATATAGAGAGCATTTGATTATATGTCTGTATATAGAATGGGAGAAAACATTTGCAAATCATATATCCAATGAGGGGGTAATATCCAAAATATGTAAAGAACTCATACAACTTAATTACAAAAAACAAACAATCCAATTAAAATATGGGCAGAGGATTTGAACAGGCATTTTGCTAAAGAAGATATACAGATGGCCAAAATGTACATGGAAAGATGTTCAACATCATTAATTAGAAAAATGCAAATCAAAACCACAATGAGATATCACGTTACATCTGCTAGAATGACTATAATTAAAACGACAAGAAATAAGTGTTGGTGAGAAAGTGGAGAAAATGGACCACTTGTACACTACTGATAATGTAAACTGGTGCAATTACTATGGAAAATACTATGGAAGTTCCTCAAAAAATTAAAAATAGAACAACCATATGATCCATCAATGCCACTTCTGGAGAGTTACCAGAATAAAACAAAAACACTGACCCCAAAGGATCTATATACCCCAATGTTCAGCTTTATATACAATAGCCAAGATATGGGAACAACTAACAGTCAACAGATGAATGAATAAAGGATGCAGCACGCGCACACACACGCGCGCACGCGTGCACACACACACGCGCACGCACGCGCACACACACATGCACACACACTGGAATATTCTTCAGCCACAGAAAAGAATGAAATCTTGCCACATAATTGGACCCAGAGGGTACTATGCCAGGTGAAATAAATTAGAGAAAGAAAAATGCCATATGATCTTACTTTTATTTGGAATCTTTAAAAAGGAAAAAAAAAAAAAGCAAACTCATAGATACAGAAAAGAGAGCGGTGGTTGCCAGAGACAGAGGGTGGGTGGCAGGCAATATGGGTGAAGAAAGTCAAAAAGTACAAAGCTCTGGTTATAAAATAAATAAGCCATGGGGACGCGAGGTACAGCACAGCAACAGTTAATAACACTGTATTGCATATTTCAAAGTTACTGAGAGAGTAAATCTTAAAAGTTTTCATCACAAGAAAAAAATTCTGTTGACTATATCTGGTAACCAATATTAACTAGACTTATTGGGGTGACCATTTCACAATACAAATATCAAATCATTATGTTGTATGCCTGGAGTCAATTTAGAGGAAAAAGCTTACAATTTCATTGTGTGTAATAGCATTAAATGTGTGTGTCTGTATATATATACAAACACTTGAAAACCATTTAAATATACATCAGTAAAAGAACAGTTGAAAACATAATACTTTTCAAGGGTCTCCCATTTCAGGGATCACCACAGTGGAAACAGTGACAATCTGTATCCCTCAGTTTCTAGAAGATAATGTGGCTGGCACAGAGTATGTATTCAATCGATATCTGATCAATAATTTTTTTTACATCTCCTCCTTCACCCGACATATCCAATCCATTATCAAGATGTATTTATTTTATTTCCTAAATATCTCTCAAATCCACTTTTTCTCCACTACTAGGGGTGGAATCTGTCTCTTCATCTCTCACATGAATTACAGAGTAGCCTCCTATTTTGGTGTATCTGCACCTACTCTGCAGAATAGGGTAGAAGAAACAACAGTTAGAACTGGCATGGAACAACAGACTGGCTCCAAATCAGGAAAGGAGTACATCAAGGCTCTATATTGTCAACTGCTTATTTAACTTATATGCAGAGTACATCATGCGAAATCCTGGGCTGGATAAAGCACAAGCTGGAATCAAGATTGCCGGGAGAAATATCAATAACCTCAGATACGCAGATAGTACCACCCTTATGGCAGAAAGTAAAGAACTAAAGAGACTCTTCATGAAAGTGAAAGAGGAGAGAGAAAAAGTTGGCTTAAAGCTCAACATTCAGAAAACGAAGATCATGGCATCCAGTCCCATCACTTCAAGGGAAATAGATGGGGGAAACAGTAGAAACAGTGTCAGACTTTATTTTCTTGGGCTCCAAAATCACTGCAGATGGTGACTGCAGCCATGAAATTAAAAGATGCTTGCTCCTTGGAAGAAAAGTTATGACCAACCTAGACAGCATATTAAAAAGCAGAGACATTACTTTGCCAACAAAGGTCCGTCTAGTCAAAGCGATAGTTTTTCCAGTAGTCATGTATGGATGTGAGAGTTGGACTATAAAGAGAGCTGAGCACAGAAGAATTGATGCTTTTGAACTGTGGTGTTGGAGAAGACTCTTGAGAGTCCCTTGGACTACAAGGAGATCCAACCAGTCCATCCTAAAGGAAATCAGTCCTGAATATTCATTGGAAGGATTGATGGTGAAGCTCCAATACTTTGGCCACCTGATGCGAAGAACTGACATTAGAAAGGGCCCTGATGCTGGGAAAGATTGAAGGCACAAGGAGAAGGGGACGACAGAGAATGAGATGGTTGGATGGCATCACTGACTCAGTAGACATGAGTTTGAGCAGGCTCCAGAAGTTAGTGATGGACAGGGAAGCCTGGTGTGCTGCAGTCCATGATATCACAACGAATCAGACATGACTGAGTGACTAAACTGAGCTGTACCTACCCTGACCACTTTCTAATCAGTTCTCAGCTGCATCTCTCCAAAATAAACATTTAATCACATCACCCCACCCCACCCCCAACCTTCAGTGACTTTCCATTTGGGTTCGTTTGTTAGGGCTGCCATAACCAAACACCACAGGCTGCTCGGCTTCAACAGTAGAAATTAATTTCCTCACAGTTCTGGGAACTGTACTGGCAGAGCTGATTTCTTCTCAGGCCTCTCCCCTCGACCTGTAGGTGCTAACTTCTCTCTCCACAGACCATCTTCCCTGTGTGCACGTCTGGGTTCTAATCCCTTCTCATAAAGACACCAGTCATTGAATTAGGGCCCACCCATATGACTTTATTTTACCTGAATTACCTCTTTTAGGGTCTTATCTCCAAATACAGTCACATTATGAAGTACTAGGCTTAGGATTTCAACATATAAATGGGGGAGGGGGAGGGGATGGACACCATTCAGCCTCTAACACCACTGCTCTTAGGGTAAATCCAAGGTCATGTCCATGGCCAGGCTGGAGATCTGTGCTTTGCTCCTCCCGGTTCACTCTCTACTCAGCCTCACTCCGTCCACTCTGTCCCTAGAGGCTGACCTAATGGAACATGCTCTCTGGCTGCCAGGAGGGCCTGGCAAACGGAAGGGACCAGTAGGAGATCTGGAGGGTTGAAGGAGGGTAAATTTGAGGCACCTTCCCCAGCCTTCCCCTCTGCCAGTCACCTCAGGATGACTGCATCACAATACTGAAAAGCCACAGCTCCTGGCAGGCAGCCCTCGCCACACAGTGAATAGCTCAGTTCCAGTACCTGCCCCTTCAAGCTTTGGTCAATAAGGGCATCCTGCTAGCACCAAGGATAATGTCCATGCCTATCAACCTTTTCTAAACTCTGTCCACATCTTTGAAAGTCATCTCGTCACTGAACTGCCCTCACATTACCCAACCTGGTGTGTCATCTGCTTCCTGCCATGCCCCAATGTGACACTTTGCAAAGTCCTTCATGGTCTGGCCCTTGCAAAACTCTGCACACTCATCTTACACTGCTCTCCCCCTCCCCATCTCTAATGGCAACCCACTCCAGTGTTCTTGCCTGGAGAGTCCCAGGGACGGCAGAGCCTGGTGGGCTGCCGTCCATGGGGTCGCCCAGAGTTAGACACGACTGAAGTGACTTAGCAGCAGCAGCAGCATACTAAAAAGATTCAGTGGTAAAACTACAATTTGCAAGTAAAGGTACAGAAAAGCAGAATGTCAGTTCAAAAAGGAATTTCCCAAATCATAACTGCCCAGAAATGAAAATAGCTTCCTCCTGCAGGGATGAGCCCCCTGTCACTGTCCTTCTAGCTCTCTAACAGAGCAGGGGAGTTCAGGAACCGAAGAAGGGATTCCTGCACAATATGGAAGAGCTTGCATTTTATTGGTTTCTTAGTAAAATTTCCAGGAACTGTGCTAAAGCTTTTTACTATGTAGTATTTTTTATTCTAACCTCATGAAATATCTGGGAAATCAATATCATTATCCCCACTTCATAAATAAGAAATCAGAAGCTCAGAGTGGTTAAATAATATGATCACAGACACACATAAGTGGGAAGCCAGATTCTTCATCTCTGGCTGCCAACTCCATGCTTAACCCAGAACGTGATACTGTCACCAACTCTGAAAGTCCATGAGTCGCTGTACCCAAAATTGGCAAAATGAGATAAGAAGCCTAAAAACAGAAGAAATAGCTCCAAGACCAAAGTGACCACAATTTTTTTTTTTCAATTCCACATGCCATAAAGTACCATTCAGAGTTACTTTTGGAGTTTGGGGCTTTTAATTCTCTGAAGACTTCCAGAAAGCAACGTTCATGCATCTCCCTCTTCCTTTCCATGTGCTTCTCCCCCTTCTATAACCTTCCTCCTCCCTCACCTCCAAGGATCCAGAACCCTCATGCTGCCCAGGGCTGAACAGAACAGATCTCGTTTGTACTCTGCAGCCATTCTGGCATCACCTCTACCCCAGGATATCGTATTTTTAAGAGAGGTAGCTAGAGACAGTAATGCTTAGCTCAAGGGAATGAACTGCAGTACTGGGATTTCTGGCACAGTCTTTTCTAGAGATGCTTCAAGCATCCCCAAGCAAACTACAGAGGGCACCATTGAGCTCCCCAGGGTAAAGCTAGTCCTGCTCTTAAGTAATATCAACGTATTCCCTTTCAGCACTGATTTTCCTGGAAAATACACAGATTCGTTTACTCATGCTTTGGAGAAGGATTTACAAGTCCTCTTTTGTAAAGAGAAATCTGTTAAGTGGCTTGAGTGAGACAGATCATCACTTCTTTGATCCTTGCAGAAACAGGAAGAGAGGTCCCAAGATTCTGACTCACCCTCCAAAAGTCTGACCCTGAGCAACCCAGCGCAGTCCTGGGCCGAGAGCGAGCTGGCACTCTTCCGTCTTCTCTTTCTCCGTTGCTTTTGATTTTACACACTCTGAGTCACTGCTGCAATTCCACGCGGCCAGCTGGGTGGCCAGCATCCAGCTCTGGGTCGCCTGCCTTGATGGATGAGAGTCTTCCTAAACATCTGCTCGGGGCACCTGTCTCTCCACTCTGATGTGAGCCGACAGTGAGCCATCTTCCCTTACCTGTCTTTGCACTTGGCCCACTGGGATGTTACGAGCAAAGCTTTCCTTTTCTCAGCATGGATCTGATTGTGCAACTGGATCCATGTACTTCTGACAGCACTCTCAGCTTTGTGTAATCTCCAACCAGATGAATAATTTTCACTTGTGCATTTCAGTGAGCTTGGGAAACATTCAGGGTTCAGAGGTACAGCTAGAAATACTTCCAGAAAGATGAGTCAAATAATGTCAGAGGTGACTGGGAAAGAGAAGAAAGGGTCCTGGCACGCCTCTCCTGCGAGCCAACAGTCCTGATGTGCACTTTGGGGTCACAGTTTCCAGCTTGCAAGTCCTTGGCTGTTGAAACGAAATGTCCATCTCTTTGTTCCGCCTCCCACTTTCTCCTCCTTCTCTTCCTCCTGCTTCTCTCTCCTCCAGTTTCCCACCTCCACACAGAATATTGCTTAATCCTCACTGATAACCCACTAAGCCTGGATTTGTCTATGGGGAGATTCCCTTTCTGTAAGTGCTCAGAATCCCGTACATTTGCCAGCAGTGCGACTTCTTTCTGAGTAAGGATGAATGTCTCCACCACCAAGAAGGCAACAAGGAAAATGTCCAGTGGGGACCCTTCACCCCTTCTTCTCAGGGCTGGAAGAATGCCTTAAAAGAAGGCAAACTTTCCAAAAATATTCCCAATATACCTCTCATAACAATACCATACCAGAGTATGTAGTCCAAAATAAAATGAGTGTTTCCCTGCACAACATCTTGAGGCTATCTTGAAGGTGTCAAAAATGACAGAAGGAGCTCACACTCATCAAAGCATTCTGCTAACCAAACCCATGGCCTCTGGGGCTTTAAAAACTATAGGAAGAGAGGTAAATGGTTCAACCAACCTTGACTCCAAAGGGATTGATATAAGCAGCGGCAGAAGCAGACACAAAGGTGTATGTGCAGCATTGAAAAAGTTAAATGAAAGCAAAATGTTAGTCGCTCAGTCATGTTCAACTCTTTGGGATCCCAAGGACCATAGCCTGCCAGGCTCCTCTGTCCATGGGATTCTCCAGTCAAGAGTACTGGAATGGATAGTCATTCTCTTCTCCAGGGAATCTTCCCAACCTAGGGATTGAACCCAGGTCTCCAGCATTGCAGGCAGACTCTTTACCATCTGAGCCACCAAGGAAGTCCATGAGCAGTGCTAAACAACAGTATCAGCCCTGGATCAGCACTGCTTTGCAGTGTGTTGACCTGCATCACTGTAGTGCTCTGCAGAGACTCAGCTAAAGGATTCCAAGTGTGAACAAAGGATAGGAGCTACACTCGGGACAAGCTGGACAGAGTTCACCTGTCTGTGGGGAGCAGGGGAGGTTGGCTCTGGGATCCAGTTTGCTCTCTGCTCCTGACCCTAGAGCAGGACTCTCAGGTGCAGCCTGTTCTTGGCATTTGTTCACACCAGCTTCTGCTTAGAGGCCTAGTCTGGCTAACTGAACAGAAGGTTCAGGCTCTGAGCGCTAAGCTGCCCCACGCTCTCCCCATCTCTATGTCCCGCACACTTTCTACCCACTCTCCTTGCTCTTCCCTCCCACACCTCTGGCTGCTCCTTCCCAGCCCTGCCCCCTTCCCTGGACTCCTCCCCTTTGCCCAGCCCTAACGTGTTCATATTCTTCAAGTTCTCTTTGACCCAGTGCTCTTCCCACACTTTACACCCCTCCTCTATTCTCCCGGTTGCTGATCCAGGCCAGCAATCCAGGTCCCACTGAGGTCTCGCAAAGCCCCAGGCCCAGCTGAGAGCTCCCTCGCCACTTCCTCACTATCCCAAGATCCCTCTTACCCCACGTATCCTGGTTCCCTGTTGTCTTCACCCCTTCTGTCGGAATATCCATGACTCCATCAGCCTCTGACCTGGTAATGTTGCCTAACCAAGAAGCGAGTGCAGCGAGGTATAAAGTGCATGAACTTTGAAGGTGGGCGGGGTTTGGGTCCTTCTTCCACCATTAAGAGCTGTGTGTCTCTTGTTTGCTGTCTCCACTCTTAATTCCTTCATCTGGGCAATGAGACCAGAGCTGCAGGCTTGGTGTGAAGATTAAATAAGACAGGGCCTGTGGAGTATTCTGCATAAGGTTTCACTTACCATTGGCCATAAGCAAGTAGTACTAATAGCACGAGAATAAGGACTTCCCAGGGAGCTCAGTGGTAAAGAATCTGCCTGCAGGAATGCAGGAGATGCAGTTTGGATTCCTCAGTTGGAAAGATCCCCTTGAGAAGGAAATGGCAACTGACTCCAATATTCCTGCTGGGATAACCCCACAGACAGAGGAGCATAGGGTTGCAAAAGACTCGGATGTGACTTAGCCCCTAAGCAACAACAAATGATAATGACAGTGATACAACAGCTGTCGGATCAGCAACCATAAAAATTGAGAACACCTGGAGATTATCATGACCCCCTGGCAGTGTCGCTCTGCTTCCAGCCCAAGCTGGATATGCATGACCAGTCATCCCCAAAGCCTCTGCAGCCTTCTGCTCCTCTCCCATGCAGGCCCCTCTCCAGCTCACATGTGCTCTTACAATTAGAGTAAATCCCTCTACCTACTCCCAGGCAGTCAGTCAGTTCAGCCACTCAGTCATATCCAACTCTTTGTGACCCCATGGACTGCAGCACGCCAGGCTTCCCTGTCCATTGCCAACTCCCGGAGCTTACTCAAACTCGTGTCCATCAAGTCAGTGATGCCATGCAACCATCTCATCCTCTGTCATCCCCTTCTCCTCCTGCCTTCACTCTTTCCCAGCATTAGGGTCTTTTCCAATGAGTCACTTCTCTGCATCAGATGGCCAAAGTATTGGAGTTTCAGCTTTAGCATCAGTCCCTCCAATGAATATTCAGGACTGATTGCCTTTGGGATGGACTGGCTCAATCTCCTCGCAGTCCAAGGAGCTCTCAAGAGTCTTCTCCAACACCACAGTTCAAAAGTATCAGTTCCCTGGTGCTCAGCTTTCTTTACAGTCCAACTCTCACATCCATATATGACTACTGGAAAAACCATAGCTTTGACTAGATGGACCTATGTTGGTAAAGTTAACGACTCTGCTTTTTAATATGCTGTCTAGGTTGGTCAGAATTTTTCTTCCAAGGAACAAGCGTCTTTTAACTTCAAGGCTGCAGTCACCATCTGCAGTGATTCTGGAGCCCAATATATGAGTCAGGAAGTTCCAACAATAATAAAAAATATATCAATAGGCAATAAACCTGTTTCTCCACTGGCTTCTCAAAAAGCTAATTTCTGAACCCTCCTCCGCGCTCAGCTTCTTGGGTAGATCAACTGGCTCCAGGGCCCTGGGGCTGGCTAGTGAAGCAAGGGGCCTTGGTGGGGCTCAAAGGGGAAAACAGGACACACAGCAGAACTGAAGACAGCTGAGACACCCCTAGAGGCCACGTACCGCATCCTTGACGCCCCTAGAGGCCACTTACCGCATCCTTGACGACGGAGCCAAGGACTCTTAAAGGGATCTTGCAATCCACCTGACAGCAACCTCAAAGGGCAGGGATGCCCTCCAAGCACCCAAGTGTCCCTAAGGAACACAAAAGAAAAGCCGACTGTGACCTTATAGTGAACCTTTGGGACTTTATCTTCTCCGTTTGAAGGTATTTTCATTTTTTAATACCATTAAAGGAACTGGATTCCTTAACTTTTTGCCAACTTACCTTTCTCAGCCTCAGATAATGCCCCCCTTCACCGTATAATTCCATGACCTAATGAACAAAGACATGTTAATGTCATCCACACACCTCTCATGCCTTCTCAGAGACCCATCGCACTTTCCACCATTCGTCATCTTCTTGGTCAGAGGAGCCCAATTCTTAAGAAAGCTCTCTAGTCCTAATTGGAGTTTAGCATAGGTGGGTGCTAGTGGTAAAGCATCTACCTGCCAATACAAGAGATGCAAGAGATGCAGGTTTGATCCCTGCGTTGGGAAGATCCCTTAGAGGAGGAAAATGGCACCCAACTCTAATATTCCTGCCTGGAAAATTCCATGGACAAGAGAGCCTAGCAGGCTATAGTCTGTAGGGTCGCAAAGAGTCAGACACAGATGAGCAACTGAACACACAGCACAGTGTCAGGCAACTGGTGCTCATCAGCTCCCCAATGTGGTACCTGCATATGCAGACATCACCTATAACAGTGCTTCCCAACCTTTTTCTCTTCTTGGTACACACAAAATAGTTTTTGCATGGCTCCCTGGGGATAAATAGATGGGACTGCTCACAGCTGGCAGTAACTAAGCCACAGCTCTGGAGAATCCCAGGACCTGCAAGGCTGCCCCCAAAATTAGGTGGAGCTACACCAAAAACCCACCTGGAATCCATTTGTAGCAACTCGGCATGCCCTGGCCCCCCCTGTGGAGAAGCACTACCTAAAACATTGTCTTATTGCCTCAGAGACCAATAGAATGTTCAGGCCTTTAAATAAGATCTCCTCTTCAGAAAGTCCCAAATCTATTTTTCACCGCAGTGTTAGCCTCTCTGAAATATGTTTCCCATTCAGTAGTCAGCATTTTGTCATGCTCAGCAAGGAAGATGGCCTGGTGGCCATGGTAAATAATCAGGAGCCGGGTGGACTCTGAATTTATGATTCAGCAGCCACAGCTTCTGACTCACTTGCGCTACATGACCTGTGGAAAACCACTGGACTCTGACAGGCCTTCATCAGACGAGCCAGAAAAATGATATCAGAATAGGTTTCTACTGGAAACCAAACCCTGTGTGAAAATTGAGACTTCCTGAGCAGATAAATTAAAAGCAAGCTCTACAGGAGCAGCATGACGAAAGCCATATGTTGAACTTGAGCAGATGCAAGGCAGAAAATAGCCATAGCCTATAATATCACACAGTGTCACCGGCTTGCACTCTATAAACTGCTGAACTGTGTCAACAAAGGCACCTGGCAACTGTCCTTTCTGCGTCACAAGCGCTGAGTTGTAAAGACTGTAGCCTCTGAAGCCAGGCAGACTTGGGGTAGAATCCTGGCTCGAATACATCCTGGCTAGGTGATGTGGTGCACATCACTCCACTTCTTTGTGTCTCAGCTGTCTCATCTGTCAAATGGAAATGAATGCATCCTGCTGCTGAGTTTTCCAAATTTGCTGGCATATTGAGTGCAGCACTTTCACAGCATCATCCTTCCAGATTTGAAATAGCTCAACTGGAATGCCATCACCTCCACTAGCTTTGTTCATAGTGATGATTTCTAAGGCCCACTTAACTTCGCATTCCAGGATGTCTGGCTCTAGGTGAGTGATCACACCATCGTGATTATCTGGGTCGTGAAAATCTTTTTTGTACAGTTCTTCTGTGTATTCTTGCCACCTCTTAATATCGTTTGCTTCTGTTATGTCCATACGATTTCTGTCCTTTATTGAACCCATCTTTGCATGAAATGTTCCCTTAGTATCTCTAATTTTCTTGAAGAAATCTCTAGTCTTTCCCATTCTCTTGTTTTCCTCTATTTTTTTGCATTGATCGCTGAGGAAGGCTTTCTTATCTCTCCTTGCTATTCTTTGCAATTCTGCATTCAGATGCTTATATCTTTCCTTTTCTCCTTTGCTTTTTGCTTCTCTTCTTTTCACAGCTATTTGTAAGGCCTTCTCAGACAGCCATTTTGCTTTTTTGCATTTCTTTTCCATGGGGATGGTCTTGATCCCTGTCTCCTGTACAATGTCACGAACCTCCGTCCATAGTTCATCAGGCACATTATCTATCAGATCTAGTCCCTTAAATCTATTTCTCACTTCCACTGTATAATCATAAGGGATTTGATTTAGGTCATACCTGAATGGTCTAGTAGTTTTCCCTACTTTCTTCAATTTAAGTCTGAATTTGACAATAAGGAGTTCATGATCTGAGCCACAAGCAGAGACATTACTTTGCCAGCAAAGGTCCGTCTAGTCAAAGCTATGGTTTTCCCAGTGATCATGTAAGGATATGAGAGTTGGACTGTGAAGAAAGCTGAGCACCAAGGAATTGATGCTTTGAACTGTGGTATTGAAGAAGACTCTTGAGAGTCCCTTGGACTGCAAGGAGATCCAACCAGTCCATTCTAAAGAAGATCAGCCCTGGGTGTTCTTTGGAAGGACTGATGTTGAAGCTGAAACTCCAGTACTTTGGCCACCTCATGCGAAGAGTTGACTCATTGGAGAAAACACTGATGCTGGGAGGGATTGGGGGCAGGAGGAGAAGGGGACAACAGAGGATAAGATGGCTGGATGGCATCATTGACTCAATGGAC
>SJYX01017638.1:207628-263335 GCA_006410675.1 Oreotragus oreotragus | reverse complement strand
GGTGTTGACCATCTGGTGATGTCCATGTGTAGAGTCTTCTCTTGTGTTGCTGGAAGAGGGTGTTTGCTATGACCAGTGCATTTTCTTGGCAAAACTCTATTAGTCTTTGCCCTGCTTCATTCCGTATTCCAAGGCCAAATTTGCCTGTTACTCCAGGTGTTTCTTGACTTCCTACTTTTGCATTCCAGTCCCCTATAACGAAAAGGACATCTTTTTTGGGTGTTAGTTCTAAAAGTTCTTGTAGGGCTTCATAGAACCGTTCAACTTCAGCTTCTTCAGCGTTACTGATTGAGTCATAGACTTGGATTACTGTGATATTGAATGGTTTGCCTTGGAAACGAATAGAGATCATTCTGTCATTTTTGAGATTCCATCCAAGTACTGCATTTTGGACTCTTTTGTTGACCATGATGGCTACTCCATTTCTTCTGAGGGATTCCTGCCCACAGTAGTAGATATAATGGTCATCTGAGTTAAATTCACCCATTCCAGTCCATTTCAGTTCACTGATTCCTAGAATGTTGACATTCACTCTTGCCATCTCCTGTCTGACCACTTCCAATTTGCCTTGATTCATGGACCTGACATTCCAGGTTCCTATGCAATATTGCTTTTTACAGCATCGGACCTTGCTTCTGTCACCAGTCACATTCACAGCTGGGTATTGTTTTTGCTTTGGCTCCATCCCTTCATTCTTTTTGGAGTTATTTCTCCACTGATCTTCTGTAGCATATTGGGTGCCTACTGACCTGGGGAGTTCCTCTTTCAGTATCCTATCATCTCGCCTTTTCATACTGTTCATGGGGTTCTCAAGGCAGAAATACTGAAGTGGTTTGCCATTCCCTTCTCCAGTGGACCACATTCTGCCAGACCTCTCCACCATGACCTGCCCATCTTGGGTGGCCTCACAGTCATGGCTTAGTTTCATTGAGTTAGACAAGGCTGTGGTCCTAGTGTGATTAGATGGACTAGTTTTCTGTGATTATGGTTTCAGTGTGTCTGTCCTCTGATGCCCTCTCGCAACATGGTGAGGAGCACCCCACTTCCATGGAGCAGTGGCTGTACGGGTGCAGGAGGGCCTAGAGGACCTATTCCATGTTCAAGGTCAGGAGGGGCAGTGGTGAGGAGAGACCTCTCATCCAAGGTAAGGAGCAGCGGCTGCACTTTGCTGGTGCAGCCATGAAGGGATACCCCACATCCAAGGTAAGAGAAACCCAAGCCCTCCTGCTGGTTTACCCTAAATTCTGCTTGTTTTTATTCCAGGTCCTCTTCTCATCCCACAGGGCACCTGGTCTCCACAGGTTCACCCTCATGCCAGGCATCATACCCTCAATGTCCCTCTAAATGAAGCCTCTTGTTCCAGAGCTGCTACTAGAGCTGTCCTTGCATAATCAGCTCAGCTGCTCCCTCGGTGCACAAGGTAGCTCCGCATCAGCCAGGAGCAGAGATGGGCTCCTTCTTCACTCTTCCTTCACTCTTGCACCCTGCAGCGGGAGTCTCCCCTGGCACTGGGGTATCTCCTCCCCTCACTTCCCTGGTCTGGCCTGGGGGAAGGAGCAGAATAGAGTTAACTGCCCATGCTTGCAGGCTGATGACTACAGGTTTTGGCTTCTTCTGTTGCTGACCCAGACTAGTTATGGATGTCCTCTGTGCTGTGAGGAGAGACCAGCCAGGATCCCACGGCAATTCACACAAAGACAAGGACCCTGCCCCAGAGATCCTGCCCCTCTCTCCCTCTCCAGCCCTCAGCTTATGAAGTCTGCAAGGTGGGCAGATGGGGGTGCTGGGGATAAAAGTGGAAACAGTTTTGCCAGCTGCTAGTAAGCTCTGGTCAGGGAGAGAAGCAGGATGAGCAGCCAGCTGACTGCTTGCTGACAACTGTCTTTGGAACACAGACTCAGTGCCTAAGGGTTTCTGCTGGGGGCCCTGGTACCATCCCCAGGTTCAAAGATAAAATCCCATAACATGTGTACGCAGGAGTCAGAGAGAATCATCATCTCTCTCCTAGGAGTTACATCTAAAGAGTCACATTTTCGGCTGCGTGAGCCACGCTGGGCGAACAGGGTGAACACTCCGTGGAGCCCCCAGGGCCCTGAGATCCCAAGGCAAGCTCACGCCTTGGGGGTTAACTCTGGGCAGTTGCCGTTTTGAAATTCTTAATTGGACCTTTGAGTTTCTGTTTGGCAAGTAGTCTGGGTTGGACTCCATTCCCCCTTCCAAGTTTTCTATGTTGAGGTCCTAACTTCCAGAGCCTCAGACTATGGCCTTATTTGGAAATAAGGCTGTTGCAGATGTAATTAGTTAAATTAAGATGAGATCACACTGGAATGAGGTGGGACTTAATCCAACATGCCTGGTGTCCTTATAAAAAGGAAATTTGAACACAGAGAGAGACACATACAGGAAGGGGATGATAAGGTACAAGGAGATCACCTTCTTCAAGTCAAAGCTTAGCTAAGGCCACCAGGAGCTAGGGGAGGGGCACAGGACAGCTTCACTCTCACAAAAGGAGCCAGTCCTGCAGACAGCACCAGAACTGCGAGACATATATTCTGTCATCGAAGCCACACAGATGTGCTACCTGTTACTGCAGTTCTGAGACACTTAGACAGTAACGGAGCCTGATGGACAGTGGATGGTGGCCATGAGACTCAGAGCCTCCTGCTACCTCTCCACCTTCCCTGAAGAGACTCTGGGCTGTCCCCTCTCCTGCCCCGAGTCAGTGACCCCTGCTTCCTCCTTCCCACGCCCAGAAGGTTGCAGGAATACATACATCTCACACACTGAATCACAGAGCCCACAATAAACAAGGGTCCTACCTGCCCTGCAAGAATCTCTGTGCCCAGAAGAGAGCAGAATTAAGTAGCAAATTAAGAACCATGAAAGGTTTAAAGAAAAGCTATGGACACCTTTGGCTTCCCAGGTGGCTCAGTGGTAAAGAATTCACCTGCCAAGGCAGCAGCTGCAGGAGACTCAGTTTCCATCCCTGGGTTGGGAAGATCCCCTGGAGGAGGAAATGGCAACCCACTCCAGTATTCTTGCCTAAAAAAATGCCATGGACAGAGGAGCCTGGCGGGCTACAATCCATAGGATCACAAAGAGTCAGACATGATTGAACAGCTAAGCACGCACATGGACAGCCCCGGGCACTTTTACTCCCTGGCCTTTTCGAGCAGTATTCTTACTTTTTCTGTGATAGTTAAAATGCATGTATTTCTGGCAAAGAAATGCAGAGGTTGACCAGTCAGCCTTTTTGGAAAAGTAAGATCCTTGACAGGAGGAATGAATTCTATCTATTCACTACGTCCTTATACTATGGTTGACCTGGGAAGTTTAAAACAAAGTGGGATGGGCAACTCCCAATGCTGAAGACAGCAGAGCCCACAAACATTTTCATCGCTCTGTCTGTGACTTGAAATTCAAAGATAGCTCCTTCCAGACTCTCACTGGACTGTGAGCTACATGAGGGCATGGCCCATGTCTCCTTCCTGGGTAACTACCTCACCCATCCACCCCTCTGCTTCCTAGCACAAAATGTGGCACAGAGTTTATTATTAAATGTTTATGAAATTCATTTTTTAAAATATTTTAGAAATAAGGAAAATCTTTTTTTTTTTCTGCTTTTTGAACAGGGGGCCCTTATTTCACTTTGCAAGGAAAGCCACAAGTGGTGTAGCCAGTTCTGTAGAAACAAAAGCAAAAACTAAGAAGGGAAAAGCCCTGACAGCTTTCAAGCCCCTGGTTCCAGCTGTTCCTGAAGCCCGGGTACAGGGCACCAAGACTTCTCTGAGAAACACTGATATCCTTACAATACATTCCCTCATTTTTTAAAGAGATTTTGAGATAGTTGTTCCATAATCTACAACCAAAAGAATCCTAGCTAATAATAGCATGAATACTACGTGAATTTGAATTCTCCAGATTTGAAATAGCACAAAATTTTAAAAATTAACTCTGTATACAAATTTCGGAACAATGCAAGTGCTCCAGCGTTTTTTGGAAATTCCACTGGGATCACATCATTTCCAAGCTATCTGGCTGAAAGGATTATAAACTATGTTTCACATTAAGATCACATGTTAGAACGATTTTAGCTATTAAGCAGAGCAGCCTATCATCTTTTAACAATATCCCATAAATTGTGCTGTTGTATTTGTGCTCACAACTTGTATAAGTTCATTCACATTTACTATAATTATAACTGAAAATCTTTTCCTATCTTAGAACAATATCATCCAAGCATTCATTAAGCGATAAGCAGCAATAATACCTTGGAACAGAAATGAGCTGTGATAACACCCTATGAAGAAAACCAGACAAGCACCACTGCTAATTTAGCAAGCANAGAACAATATCATCCAAGCATTCATTAAGCGATAAGCAGCAATAATACCTTGGAACAGAAATGAGCTGTGATAACACCCTATGAAGAAAACCAGACAAGCACCACTGCTAATTTAGCAAGCAGCAGAGAAACAACGGCCACAGAGAACGCTAGAAAAATAAACCCAGTGCTAAAGCAGTTACACCTTTAAGTTTGCAAAAAATAGTCATATATATTCAAGGATAACGGAAATTTTTCTGCTGACATGGCTGCCCAGGAATGTCGTATAATATGCCCCAGACTCCATAAGTAGAAATTTACACACTTCAAGAATGCGTTTTCTCCATATTATACACTCTAATAATTTTATTTATCAAAGAGTTATTTATAGGAAAATTAGTCTTGAGTTATGTAAGATTTGAATTAGGCAAGGCTGTCAGGAATGTGCCCCTCACATACAATGTGGCCACCCTGATTTGCCTCCTTCCTGGCTTGGGGGCCAAGCCTAAGGCCACGCTGGGAGACTATGTCTGGGACAGGCTCTCCTAGCATCTTGGCTTGTCATCAAAGCCTGTCAAAGGGCAGCCTCCTGTCACCAGCCTCGCAAAGGCAAAGCTGAGAAAACATCCTCCCAGGAGCTGAACGGTGGCCAGCATGCTCACCCTCATCTCACATCAGAGCAGTTTCCATGGAGGAAGAGGCCAGTGCTAGACAGGAGGACCAGCACTCCACATCCTCAAGCACACACACAGAGGATGCTCAGACTCCAGGTCCTACACGGGGTCTGCCCAGCAAGCTCCTCCTGTTTTCCTCCCTCATCACAAGAAAGCAGCAATGTCATCACATGAAAAGCCTCGTGGAAGAAACCCGTTCTTCTCCTACAATGGGCAGATGCCGCGCAGATCTGGTGCATCATTTGTAAACGATTCAAAGTTTGTTTGTCTACTCCAAGGAAATTACTGGAATTTCCAACTGCATTTTAATGTAATTGTTTCCATGCTGCATAGGAAGTTTTTGCAGCCACAGTAATCACCTCTGATGTACAGTTAGAGGCTGAGAATCTGCTGCCCTGTGGGACACAGCCTCTGTGTTAGGACTGCTACCCAGCAAGCCGCCAGACTTTTACTATGACTTCACTCAACGAACGATTACTGAGTGTCTGCTGGGTGCCAAGGAGGAGCTCCGTCTTCAACAAGCTGATGTTCTATTGAGGCTGCTCACGCTTCTGTGGCCGCAGAGTTCTATCTTCACATGATACAACGCCATCTCCCACGGACTGCTGTATAAAACAGCGAAGTATACAACTGTGTTGTTGAAATGAGGGGACAGAGTTCAAGTAATCTCTTCTCAGACCCCTCAAACTCCCGCATCGAAGCAGGACCTGCCAAGGACCCCTCTAAGAGAACAGATTGCAAATCCAGAGTTCCTCAGTGTTGTTGTTTAGTCGCTAAGTCACATCCAGCTCTTTGCGACCCCATAGACTGCAGCACTCCAGTCCTTCACTGTCTCTTGGAATTTGCTCAAATTCATGTTCATTGAGTTAGTGATACCATCCAACCGTCTCATTCTCTGCCGCCCCCTTCTCCTCCTGCCTTTAGTCTTTCCCAGCATCAGGATCTTTACCAATAGGTCAGCTCTTTACATCAGGCGGGCAAAGTATGGGAGCTTCAGCATCAGTCCTTCCAATGAAAATTCAAAGTTGATTTCCCTTAGGATTGACTGGTTTGATCTCCTAAATGTTGAATAACTCCTACCAATATGCAAAACTGCCCCCAACTGCAGCAAGAGCTGCAGCAACTAATAAAATTAATGCCTGAGAAATAAGCAAGATCGTTCAAAGCTGACCCATCCAGCTTCAGGAACAAGCCTGGTGAACGTGAGCCACCAGGAGGATCAAAGGAATTCTCTTCCCTCCCTTGAAGAATCTTACACCCAAGATCCCTCACTTTTCTCACCTGGACACGGCAGCTGCCTCCTGAGTCCTCTGCTGTCCTCACTCCTGTCTCCTTCAAGGCAGCCAGAAAGCTCTTTGGACAACATCAGTTTCTTAAGAGCAGCAGTGAATGATCCCTGGTTATGCTTCTCCACCCTACCTGGGTACAAACCCCTCTCCCTCAGCTTACCACATGAAACAGGGCAGACAGTATTCTTTTATTGTGAACAGCACTCCCTCCTTCCCTCCCTCCCAGCTCTGTTCTGGCTCCTTATCTCTTCTCCATCCTCATGAGCTCCCATGACAATCTCATCCTGCCTGGTCTTAATATCATCTACCTGCTGAGGACTCCATTCCCAGCCTGCCCTCTCCCCGAAATTCCTGATGCATGCTCCTAAGTGACAACTTTCTATCTCCATCTGGTTATTGCTGAGAATCAGTAAACTCAGCGAATCTAACACAGAACTCTAGATTTTCTTTCCCTTTCTCCCTCCAATCATCCCCTCCTTTGTAAAGGACACCACGGTCCACCCAACTCAAAGCAGGAGCCCAGAAGTCATCCTCATCCAATCCATCTTCCCCCACATCCAATCCATCGACCAGTCCTGCCTGCCCTACCTCCGATCTCCAATCATATCCAGACCCTTCCTCACCTGCAGCTGTCACACTGCCCTCGCTCTCACCTGGACACGGCAGCTGCCTCCTGACTCCTCTGCTGTCCTCACTCCTGTCTCCTTCACGGCAGCCAGAAAGCTCTTTGGACAACATCAGTTTCTTAAGAGCAGCAGTGAATGATCCCTGGTTATGCTTCTCCACCCTACCTGGGTACAAACCCCTCTCCCTCAGCTTACCACTGAACCAGTTTGCTGCATCTGCCTGAAATGCACGCACAATGATGTGTAGTGGATCCTTCTTGGCACAAAGGTCTCAGCTTCAAGGAGGCCTACTCAGAGATGCCTCTTCTGACCACTCAAGTCACCCTCCCACACATCTCCTTGAAAGTGAAAGTGTGAGTCACTCAGTCCTGTCCAACTCTTTTGTGACCCCATGGACTGTAGCCTGCCAGGCTCCTGTGTCCATGGGATTCTCCAGGCAAGAACTGGAGTGGGTTGCCATTCCCTTCTCCAGGGGATCTTCCTGAACCAAGGATCGAACCCAGGTCTCTTGCATTGCAGGCAAATTCTTTACCATCTAAGCCATCAGGGAAGCCATATTTTATATTAAACATAACACTTATCCATTCAATATTTCCTTTCATTTATTTGTACACTGTGTGACTCCTCCTCCAATCAGCAGAACATAAGGTCTATGAGGGCAGAGAACTCATCTCTCACCAGTAATGCAACTCCAAGGCTCAGAAATGGACCTGGTCCCTAACAGACCAGTAATCAACATTCAGTGAGTAAGTGGAAGGGTGAATGGTAAAATCCTTCCCACCTCTGGGGAATTGTTGTTCCCCAAGTCCCTGTAATTATAGTGGACCTGTCAATCATAGTAACCTTCAACTCTGGCCATGACAATGGATTCAAGGGTCTGGGCACGTGAACCAAGAAGAGCAAGTGAGATTCCCCCAGAGACCTGTGTACATGAATGCTGCCACAGGAAAACTTATTTCCTCTGGACTGCGATAATGTACATCTGCAAGCATCTAATGCCATGTCCTTTCCCCCAGTCTGTAGACAGAAAACAACAATATCTCGGGGAAAATCTCACACAGTGATTACTATGGGCCAGGCACTGCCATGAAGGTTAGCACACCCTTGCTAATGTAAGCTTCACAACAACTCATGAGTGGATCTCCATTAGTATCACCGTATTCTCTAGATGATGAACCTGAGGACCAGAGAGGTTAACTAACTTCAGGTCACAGAGGAGTCATCCCCCAGAGCTGTACTATCAACTATTTTACTCTACTGTCTCCAACAGCAGAAAGGAATGAAGCCAGTCTAGCAGGAAAACAGTCAGAAAATGGAAGAGAGGGTGCTGATGGCTGACAGTCTCACATCCAGGTGTGCCTGTGGCCTGTTTTGCCTCTGGATCCTCTAGGTGTGGGAGTGAGTCTACTAGTGACAACTTCTTCCAGGTGTCACTTGCAATAAGAAAGATCTTGGCAAAAACAGAGGACATCACAAAATGGGTTAGCACTTTAGAGAAGCCCCACAGAACTGGCCACACATTTGTGTTTGCATCTGTTTGTTGCAAAGAAAAACTTCTTGTTTTCAGATAAGAAAATCACCTAGATTTTCAATCAATCAAATAACATCTGAAAAGCTATTATTCTCTGCCCCATTCCAGGTCCCATAAGGCATGCAGAGATATTTAAGACATATTAAATACGGGATTCCTGAGGCGTGCTGGTGGTGAAGAAACCACCTGCCAGTGCAGGAGGCATAAGAGACACAGGTTCGATCCCTGGGTCAGGAAGACCCCGGAGCAGGGCGTGGAAGCCCACTCTAGTATTTTTGCCTGGAGGATGCCATAGACAGAGGAGCCTGGTGGGCTACAGTTCATGGGGTTGCAAAGAGTCAGACACAACTGAAGCAACTTAGCATGCATACATCAAACGTACTTCCAAAATACCATGCAGCTTGCATTCCTCCTTCACCGAATTCCCTTTTGAACTGACAAAACGAGCATTTTGAGGAGAGTTGACACTAGAGATGGGAGCCCACATTGACCTGAATCCTTGAGGCATCTCTGAGAGGGCAAGACCAGAGTCAGGACTTGGGGAAGTTCCTCCCCGTCCTCCACCACCCACGACCCAGGTGCAAAATCCTGCAGTGGATCAGGGGGACCACCACACTGCCTCTGCCCACTCCCTGCCTCCAGACTCCCAAACACCCCCCTGATCAGAGCAAGCACTAGAGATGCAAAGAGGCAACCGACAAGCTGGGGAGGAGGAAGACTCGTCAGGCCCTGGACCCTTAGACCGCCCTCACAGCCCCTACATACAGCAGGAGCTGGACCCAGGACTCACTGACCAGCTGGAGAGGCATCTGCTAAACCAGCTGGCTCTAGACGTCCAAGACAGCAAGCTGTCAATCTGCTCCTGAGTGGAAGAGAAATCCCCATATGGATGGCCACATCCTCGTGTCTTCAGTCCTCTCCTAATTATTGGCATTCTCAGCAGACAAGGAAAAGCTTCGGCAAAGCCTGAGACTGAAAAGTGGAACATGACATCTACTTGAGGATAATTTCCAGACTTATGAAAACATTCAGGAACTCAAAGGGAAAGATCCATTAGGTCAAAGTGATACAGTTACTTCCAAGCCTGCCTACCCTCTCTTTTCATGGTGCAGGGGAAAATGCAAGTGAAAGTCAAAGTCAATCAGCCGTGTCTGACCCTTTGCGACTCCATGGATTATACAGTCTACGGAATTCTCCAAACCAGAATACTGGAGTGGGTAGCCATTCCCTTCTCCAAGGGATCATCCCAACCCAGGGATCGAACCCAGGTCTCCCGCACTGCAGGCGAATTCTTTACCAGCTGAGCCACTAGGGAAACCCAAGAATACTGGAGTGGGTAGCCTATCCCTTCTCCAGGGGATCTTCCTGACCCAGGAATCGAACTGGGGTCTCCTGTATTACAGGTAGATCCTTTGTCAGCTGAGCTATCAGGGAAATGTAAAATGGAGAACAAAAAGACAGAGTCACTATGGAAACCAAGACATGTTCGTGATGGACTAGAAGTGGAACTGAAACATCTGGGGACAAGCTGGCTGGGCTTCAGGCTTATGGAAGCAGAGATGTCACAACAGGGGTTATAGGCAGTGTCTCTTCTTCAAGGGTGGCTCAGACAGTGAAGAATCTGCCAGCAATGCAGAGACCTGCGTTCAACCCCTGGGTTGGGAAGATCCTCTGGAGGAGGGCATGGCAACCCACTCCAGTATTCTTGCCTGGAGAATCCCCATGGACAAAGGAACCTGGTGGGCTACAGTCCATGGGATCACAAAGAGTCAGACACGACTGAGCGACTTTCACTTTTTCTGCTCCAACGCAGGACTAAGGCAAGATTCCACACTCTCCTCTCACCGAATAAAACCTATTTCTCCCCAGCTACCTTGGACTACCATTCCATGGGACTGAGACACGGGAATGCTACAGAGGAAAGGTAGCACCTCACCACCAGGAAGAGAACCAAATGCCCGCTAGCCTGGGTCTGAAACATCCCCCCCCCCTCCGACCCTGCCACAGCCCCTCCCACCCCAAGCAGAAACCCTCAGCTCCCATTAGATCTGATTCTGGACTGGGGACCATTGAGGGAAAAGCCCTAGGTGAGCACAGAATGACAGAGAGAGAGAGAGAAAATAGTAAACAAAAAACCATACACAATATGAGACTGCAAATCCAAATTTCAAAACACGGGAAGAAAAACTTAATGCTCCAAAGATAGCCAATAAAATCAGAGCAGGAATTCACACCAAATGAAATTAATTCCATGGACTAGTCTTTTAGAAGACTTCAAAAATAACTGTGTGTAGAATATTCAAAGAGATAAGTAAACAAATAACTTCCATTTTTTTTAAATGCAAGAAATTTTGAAACAAGAGCAGCAGTAAAGCTAGAATAAGGGCAGAGAGCTAGACCGGTGTTGTTAATGATGAAAATATTTGCCAGAAGTCAAAGCAACAAATCATATGAAAAAGTTTTAACATGTTCCAAACACAAAGACTTAAGAATGCAAGAAATGAATTGCCAGTCTATGTTCAATGCAGGATGCAGGATGCTTGGGGCTGGTGTATGGGGATGATCTGGGGGGATGATGTGGGGTGGGAGGTGGGAGGGGGGTTCATGTTTGGGAGTTCGTGTAAAAAAATAAATAAATACAAAAAAAAAATAAAACATAAAAAAAAAAAAAGAATGCATGTACATTCAGTAGCTCAGAATGGCTATGAGTTGAATGCATGGAGAGGGACTAGAGATAAAACTGAACGGTTTGATGTGGCCCTTCACTGAAGACCCTAAACTTGCTTGGTGGCTTCTGGCTATGCCCCACCCCTTACCCCCACCCTCGTGCAGGTTGCTTTGATCTTTCTTGAGCTCCCCTGGATGTTCTATTTTCTAGAACATTTAGTAACCATTTATACCTGAAACTGACAAGACAGTCAAGCTGAGACCTCTGCAGCCACGGTTCTTGGGGTGGACTGGCACCACCACCTTTGGCCCGGTCAGCTGCTCATGTCAGCAGATGGTCCCTCCCTTTGCACCAGGAATTCTCCCAGCATCTGAGCAAGATGAGGTCCTGCCTGGCAGTTGTTCCCATACTCCAAGGAAACTACATTCTGGAGAGCGTGTTTTTGTCTTTTTGCTTGTATCCAATATTAAAACTGCTGGTTCAAGTGAATAGGAATGTTTTCTCTCTTATGCTGCACTTTTAATATTTATACCAACAGACAAGAAGGAAAATTAATTATACATACGTCTATGAATATATAAACATGTGTAAAGAGGTAGAGCTATACAACATGGATATGAACATTGCTCTTCTTGAGATACGTTTAATATTTGCCAAGTTCTTAAGCTCAATGCTAAAAAGATTCCTAATACCTTATTTACAAAGATAAATAAATAAATAGGAACTGGGACAAAATTTTTATAAGATTATAGAAATTTAGAGATGTTTAAATATAATTTGTTAGGTAGTGACCATTTTGGAATGCTGAACAAAGGTGCTGGTGAGGTACCTAAATAACCGCTTAAAATCATCAAGCACGTCTGGGTTTTTTCTGTCATCTTAAAACCTAAAATTTCATTTCCCTGCTGAAGGGTTCCTTACCACTCAGCCTGCTGTGATTCCAGAAAGTCTAACGCCAGTGGCCCAGCTAGAGCTATTCACCCAGCTCTTCTCCTAGTGCCTTACAGAACTTTGTACATCTCCTCTTTCTAAACTTGCCAAAACCTTGAGGCTAGTGTGTTGTTTTTTTTAAAAGAACAGAAACACCTGTCATCTTTGCTCTTACATTTTAATCTCTGATTACAAAAACAATAATCCTCCAAGAAAGTAATTACAAATCAGTAATTATCAGTAGTTATTTTATTTCCCAGCGATAGCTCCAAACATTTTGGTGAATATCCTTTCCAGTCTTTTTGCTGTCCATACATGCTTTCCTTTCCCAAAACTGATCATACTAGACATTACACTGTACAGCTTCTTTTTTACTTAAAGGTATATCAGAGTATTTTTGCCAACAAATAGAGTTCTACCTCCTTCTAGATACTATTATTAACCTCATCTCACTAATCAGAAACTGAGGATCAGGAAGGTAAATCTCTCTGCCCAAGGTCACGTGGTTATTACTGACCAGCAGAACTGAGATTGGAACCCAGGTCTCCCAAGGTCAAGTCCAATACTCGTTCTAATTCTGCAAAGTCACTAGGCTAATTCTCAGTCAGAAATCCAAGAATGCCACGCACAGAGGATTAGCAGCTCGGAGTCTGCAGGATTTCCGTGATTCTGTCAGAACACAAAAGCCAGCACAATCATTGGCTTCTTGCTGGGACAACAACTAAGCTTTTCAACAGTTCAAGCTGCCAAAAGACACAAGGAATCAGGATCTGGGGGGAAAATGTGGAGCAAAGACCCCTCTGCTGTCTTTGGGGAAGAGGAAAGCTCGTGGCCTGTGGAGCAAAGAGCATGTGTATCCTGTACAGCCTTTCAGAGGAAGCCAGAGCCAGCATCTTGGGTTTTCCTTTAGCCCAGCACTGGAAACTGCAAAGATAGTCTTCTTGGAAGTTGATTCTGAGGTAGAGAAGCTATGAGGGTCTAGAGGAGGCAGGATGTGAGGTTGAAAATTAGGATTAAGCTTAGCAGGCCAAGTGGCTCTCTGTATACCTGACATCAGGAGTATCAAGAAAGACCCCTGGATCCCAGAATCTATCATCAACCTTGAAGAAACCCTCCTTTAATCTCTCTTCTTGATAGTCAACCGTAATAATAATCAATAATAAGCATTATTATGGATGGGCTTCCCAGGTGGCGCTAATGGTAAAGAATCCACCTGCCAAAGCAGGAGACACAATAGACATGGATTCGATCCCTGGGTCGGAAAGATCCTCTGGAGAAGGGCATAGCAATCCACCCCAGTATTCTTGCCTAGAGGATCCCATGGAGAGAGGAGCCTGGCAGACTACAGTCCACAAGGTCAAAAAGCATCAGACACAAAGCAACTATGTGCACACACATGCACATTATTATTGATAACATGTTAAGTTCATGCACTAAGAACATGCCGGAGAATTATTTTTACTACTGTTTTACAAAGGAAGAAAGCAAAGCTCAGAGACATATGAAATGTCACACACTTGGTGTCTATAATTAGAGTCTGCCACTCCCAATCTTGGAGCAGCCACTATTGGAGAGCAGTGTGGAGGTTCCTTAAGAAACTAAAACAAGAAATACCACATGATCCAGCAATCCCACTCCTGGGCATATACCCAGAGAAAACGGTAATTCCAAGTGAGGCATGCACCCCAAAGTTTGTTGCACAGCACTATTTACAAAAGACCGGACATGAAACCTACTGTCCACCGACAGAGGAGTGGATAAACAAGGGGCACGTACATGCAGTGGAACTTTAGCCATAAGAAGCATGAGACTGCCACTTCAGGGACGTAGATGGACCTAGAGACTCTCAGAAAGAGTGTGAAAGATCAGAAAGAGAAAATCAAGTATTATATATTAATGCATATATAGGAAATCTAAAAAAAAAAATGGTACAGATGAATCTATTTGCAAAGCAGAAATAGAGATACTGACGTAGAGAACAAACACATGAACACCAGTGGGGGATGGAGGGGTGAGAAAAATTGGGAGGTAGGGATTGACATATATACACTGCTATATATAAAATAGATAACTAATGAGAACCGATTATACAGTACAGGGAACTGCATGCAGTGCTCTGTGGTGACCTAAATGGAAAGGAAATCCAAAAAAAGAGGGGATATATGTATACATATGGCAGACTCACTTTGCTGTACAGCAAAAAAAAAAAAAACTGTAAAGCAACTATCCTCCAATTAAAAAAAAAAAAAAAAATATGCATCTAAGTTTGCTTTCATATAACTATTCGAGGGAAGGACCACCCACCAGCACCACCCTAGCTTTGAATTTTTCCATTTCCCCCTGATGTGCATGGTGAACATGTTCAAAAACGTTGCCTCCTGTCTCCGTAGTGACTTACTCAGCTGGGATCCATCAGAAGATACATGTTGTGATTATTTCATAGATTGGCCTTTGTACCAGGAAATTGATGGGCTGTTGAAGACTCAAATTCAGGGACCTCTGGCATGCTTTCTTAGGGTTTCCTATTCATGGACCTTTAAACATTTTTAAAAGATTTTTACGCATGGTATCGTTCAAGATATTTCTTAAAATTAAAATTCCAGAGCTAGAAGTGCCCTTAAAAATCCTCTAGACCAATCCTTTTAATTTAACAAATGAGGAGCAGAGCCCCAGCCCTCTCACTGGGAGTGTCAAGGGCTGTGTGGCTACGTATGACACCCCCACAAGGATGAGACTGAGAGAAACAATCTAAATGTTACCCAGTTTAGCAGGTTTTTATCATCCATCACTGTAGAAATGGATATTGTATCTGGCAAAATGCCCCATGATATTCTGTTTTCACAAAACAGTACCAAAACACTAATTAATCCCATGTTTGCTCTTTTCTAGAAGGTGAAATAAAAGTTTTCTGAGAATTTTAAGGGGAGGGCAAGCGTGAGTACTTAGCTACTAGAAGCAACTCAGAAGTAGGCGGGATGTATGGCAATTTAAACCACCAAATCCTTAGAGACACAGAGGATGTTCTTCCTACTCCTGCAGAGAATCAGAAGTGCTTAAACTTCCAGAGACTAGTGAATTTAAGAGACTGTGGGAAGGTCGTCTCTGAAACAGATATCGGTGTCCTCACAACGGTCACCATCAGTGCTGGCAGCCCTGAGCCACCTTCCGGTGGTTCTGAACGCAACAGACAAATGGTAGAAGGAAAGAATTTGCAGTTGTCAGTGGAGACTGTCGCTGAGAAAAACTAACATGATTTGAGGGGACTCAATCTCTGATTGACAGGACTTCCCTGGTGGCTCAGATGTTAGAGAAGCCGCCTGCAATGCAGGAGACCCAGGTTTGATCCCTGGGTCAGAAAAATTCCCTGAAGAAGGGAATGGAAACCCACTCCACTATTTTTGTCTGGAGAATCCCACAGACAGAGGAACCTGGCAGGCTACAGTCCGTGGGGTCACAAACAGTCGGACGTGATTGAGTGACTAACACGACTACACTCATCTCTGATTGACAGACTCTGGGAAGGGGGCTGAGGATTAGAACTATTCTGATTTGGGCCGGTGGGGACTCCACTTTAACCCATCTCTTACTGAAGATGACATGTCACTTACCCAGCTGGACTATGGTTTCTCCAGAGCACAGCGGAAGGATGGGACTTTATATAGGAACAGCAACACATCAATTTTTTTCTATATGAGGCCAACTCATCAGCTTAAAGTGAGTGTCTTCTCAAGAGTTTTAGAGGTAAGAGACGATGTGAAATTTGAGACCTGTGGTCATTAATTTAAACAGAATTCAACCAGCACAGTTATAATGTAGACTTTTTACCTCCGGCAGTGTTCAGATGTTTAGGTATGACTCAGTGTAAGTGGACATCTGGGTTTAACCAGGTTGATGATTTCTGGGCAAGTATGATATGGAGAAAAAATGGTTAAGGGAAGGTAAGAATTTGGGATTGAGTAGACAGAGCGCTCATAAGGAACCAGAGCTTGGTCAGCCTGAACCCATGAGAAAGCTGAGGGTAGTGAGGAAGTATGACAGCAATGGACTGGGCATCTCAGCAAGGTCAGAGTTACTCAAGTCAGTACAGAGACTGAGTGACTGAGCATGCATGCACAAAGACAACCGCCCCGGAAATCCCATGGACAGCAGAGCCTGGCGGGCTACAACCCATGGAGGCAAAGAGAGTCGGGCACGACTTTGTGACTAAACAACAAACGATCACTAAGGCCCTTATCTGGAGCCAGATCCAAGAGCAAGTAGTGTGAAGCGTCAAGTCTCAAAATGATGGTCTATAGAGCTCAGAGACCCCACAAGGGGAAGCACTGAAAGAAAAATCGATGAGGATGAAAGCTTTACCATGGACTGAAAGTGCAGTTCTTCCTGCAATCTGTTCTGCAGTAACAGAACAGGCTGTTACTCAGGTCATCCCTCCCTGCCTGTTCTGGTCTGCAGGGCCAAAGGGGCCATGTCCCCTGGGGCTGTAACATTTCCCAGTGCCCTTCAGTCATTTTCAGTGGAAGTAAGCCAGCAGAGTGGACATGGGTTCATTTTCTGGCTGAAGTTTCAGAAGATCCTTCTTTCTTTATAACCCAACTACATAAATAAGAAAAACGCAAAATTCTATAATAGTGCAGAAATCAAAGGACGCCTATTAAATACCTTCCATATTCCAGCAGTTATACCAGAGGTTTTCCCACCGGGAACTATTGTAATATTCATGACGACTGTGAAAGGTGGGAATAATTTGCCCTGTTTTACAAATGATCAAACTGAGACTTGGAAACCAAGTAACTTAGCCAGTATCTCACAGTTAGCATACAAAGAAGCCCAGACTGGAACCTCAGACATTTATTTCCCCAAGCCCATATTCCTTCTATCATCATACATGTTGCCTTTGGTGAAATGGGGGTGGAGGAAAGCAGAAGAGAAATTGTGGTTTCTTTGAACACAGAACACAAAATTTGGGGATGTTCTCCAGTCTGTTCTGCCTGAATCCACATCAAGCAGCTTTGAATGCTTGCAGTTTATGGATTATTCTTGGGCCCTTTCTGATTTGTCCTGCCACAGCAGAGGCAGAGCAGGAGCAATATTTGGTTTAAATGAATGCCAGACCAGGCCGTAACTCAAAGAAATGCATGAAGAATATCAGTTTCACTGTTTCACTTTCTGCCTTATGTTTAAAACAAGGCTTTTCCCCCCAACACATATTTGCTGCTGAAGATGTCCTTACCAAGCCCTCAGTCATGATTCTGCAACTCAAGAAACATGTGCTGTGAAGCATTTTAACCTTCACAAACCTACAAATTGCAGAGTGTTTTGGCCGAAATAGTGTGAAAATTAAATATTCAGTTTGAAACTGGTCAACTCTCTTTGTGGATTTTTTTCCCCCTTCTTTTAAGTATCTTCAAAATTAAGAAATGTGATTTCAGAAGATTAATAACCACTAGCTGAGGTATTTTTTACTGAGTTTTAAGCCTAGCCTTAAATTACTTCCATAATACTGTCTTTCCCCTCAAAACCTCTTGTATTAAGGTTAAATTACTTATCAATTCTCATGTAACATTAATTCAGGATCATCTATTATTTCAAAGGTTTCTCCTTACCAGCATTGCCTGGAGTGGGGAAGCGAGGTCAAAGCCTGGATGTCAGGCAGTCAACTCTGAGCACTGAGACCTGCCCTGAAGGACTTCTGCTGTGGAGTGATGGTAGTTACTGGAGACTGTGTGACTTTTCCATTTGGGTTGTTTTTTTTTTTCCTTCCTTTTTCCCCACAAGCAATTTGCAGAGGCGGTCTGTTCTCAGGAGGGAAAGGGTGTCTTAGAATAGCAGAAGGTCGCTGTCTGTCTCAGATGCTGACACTCTAGCCTGCATCACAGATTCAGGTAAGTGCCTTAGAGAAGGTCCACAGGCAGAAGCTACAGGTGCCATTTGCACAACCTTGGATTCTGGGAAACGCGAGCTCCAGCAGGGACCCACCAGTGATGCGCAATGGGAGGTACACAGTGCGAGGGCTTACTGCGAGCATTTGTAGGCGTGGCAGAGCCAGAGGCAGGCACACTGGCAGTGGCCCCCACAGCCTTCTCTGGTAGCTCAGCTGGTAAAGAATCTGCCTGCAATGCAGGAGACCCAGGTTCGATTCCTGGGTGGGGAAGATCCTCTAGAGAAGGGATAGTCTACCCACTCCAGTATTCTTGGGCTACCCTGGTGGCTCAGCTGGTGAAAAATCCGCCTGCAATGTGGGAAACCTGGGTTCTATCCCAGGATTGGGAGGATGCCCGGGTGAAGGGAAAGGCTACCCACTCCAGCATTGTGGCCTGGAGAATTCCATGGACTGTATACTCCATGGGATCGCAAAGAGATGGACACGACTGAGTGACTTTCACTTTCACTTTCCACAGCTTCTGAAGGAATGCGGATATAGTCCCCACACCCTTGTCCTTCCATGAGCGTGCCATTCGTGAGTACGTCTGTGACATTCCTGAGATCCGCCAAAAATACCTGGGGAAGTGAAAGGGGGGCCGGGTTATAAAAGACAAGCAAAAAAGCCAGGGAATTTCGGCAGAGAGGTCGTATCTTGTTGGATTGTTAAGGTCGAAAGTGTTAAGTGGACCTTCGGGAGGCCGAAACACCTGAGTTCGCAGAGGCAGACACCTGTGCATCATAAAGCACAGAGGGGAGGACCCACAGGGAGTGTCATGAAATGTTAGCACACCCGCACCCTGAGATGAAGCTAACACCTCAGGAACCTTCAGTTTATGCCGTGTGTCAGTACAAAGGCTCTCTCAAATTCCTGCAAATTGGGGGGTGGGTAGAGTAAGAAGGGGCCTTATCCTCACGGTGGGTTCTGGCATGTCAAGTCCGAAGGAGACTCAGGCAAGCGAAATGCTTTATTCACTTCCAGATTCTAATTTCCCTCTGGACCCCACTTCATTTCACTTCCTTTGGTTTCCTAGACTGTAAGTCCAGTTGTGGTTGGATGTGGGGAGGATAATTAGAGAAGAGAGGAAGAGAAATTGAAGACAAGTGAAAGGCAGAAAAGATAGGATTTCTCATTCAGTGTGGGCTCAGCACTTTACCTCTGTGGTGTTTCCCAGAAACCCTAATCTAATAGTCCTGGAGTGGATTGCCACTTCCTTCTCCAAGGGATCTTCCCAACCCAGGGATCGAACTCGGGTCTCCCGCACTGTAGACAGATGTTTTACCGTCTGAGTCACCAGGGAAGTCAATCATGAGAAAAACATCAGACAAGTCTAAGGAGAGGAACAGTCTACAAAGTGCTTAGCCGGGACTCCTCAAAATGGTCAAGGTCATGGAAAACCAAGGAACACTGAGAAACTGTCACAGAGGGGATGAGACAGAAGAGATGGTCCTGTGGGTTCCAGTGGGGATCCTGGAGGGAAAAAAAGGATGTAAGAGGGAAAACTGCTGAAATCCAAAGTAAAATCTGTCTTTTACTCAGCAGCAATGTATAATGTTTATTTCATAGTTTTGACAAATGTACCATAGTTACATAAGATGTTATCTTTAGGGGAGGCTGGGGAAGGGTAAACAAGAAAGCTCTATACCATATTGGCAACTTTTCTGTAAACCTAAAATTAGTCCAAACTAAAAAGTTTATTTTAAAAGAGGAATTATCCTTAGGAGAATCACAGGAAAAGCAAACATGAGTCTTCAAATATGCCCCTTGATTTCTTAGGTGAGACAGATCTCTGTAAGACTTGTGCAAGATGGACCAACAGTTTATGTTTTGGAGTCCATTGACAAAGTTCCTATAAGCTCAATTCAGTTCAGTTCAGTCCCTCAGTCGTATCCGACTCTTTGTGACCCCATGAATTGCAGCACACCAGGCCTCCCTGTCCATCACCAGCTCCCGGAGTTCACTCAGATTCACGTCCATTGAGTCAGTGATGCCATCCAGCCATCTCATTCTCGGTCATCCCCTTCTCCTCCTGCCCCCAATCCCTCCCAGCATCAGAGTCTTTTCCAATGAGTCAACTCTTCGCATGAGGTGGCCAAAGTACTGCAGTTTCAGCTTTAATATCATTCCTTCCAAAGAACACCCAGGACTGATCTCCTTTAGAATAGATTGGTTGGATCTCCTATATACTGGCAAAGAGATCTAAGTAGTGTAAATAAAAGTTACCCAAAGTATCTCAAATGTGAATATTATTCCATACCTATGTGTCTTTGGTGTCCCCTAGAAAGGGATAACAGTAGCTTATGTTTATCATAAGGTTATATGTTTTGGGAACTTCTCTGAGAACTGTAAGTGCAACATCTGTTTTAAACCTGGACCCTTTTTGGACTTAGCTGAATTCTACTCTGGAAAAGTGTTAGGGATTCCTCCCAATAGTTTAGGTCTTCCCTGCCTGTAGTTCTCTAGGGAGTATGTTGGAGGCAGAGAGTAAGGGAGGAGTGATATTTAACAAATCAGTTCTATGTGGTATATCCTTTCACTAATCAATTCTGTGTGGTGCATTCCTAATATCTCATGTGATTGTTGAGAGCCTGCAAGGGCCAGGGAGCCATGGCAAAATGGATCCAGTTAGAGCCCCCATTAATCTTAATCATTCCACTCTTTGTCCACCTTGTTCTATTTGCTTTCTTGTTCTTACACCGCCCCCCTACCCCAGTCGGTAAAGAATCTGCCTGCAGTGCTGGAGACCTGAGTTCGACTCCTGGGTCGGGAAGATCCCCTGGAGAAGGAAATGGCAACCCACTCCAGTATTCTTTCCTGGAGAATCCCACGGACCTAGGAGCCTGGTGGGCTACAGTCCATGGGGTCGCAAGAGTCGGACACAACTTAGTACACTGTCTCCGTCTGTCTCACTATCCTATGAGGTAAGGAGGTTGTTGTCTTCAGAAAGGGTTCCTGGGTCACAGATAGTTTAAGTAACTTACTCCAGGTCTACATAGCTAGAAAGAGGTAGATCTGAGATTTGAACTAGGCCAGTCACATATAACCATGTTGCTCTTCTGTTTCTCAAAGGGCCATCAACTTCACTAAGGATCTGAGCCCTTCTACTTCCCAGGCCCTCAGAGAATCCCTACAGATTTAATGAAAAGCAAAACAGGCAAAGTATGTTAGGTATCCTAAGTAGACAGTCTTTGTTTCATTTACTCTTCATAATAATGCTATGGACCCTGGTAGTTCAGTCAGTTCAAGAATCTGCCTGTGGTGCAGGAGACCAGGGTTCAATCCCTGGGTCAGGAAGATCCCCTGGAGAAGGAAATGTCTAACCACTCCAGTATCCTTGCCTGGAAAATCCCATGGACAGAGGAGCCTCGTGGGCTACAGTCCATGGGATCTCAAAAGTTGGACCCGACTTAGCAACTAAATCAACAATTCAAAGATACAAGAAAAGTGCTGTTTGTACTCCCATGTTGCAAACAGAAAAGTGAGATTCAGAAGTTAAGCAACATGCCACAGACTAGTAATAGGGAGATGGGTGGAGCCAGAAGAGCCACTGAATTCCCTTAGTTCCCAGCTCTCTGCCTTTTCCACTCCTTTAATCTGGTTGATTTACTTGGGAGGGGGGGCTCCAAAATCACTGCAGATGATGACTGTAGTCATCAAATTAAAAGACACTTGTTCCTTGGAAGAAAAGCTATGATCAACCTAGACAACATATTAAAAAGCAGAGACATACAGAGAAGGCAATGGCAATCCACTCCAGTACTCTCGCCTGGAAAATTCCATGGATGGAGGAGCCTGGTAGGCTGCAGTCCATGGGGTCGTGAAGAGTCGGACATGACTGAGCGACTTCACTTTCACTTTACTTTGCCATCAAAGGTCCTTCTAGTTAAAGCTGTGGTTGTTCCAGTAGTCATGTATGGATGTGAGAGTTGGACTATAAAGAAAGCTGAGCGCCAAAGAATTGATGTTTTTGAACTGTGGTGTTGGAGAAAATTCTTGAGAGTTCTTTGGACTACAAGGAGACCCAACCAGTCAATCCCAAAGGAAATCAGTCCCTAATATTCACTGGAAGGACTGATGCTGAAGCTGAAACTCCAATCCTCTGGCTACCTGGTGTGAAGAATCGACTCATTGGAAAAGACCCTGATGCTGGGAGAGATTGGAAGATGGGAGGAGAAGGGGATGACAAAGGATGAGATGGTTGGATGGCATCACCGACTCAATGGACATGAATCTGAGTAAACTCCAGGAGTTGGTGATGGACAGGGAGGCCTGGTGTGCTGCAGTCCATGGAGTCACAAAGAGTCGGACACAACTGAGTGACTGAAATGAACTGAACTGAATCTGGTTGATTACTAAGGTGTTCCACCCATGCCTGGCTTCCCTGGTGGCTCAGACGGTAAAAGCATATACCTGCAATGTGGGAGACCAGGTTCAATCCCTGGGTGGGAATACACCTGGAGCAGGAAATGGCAACCCGTTCCAGTACTCTTGCCTGGCAAATCCCATGGATGGATGAGCCTGATAGGCTACAGTCCATGGGGTCTCGAAGAGTCAGACACGACTGAGCAAATTCGCTTCACTTTGCTTCCACCCATGACTAGCAAGCACAAGCCTACTCTATCCAGGAGTTGGTAATGGATGGGGAGGCCTGACGTGCTGCAATTTATGGGGTCGCAAAGAGGCGATCACGACTGAGCAACTGAACTGAACTGAACTGATATCTTAAGAGAATTTTGGGCAGGATTTAGAACTGCAGAAAGAACCACCTATAAAATATCAAGAGTCTAACTGCTCTGGGTCTAACTTGGTCTTTGACCAAGGAGATTAAGCTATTGGGAACTGGTAAATGAGCCTTCCTCGGAGAACTGAGGTCTTGAGATAGGAGCTCCTGATGACACTCTTACATCACTCCAGCCTGCTCAGGGCATAAACTTGCTTCCTGAATTATGGTCAACAAAAGCTTTCTCCACCTAAACAAATGAGACATTGTACCCATTGCTAAGGGTGCCTTCCCTTAGCATTTTTAAACTCTTGTTTGGCAACAAGTCAGTATTGATTTACAGAAGTAAATGAGCTGACAGTCATGCAACGATCATTCAGCATATCTGAATAAACTGAGTAAACTCCCACAGTCAAAGTCAAAAAGTCAAGGTAAAGTGTAGAACTCAAGTCAAGGAGTTCAGGTGTAAGGGGGTCTTTATTATTCCATTCAGTTATTACCCGCATAGTTGTAAGCTCTCCCCTTCACACCCAGAATGCAAAAATTAATAAGATAATATGAAAAATTTTTTGAATAATTCTGCTAGTTCAATTTCATTTGCTTAATTATTTTCTCAGGAGAAAAGACAAAGTATTTACCCCTTCACTGACTTCTCTCTGTTAGCCTGAAATTCTTGGGATTGAAACTTGCATGATGCTTCTCCTTCCCTGCCCAATGCACCCACCCCTACAGACAGAGGGAGACCAGAAGTCTGTGGACTTTTAGTCCACTCTTCCAGGCTCCCCATCTCTAGAAGTACTGGAAAATCCAGACCCCCCATTCTCCTCCAGTACCACAAACCTGGAGTCATAGAATAAGCACCCTCTATTAGAGAAGAAAAAAATACATTCCTAGTGGCGGTCAGCAGGAGGCAGGGGCTCTTCCAGCTTAATGACTTGCAAATCAAAAGCATAAAAACCAGAATGCACCTTTTGAACCTCTTTCCCATTCTGCCTAGATGTCCTCATAATTTTCTCCCATAGCGTTCCTGTTATTTTTGCTACCAGAGCAATAACCTTCCTTGTGCATTTTTAAAATGTTGGAGGAGGAGCTGTCCAGAGATCTCAAAGCATGTGTTTTTGATTCTCATAAGATTATGGATACCAAAGGAATAAAAATGGAAATCACTACTGCCAAGATATGAAAGAGAGTTTGCATAGTAAAATAATTTAAACCTAACATTTGGACCCAATAAGGCAAATGAAACGTTTTTTCCATATTTTTGGAAAATGTGCATTTTCTTCACATTAAGTGGTACCAATAAAAAATAATGATTCTCACTCAGTTTATTTCTATAAATTAGATTGGCTTATAGTTTTCCAGGACATGGTTTTGTATCAAGCTATATGGCAAACACCTGGGCATAAAACACACTCAGCTCTTTGCTTCCATGTGGGTGAAACAGGTCACCATTCCTCTCTTCTAAATCTAGAGCAAAGAGCAACTGAAGCCAGTTAATATATTGAGTCCCATCTATCTGCCAAGAATGGGTATGACATCAACAACTTGTGAACGTTTGTGAAGTTCCTCCCAGAGGCTGGGCAACCATCTTCTGATTAGAAATCGGATGATTCAGCAATACATGCTGGTAAAGACATTTGACTCATCCTGGAATCAGATAAAGAAAGAAAGAAGACCAAATAATAAAGAAGCATTTGAAATTACTTTTATGTGGAATTCACGCATGAATATGCTAATCTAGGGGGAAATCTACTAATGAGAGCATTGCCTGGAAATGGTGAGTGGTGGATGGATGCAAATGAGGACATGGGAAATGGAAAAGAGGTACGAACAAGCAGGAAAAGCAAGAGAAAAGAGAGAAAAAAACAGGGAGGAGGGAAGAGATTAAATGTTGCATCTAGAACTCATATGTTTTTGTTTTTTCAAAGTTAAGTCAGAAGATGTCCATCCAGTTCCAAAGTAGCTAGAAGACCAGCTCATGAAATGGTGGCCTGACCAACAAGTCAGAACCAGAAATGATGGTTCAAAGCTAGTGATGCTTTAAGTCCCTCCACTGTACATAAGCTCCAGCCGCCGAGGACCCCCTCACTCAGCAATCTGATGTGACAGATTCCTTCCTTCCCCATCTCCCAGGCCTGTTGGAAGGCTCAGAGAGAGATGAATGTGAATGAACTGTGATGGCTATAAAATATTCCACACATGGAGTATGTGAGGTGGAAAGAGGGAAGGTGGTGAATTATTTATTATTCTTTGGCTCAAGCGTCCATTGTTTGTAAGTCTTTGTGTCCTCCAGCATCTGAGGCCCTATCCACTGAGATTTAAATAAAATTACCTTGAAGCCCTATTCCACAAATGGTAGGAAACCAAGCACTCACCCCCACCCCAATATCCCAGAGGATTGTTGGTGGGGGTGAGGGGTTAACATTTGTCCCGATTCCCTCTAGCTCCCATTTCCTGCTCTTGCTGAATTTTCAATCCTGGATCCCATTTTCATCTCCTGCGGGTGTTGGACTTTGTTTGTCCATCACTGGAGCCAGCCTAGGTTCTAGCGCTTCCCCCATTGGAACACAAGATTGGGCACGTAGAGACGTTCACCGAGGATTTGAAGCTCTATGGTGATGTTATTCTGTAGCACAGCACACAACCTAAAGTTAAATGCCAGTGATCCCTTTGCTAAGAGTCCCTGGCTCCTCCGGGCACCATCAACACCTCATTGGTCATCTCTGCACAGACAGCTCCCTCCCTCCACCATCCATATCAACTCCCCTTTCCTTCACACCTCCCACAAAACCACCAGCCCCCCAGTTTTTTCACTGTGCTCCCTCCTCCCTTCTTGTTTGGGTCTGGCACTAGGGAATCTCAACCTTGGCTACACAATAGAATCTCCTGGGGAGTTTGTTTTTTTTAATAGCAGTGTCCATACCCTCCCCCATACCAACTATATCAGAGGTTCTGGAGCTGAGGCACACGCACACATCATTTCCCAAAGCTCCTTCTGTGTAGCCAAGGTTGAAAATCACCTTCAGTCTAGCTCATCTAAGCCATGTCCTAGGGCAAGCTCACCTTTCATACTCAGAAAGGCCATCAAGGTATTCTCCTGAACAAAAGACAATTCTCTCCCTGAAGAAACTGCTGCCCGTTTTTTAACTAACATCACTTTTCCTACCACCATTATTATCATAAGAAATTTGCCAACAATCCGCACTTCATTATCCAGAGGTCAGGATCCTTCCCCCACATCAGCATTTCTGGATGAGCCTCTTGCCCTTTCCTTCCTGGCTCACTTTCCTGAGTCACAGAATAGCAGGGTGGGCAGAGAACAAACCAAGGAATCCACACAGAGGAACCTGACTTTCTTCACAGACAGACTTCAAGGCAGGCAGAAATTCATAGCAAAAATGGGAAGCTGACATTATTTTGGAATCCCAGGGAGTGAAACATTCTCAACCGTAGTGAGCCCTGTGATGGTATTATGTTTTGTTTTTCAGAAATAGACCCACAGACATAGAAAACAGACACAGTTGCCAAAGGGAAAGGGGAGGGGGAGGGATAAATTCGGAGATTGAGATTAACAGATAAATGCTACTATATATGGCTTCCCTGGTGGCTGAGATGGTATAGAATCTGCCTGCAATGCAGAAGATGCCAGTTCGATCCTCGGGTCAGGAAGATCCCCTGGAGAAGGAAATGGCAATCCATTCCAGTATCCTTGCCTGGAAAATCCCATGGAAGGAGGAGCCTGACAGGCTACAGTCCATGTGGCTGCAAAAGAGTTGGACATGACTGAGCAACTTACACTTTCACTTTCATGACTATATATATAAATAGATAACCAACAAGGACCTGCTATATAGCTACTATATAGCACAAGGAACTACACTCAATATTTTGTAATAACTTACAAGGGAAAAGAATCTGAAAATAATTATATATGTGTGTGTGTGTGTATGTGTGTATAACTGAATCACTATGCTATACACCTGAAACTAACATAATATTGTAAATCAACTATACTGCAATTAAAAAATAAAAGTTGAAATAAAAATCAACAACAAAAAGAATCCATTGCCAAATCTGAAAATAAATAAATAATAAACAGAATTTTTTCTGAATATTTCAGAAACAATATTCCTTATATAGCCACGCCTTTGGTCTTCTTAATAACCCTGTGAAGAATGTAAGCAGAGCAGGAATTATTGTCTATTTTTCCAGCAGAATAAATTCACACTCAGGGCAGGTAAGTGACTGACCCCAAACCACACTGCTAGGACATGACAGAGTGTTCCTAGCATAGCATATCTTAGTTCTGGCTGCTGTAAGTAAGTACCATAGACTGGGTGGCTTATAAACAGCAGGAATTTATTCCTCACAGTTCTGGAGACTGAAAGTCTCAGATCAGAGTGTCAGCAGGGCTGAGTCCTGGTTAGAGTCCTCTTCCAGGTTGCAGGCTACTACCCTCTCACATCCTCAAGCGGCAGAGAGCAGAGAGCAGCAAGTTCTCCTGTGACTCCTACAAGGGCACTAATCCCATTCATGAGGACACCATCCTCAGAACCTCATCCATCCTAATCACCTCCCAGAGGCCTCACCTCCTATTCTCATCACAGCAGAGGTCTGATTCATCTCCCAGCATTCAGACATATAAGACCTGTTAGGAGGCAAACGGCAGGCAGGAGACACTAGGGATGACAAGTCCTCCTGGGAAGCCAGTAACTGATCTGTGCACACATCAGGGTCCTTCTGTCGGGTCTCCTGGAAGCTTGTCCTCTCTGCTTCTGCAGAGACATTCAGTTCACTCCTCCCAGGGGAAGCTAAGCTCCACTCCCCTTGAAGCATGGAGTTGCCATCATACGGTAAGTGTTCTTGGAGCTACCAGGCTAAGGTGATAACCTTGAGGTGTCAGTTTCCTTGTGGGGAACGTGTCTGTGGTTTTAAATTATTTCTACAAGTTCCTTCAGCCCAATGCTGTGCAGACAACCTTGGGTGAGACAGAGAAGGAGGACGATGAGATGTCCTAAAAGTGCCTTTAAAAACTGTAGTTTGACAGGCCCTATATCACCACCTATTGCCAGAACGTAATAACAATCTCTCCTCCTCCACACTTTCATCCTCTTTCTTGTGCTCTCTGAAACCCCAGCCCGGGTTTCACATATGGGTCTAGTTGGTCGATCCTGTTGTCCTCCAGGGCCGTAAATTCAAATAGCCACAAATCAGCTTCAGAGAAACTTCAGCCCCAGACACGCACACACTCCCATTCAAGTCCTGGTGTTCGAGCTGAAATATGGTTGCATGTGCTCCCTCCAGCACCGCCGGCCTGCCAGAGATGCCCCTCTGTCACAGATGGTTTATGGAGCAGCTGGGAGGCCAGGACACAGTGGCTAGCCACCACTCCAGCCGCGGCGCCCCGATGCTTTGATCTCCTACTGGTAGTCCCATTTCTGCAAGGTTGCAGCCCATTCCCACACAGGCTTGAAAAACAATTCTCCAAAGCACCCTCAGGGAAGGGGCTCTGGGTTCCTCCAGGACCTGACTCGGCTTTGCCAGTGCTGACTGCTTTTCTTCCCCAAATAGCCCTTCGTGACATTTCTTTGTCACCAGCTAAATACAGAGCCCTCCTGGCCCTCTTCCTTTCCTCCTGTTGACAGCTGACACAGAGCCTGCTCACCCTTTGCATGAAATGCTCCTTCTCAGAGTCCCTTCTCCAAGAATCTGAGCTTGGGTCTGGGCAGAACATTAACTCAAAGCAAATGTCAAACACTGGGTTTCCAGAGTCCCAGGAGGCATGCTGGCCTCACGGATCAGAGAAAAACCTACACCTGTCTCCAAAGAGGTTTGCGCCATCATTGTGCCTCCTTAGCCCCAAGATAAATCCAGAGGCTGAGCCGGTGTGGGTGAGGCTCACTTGGATAAAGCTCAGGGCATGAGCCTGCATTCTCCCACTGCCTGAGCCAAGCTTCTCAAACTCCAGGGTGTGGTGAACTCACTGCATGTGTATGCGTTCAGCCATGTCTGACTCTGTGACCCCATGGACTGTAGCCCGCCAGGCTCCTCTGTCTGTAGACTTCTCCAGGCAAGAATGCTGGAGTGGGTTGCCATTTCTTTCTGCAGGGAATCTTCCTGACCCGGGGATCAAAACTGTGTCTCTTACATCTCCTGTATTGGCAGATAGACTCTCTACCACTGTGCCACCTGGGGAAAGGGGTCAAATGAGCTCACTTCACAGCTTTAAAAGAGGCCCATTGGGAATTCCCTGGTGATTCAGTAAGATTAGGACTCAGCGCTTTCACTGTAGAGGGCTCAGGTTCAGTCCCTGTTCAGGAAACCAAGATCCTGCAAGCAATGTGGGGCAGCCGAAAAAGTAAAAATAAAAGAGGCCAATGGGTGCCTGGTGCCCTCCGCGGAAGTTCACAGTTAGTTGGTTTCAGGTATGGAAATTTACAAAGCTCTTAAAGTGCTTCTCCTTGTGGGGCTGAGGTTGAGAACTTGAGAACGACTGAGTGAAGATCAGTATCACTTTGCCCAGAGTTTCTCTTTGAAGCAACTCCTGGCAGGACCGTGAGGAGAGTTTTGGAGACATAACAAACATTCAGTTACCATTCACTCAGTCCCTCATTCATTCCTGGTCTGCTAATGAGGCCTCACATTGTATTAGGCACACTGTGTTTATCTGGGTTTCCCAGAGAAATGGAATCAATAGGATTTATGTTTATTTAAATATGGGGCTTTCCCAGTGGCTCAGAGGTAAAGAATCCACCTGTAATGCAGGAGAGCCAGGGTTGATCCCTGGGTCAGGAAGATCCCCTGGAGAAAGACTTGACAACCCACTCCAGTATTCTTGCTTGGAGAATCCCATGGACAGAGGAGCTTGGTGGGCTACAGTCCATGGGGTCAGAAAGAGTTAGACACAACTGAAGCAACTGAGCAGACATGCAGATACTTAAATACATAGAGATATAAACACCAGGTATTTATTATAAGGAATTGATTCATGCCGTTATGGAGGCTGAGAGACTCCAGGATCTACAGTCAGCAAGCTAGAGGCCCAGGAGAGCTTATAGAGTTAAGTTCCAGCCCAAGTCCAAGTTCAAAGTCAAGTGAAGATTGATGTTCCAGTTTGAAGACAGCATGAATTCTCCTTTGCTCAGCTTTTAGTTCTGTCAGGTCATGAAGAGACTGGATGAAGCCCACCCACATTTGAGAAGGCACTCAGTGTACTAATTCAGATGTTAATCTTATTGACAAATACCTACACAGATTCAGAACATTATTTCACCAAATACAAGGGTACCTTGTGACTCAGTCAAGTTGACAAACATCATTAACCATCACACATCGCTCCAGGCACCACACAGAACACTGAAAAGCTCTGGACACTTGCCCACAAGTGTCTTCCTGTCTCTTGATGACACAAGGTATGTAAGGAAGGCTGAAACCTTCACTGTGGTAGAGCTTCACAGAGTCAAGGCTCAGAGGTGAAAGAATCAGACTGGGAATGGTTGCCAAAGATCTGCTGGGAAAATTGGGCTTACTCAGGGCTGAGAGGCTGTTATGGGTTGAATTATGTCCTCTTTGCCCATCCCCTAAAAGATATGGTTAAGTCCTAACACCCAGTAATGTGATCAGGATGTGAAAATAAGGTGGTTGCAGATGTCATTAGCCAAGATGACATCATACTAATGTGGCGCCGCTGTTGCTAAGTCACTTCAGTCATGTCTGACTCTGTGCGATCCCATAGATGGCAGCCATTGCCATCGGCTGCCTCGTCCCTGGGATTCTCCAGGCAAGAACACTGGAGTGGGTTGCCATTTCCTTCTCCAATGCGTGAAAGTGAAGTCGCTCAGTTGTGTCCGACTCTTCGCAACCCCATGGACTGCAGCCTACCAGGCTACTCCGCTCATGGGATTTTCCAGACAAGAGTACTGGAGTGGGGTGCCATTGCCTTTTCCGCATAAGAATGTAGAGTCAGCCATTAATCCAAAATGACTAGTGTCCTTATAAGAAGAGGAGGGAGACACAGAGAGCTGATGGCCACATGAAGACAGCAACACAGAGAAACGGCATGTGAAGACAGAGGCAGAGGTGGGGGTGATGAGTCTACAAGCCAAGGATTGTCAGCTGCCATCAGAAGCTAGGCGAGAGGCATGGAACATTTTCTCCCTCAGAGGAATCAACCCTGCTGACAGCCTGAGGTCAGACTTCTTGCCTCCAGAACTGTAAGAGGATAAATTTCTGTTAATTCAAGCCACCCGCTTGTGATGCGTGGTTACAGCAGCCCTGAGAAGCTAAGACGAAGCCGAGTCCAGATGGACAAGCAGAGTGGGAAAGGAACCCTAGAGTCCCAGAGGCGGGGATGAATAAATAATGCATGGGGAGGACAAGGAACAACCCAATCCCACTAAACAAAGCCTCTCAGAAAGAAGGATGAGGAACACAGATCAGAGCTGCCGCCTCTCGGCTCATTTCAGCTCCAGGCACCACACAGAACACTGAAAAGCTCTGGACACTTGCCCACAAGTGTCTTCCTGTCTCTTGATGACACAAGGTATGTAAGGAAGGCTGAAACCTTCACTGTGGTAGAGCTTCACAGAGTCAAGGCTCAGAGGTGAAAGAATCAGACTGGGAATGGTTGCCAAAGATCTGCTGGGAAAATTGGGCTTACTCAGGGCTGAGAGGCTGTTATGGGTTGAATTATGTCCTCTTTGCCCATCCCCTAAAAGATATGGTTAAGTCCTAACACCCAGTAATGTGATCAGGATGTGAAAATAAGGTGGTTGCAGATGTCATTAGCCAAGATGACATCATACTAATGTGGCGCCGCTGTTGCTAAGTCACTTCAGTCATGTCTGACTCTGTGCGATCCCATAGATGGCAGCCATTGCCATCGGCTGCCTCGTCCCTGGGATTCTCCAGGCAAGAACACTGGAGTGGGTTGCCATTTCCTTCTCCAATGCGTGAAAGTGAAGTCGCTCAGTTGTGTCCGACTCTTCGCAACCCCATGGACTGCAGCCTACCAGGCTACTCCGCTCATGGGATTTTCCAGACAAGAGTACTGGAGTGGGGTGCCATTGCCTTTTCCGCATAAGAATGTAGAGTCAGCCATTAATCCAAAATGACTAGTGTCCTTATAAGAAGAGGAGGGAGACACAGAGAGCTGATGGCCACATGAAGACAGCGACACAGAGAAACGGCATGTGAAGACAGAGGCAGAGGTGGGGGTGATGAGTCTACAAGCCAAGGATTGTCAGCTGCCATCAGAAGCTAGGCGAGAGGCATGGAACATTTTCTCCCTCAGAGGAATCAACCCTGCTGACAGCCTGAGGTCAGACTTCTTGCCTCCAGAACTGTAAGAGGATAAATTTCTGTTAATTCAAGCCACCCGCTTGTGATGCGTGGTTACAGCAGCCCTGAGAAGCTAAGACGAAGCCGAGTCCAGATGGACAAGCAGAGTGGGAAAGGAACCCTAGAGTCCCAGAGGCGGGGATGAATAAATAATGCATGGGGAGGACAAGGAACAACCCAATCCCACTAAACAAAGCCTCTCAGAAAGAAGGATGAGGAACACAGATCAGAGCTGCCGCCTCTCGGCTCATTTCCCCCGGGATTCCGTGGTACTGCCCTGTCTTGAGGGAAACGTCCTACCCCTTACGGCCCCTTTCACCCACCTGGTGCCAATCAGAGCTGCCTTCCTTTTCACTGATCCCTCCTCCCTGGGCAGTTTTAAGGTGGCCACATGACTCAACATCCTACCCCACCCTCTTGGCCACAGTAATTGGCCTGAAGATGGGCACTGAGCCAAGGCATGCCAATTAGGGACTTTCCTTGGGATTTTTCATTTTTATTATCATTAAAACTGGTAGAAAAGAGCCATTTTCTCTCTGGTCACAGGCCTGTGAAACATGAACCTGAAGCTGCCCCCAGCTATGTCCCTATAATGTAAATAAACAAAACGACAAATTGATCTTTATGTGAGAATGGGGAAACAACAAGGTCCTACCGCACAGCCAGGGAATTATATTCAATATCCTGTAATAAACCATAATGGAATCACTTTGCTGTACAGCAGAAATTAACACAATATTGTAAATCAACTATACTTCCATAAAATAAATTTTTTAAAAAAAGATCCTTATAGCATTCAAGTCCCTGGTTCTAGACGCTAAAGTTTTTGGAACTGCACGTGAATTTTTACTTTTATTCCTTCTAATTCTCCCACCTATTCTGTGAGCTCTCCCAGGATCCTTCCCCTTATACATCAAAATAAAGACAACTTTGTTTAAACTGGATGCATGTCACCTGCATTGGTTCTGATGCCAGACTTCAGGGTTTGTGTTTAACCCTAGTGGCAAAGACTGTTAACTGGAGTCTACACCATCTGATGCCAAGGTTCCCCAAGAAACTCCACAAATAACACACCAAGTATACCCTTCTGGGAAGAGGTAGCATAGATGCCATCAGATTCTCAGTGGAGCTGTTGACCCCAGATAAGGTTAAGAACCACTGACAGGAGCCATGAGGGGCCATTACAAGCATAAGACTCACAGAACATATTCTTTTCCACTAACAATTACTAAACACCCTCAGATACCCAGTCATTTATCCAACAAACACACTCTCAGCCCCAGGGTCAAGAGCTGTTGGGGACGTGATGACATATGTGGGATATTTTGATCCTCAGAAAGTTTTAGTTGGCTTGGGGTGGTAATGGACATATACATAATTTTGATAGAAGGTGAGTGAGGGTAAAAGATGCAATGGTAGTTTGGAGGCAGTGCCTAAAACTTTTTCCACAACCTTGAAATATCAGTAAATAGAGCACTGGATAGATTCCTCCTTTGTGAGTGGACCCTAGAGAAGGCAGTGTCTTAGGATCTCAAGGTCATCAGTTTCGAAATGGATCTAAGATACTGCCAGACCACGTTATAGGATGCTCTGCAGTGCTAACAAGAGAGAAAATATCTGCCAACTTTCTCAGTGCCTGGAAGCTGTTGGACAAGATATACAACACCTTCTAAGGAGATGCCTGCCTCTGGACCTAGTTCATGCTAGGAGTGGCCCCTTGGACTATGCTGACCATCAGCCTGGATATCTCCGGGGAGTTTATTAGAAATGGAGATCTCAAGCCTCATTCCCAGACTTCTCTGAATTTGCAAGATCCCCCAGGGGGTTTGTATCCAAATTAAAGTTTGAGACACACTCAAGTAGGTAGTTCTTAGCATAGTGTGATTATAATCTGACAAAGAAGAAAATCTGCCCTAGGGCACATGTTACCACTAGAGACAGAGGCAGGAAGCAGAACTGCCCAGGTGTGCTACGGGCTTGCAGTCACTCAGAGAAAAAGGGATCTGCAGGGATGTCCCTAGTGGTCCCGTGGCTAAGACTCCATGCTCCCAATGCAGCGGGCTAGGGTTCGATACCTGGTCAGTGAGCTAGATCCCACATGGCACAACTAAGACCTGGCACAGCCAAAAATAAATAATTGTTTAAAAAGAAAAGATGTGCTTGGGGCTACCTGGAGCCCAGGATGAAGCGAGCTGCAGCATGTGAACCAATCGTGGCCCTGGCCTTTGGTTCTGCCCACGCGTGCTCCTGCATCATAGACATATGGTCCCCTTGGATCTCTAGTCAGCGAGACACCAGCATGTTTTGCATACATCAGTGCACTCGGGGGTGGGGGGGGCTATGGCAAACAGCTGGGGACCACAGCTGGCTGCGTTCTGCTGATTTGAGTAGCAGGGGAGGGGGGCACCAAAAGGCTCTTGGAATTCGGGCACAAGCCTAACCCACCAAGGTGCCAGTGAGATTAGGGGGCTTCCCCTCTGGCAGCAGCCCCATCACTAGGCTCCAAATGACCACAGTAGACATGTAGACAGCAGAACTGAGGGTCTTGGGCAGTAAGAACTCAGGGTCAAGGGAGTGGTAACAGCAATTAGGCCAAAAGGATTTTGCAGGCTCAGTTAGTTTTAGAAACAGTGCATTAGACACAGTTGAGTTTGTTCCTTTCAGCTGCCACGCACACTGTGAGATTTTGGTAAGAGTAGAGGTGGGTGTACGCTAAGTCACTTCAGTCACGTCTGACTCTTTGTGACCCTATGGACTGTAGCACTTTTGATCATAAATCCCTCCCTATCTGTGTCTGTCAGTCCAGGCTGCCGTAACAAAATACCATCAACTAGATGGCCTAGATGGTTGGATGGCATCACCGACTCAATGGACATGAAATTGGGCAAACTCTGAGAGACAGTGAGGGACAGGGAGGCCTAGTGTGCTGCAGTCCATGGGGTCGCAAAGAGGTGGACATGACTTGGACATGACTTGATGACTGAAAAACAACAAAGATGGCCTGAACAACAGGAATTTATTTCTCACATAATCCTGGAAAGTCCAGGATCAAGATGTCAGCTGATGTGCTTTCTGCTGAGTGTTTGCAGACAGCTGCCTCCCGTGGCAGAAAAGAGAGGAAGTAAACTCTGCTGTCTCTTCTTGTAAGAATATAAATTCCATCAAGAGGTCCCCACCTTCATGACCTCGTCTAACCCTAAATACGCCCACCCCCCTACAAAGGACCCACTTCCAGTTACCATCATATTGGAGGTGGTTGTTGGGTTCAGTCGCTAAGTCATGTCTGACTCTTTGCAACCCCATGAACTGTAACAAGCCAGGCTTTCCTGTCCTTCACTATCTCCCTAAGCTTGCTCAAACTCATGTCCATTGATTCAGTGATGCCATCTAACCATCTAATTCTTTGTCACCCCCTTCTCCTCCTGCCCTCAATCTTTCCCAGCATCAGGGTCTTTTCCAATGAGTTGGCTCTGCACATCAGTGGCCAAAGTATTGGAGATTCAGCTTCAGCATCACTCCTTCCAATGAATATTCAGGGTCAGTTTCCTTTAGGATTGACTGGTTAGATCTCCTTGCAATACAAGGGATTCTCAAGAGTCTTCTCCAGAACCACAAGGGTTTCATCTTTTGAATGTTGGGGAGGGAGTAGGCTGGGATAGTAACTCAGTGTATAGCACAATTCTATCATAGGCAGGAAGTGTTCAGAGCAGACTTTGGAAAACAATGGATTGGCCTAAAAGTTCATGAGTGTTTCTCCATAAGATGTTATGGGAAAACCCAAACAAACTTTTGGGTCAACCCAGTACTAACAAAGATGGACCTGAGAGAAATCTATTTGAGGGAAGAAGATAGTCCATGAAAGTCTGCAGGGGGAGTCTTAGGCTTCCTTTTGTTCATGGCAATCAGGCAATCAGAGCATGTAGAAATTTCCTTCATACAGGTTAAATCCACTAAGAAGTTGACGTTAATAATAATTACCACCACCACTTATGAGTGCTCAGTATGAGCTGCAGGTCCATGCAGAGTCAGGCTTTACATACATCATCTCAGTTAACGCTCTCAACTCCTGTTTGAGGAACTACTATTCTCATCTCTGTTTTCAAATGATGAAACAAAAGCTTTTTTTAAGACACAGCTTCAACTGTAAGTTGAAGTCTTACAACTGGTTAGAGGTACAGAAACCTTAAATTTGACTTCAAGAGCCTATTAAGATGCTGTAAAAGTTCCCGAGTCTTTGGCACACAGGGAACATTATGCCCCAGGACCTACATTTAGATTTGCAGGGTCATCTTTCAGGAAGGGAGTCATTTCCAATGACTCTCGAGAGGACACATATGAAAAAAGTCCCAGCTTGACATGCAGGGCCCATTTCTCTGTAGTTTTATGTTTCGATTTACCACCTGTCTTATCAACATATTTTCATATACTGGTTTCTTCAAACTCACAATATGGTGAATTAAAAGACAAGAAAATTCTAGAACAGTAGGCATGGAACTTGTGTTGATTTCCTGACGTTAATCCACCCCCGTCTACCTCTGCAATTAGCTAGTTGGGTGAAATGATAAGTGCTGAGCCTTACGTGTCCATCTGTCAAGGCAGTATCTTCATAATTACAAATTTCAAAGAGGAAAACAACTTGTCATGCTCAACCAACAAACCTGGCTCTTTGCAAAGCGACTGCTGCATAGTTTACTTCTGCACAAAACACTGCCAAGGNGTTGGCTTGGGGTGGTAATGGACATATACATAATTTTGATAGAAGGTGAGTGAGGGTAAAAGATGTAATGGTAGTTTGGAGGCAGTGCCTAAAACTTTTTCCACAACCTTGAAATATCAGTAAATAGAGCACTGGATAGATTCCTCCTTTGTGAGTGGACCCTAGAGAAGGCAGTGTCTTAGGATCTCAAGGTCATCAGTTTCGAAATGGATCTAAGATACTTCCAGACCACGTTATAGGATGCTCTGCAGTGCTAACAAGAGAGAAAATATCTGCCAACTTTCTCAGTGCCTGGAAGCCGTTGGACAAGATATACAACACCCTCTAAGGAGATGTCTGCCTCTGGACCTAGTTCATGCTAGGAGTGGCCCCTTGGACTATGCTGACCATCAGCCTGGATATCTCTGGGGAATTTATTAGAAATGGAGATCTCAAGCCTCATTCCCAGACTTCTCTGAATTTGCAAGATCCCCCAGGGGGTTTGTATCCAAATTAAAGTTTGAGACACACTCAAGTAGGTAGTTCTTAGCATAGTGTGATTATAATCTGACAAAGAAGAAAATCTGCCCTAGGGCACATGTTACCACTAGAGACAGAGGCAGGAAGCAGAACTGCCCAGGTGTGCTACGGGCTTGCAGTCACTCAGAGAAAAAGGGATCTGCAGGGATGTCCCTAGTGGTCCCGTGGCTAAGACTCCATGCTCCCAATGCAGCGGGCTAGGGTTCGATCCCTGGTCAGGGAGCTAGATCCCACATGGCACAACTAAGACCTGGCACAGCCAAAAATAAATAATTGTTTAAAAAGAAAAGGAGATGTGCTTGGGGCTACCTGGAGCCCAGGATGAAGCGAGCTGCAGCATGTGAACCAATCGTGGCCCTGGCCTTTGGTTCTGCCCACGCGTGCTCCTGCATCATAGACATATGGTCCCCTTGGATCTCTAGTCAGCGAGACACCAGCATGTTTTGCATACATCAGTGCACTCGGGGGTGGGGGGGGCTATGGCAAACAGCTGGGGACCACAGCTGGCTGCGTTCTGCTGATTTGAGTAGCAGGGGAGGGGGGCACCAAAAGGCTCTTGGAATTCGGGCACAAGCCTAACCCACCAAGGTGCCAGTGAGATTAGGGGGCTTCCCCTCTGGCAGCAGCCCCATCACTAGGCTCCAAATGACCACAGTAGACATGTAGACAGCAGAACTGAGGGTCTTGGGCAGTAAGAACTCAGGGTCAAGGGAGTGGTAACAGCAATTAGGCCAAAAGGATTTTGCAGGCTCAGTTAGTTTTAGAAACAGTGCATTAGACACAGTTGAGTTTGTTCCTTTCAGCTGCCACGCACACTGTGAGATTTTGGTAAGAGTAGAGGTGGGTGTACGCTAAGTCACTTCAGTCACGTCTGACTCTTTGTGACCCTATGGACTGTAGCACTTTTGATCATAAATCCCTCCCTATCTGTGTCTGTCAGTCCAGGCTGCCGTAACAAAATACCATCAACTAGATGGCCTAGATGGTTGGATGGCATCACCGATTCAATGGACATGAACTTGGGCAAACTCTGAAAGACAGTGAGGGACAGGGAGGCCTAGTGTGCTGCAGTCCATGGGGTCGCAAAGAGTTGGACATGACTTGGACATGACTTGATGACTGAAAAACAACAAAGATGGCCTGAACAACCAGAATTTATTTCTCACATAATCCTGGAAAGTCCAGGATCAGGGTGTCAGCTGATGTGCTTTCTGCTGAGTGTTTGCAGACAGCTGCCTCCCGTGGCAGAAAAGAGAGGAAGTAAACTCTGCTGTTTCTTCTTGTAAGAATATAAATTCCATCAAGAGGTCCCACCTTCATGACCTCGTCTAACCCTAAATACGCCCACCCCCCTACAAAGGACCCACTTCCAGTTACCATCATATTGGAGGTGGTTGTTGGGTTCAGTCGCTAAGTCATGTCTGACTCTTTGCAACCCCATGAACTGTAACAAGCCAGGCTTTCCTGTCCTTCACTATCTCCCTAAGCTTGCTCAAACTCATGTCCGTTGATTCAGTGATGCCATCTAACCATCTAATTCTTTGTCACCCCCTTCTCCTCCTGCCCTCAATCTTTCCCAGCATCAGGGTCTTTTCCAATGAGTTGGCTCTGCACCTCGGTGGCCAAAGTAGTGGAGATTCAGCTTCAGCATCACTCCTTCCAATGAATATTCAGGGTCAGTTTCCTTTAGGATTGACTGGTTAGATCTCCTTGCAATACAAGGGATTCTCAAGAGTCTTCTCCAGAACCACAAGGGTTTCATCTTTTGAATGTTGGGGAGGGAGTAGGCTGGGATAGTAACTCAGTGTATAGCACAATTCTATCATAGGCAGGAAGTGTTCAGAGCAGACTTTGGAAAACAATGGATTGGCCTAAAAGTTCATGAGTGTTTCTCCATAAAATGTTATGGGAAAACCCAAACAAACTTTTGGGTCAACCCAGTACTAACAAAGATGGACCTGAGAGAAATCTATTTGAGGGAAGAAGATAGTCCATGAAAGTCTGCAGGGGGAGTCTTAGGCTTCCTTTTGTTCATGGCAATCAGGCAATCAGAGCATGTAGAAATTTCCTTCATACAGGTTAAATCCACTAAGAAGTTGACGTTAATAATAATTACCACCACCACTTATGAGTGCTCAGTATGAGCTGCAGGTCCATGCAGAGTCAGGCTTTACATACATCATCTCAGTTAACGCTCTCAACTCCTGTTTGAGGAACTACTATTCTCATCTCTGTTTTCAAATGATGAAACAAAAGCTTTTTTTAAGACACAGCTTCAACTGTAAGTTGAAGTCTTACAACTGGTTAGAGGTACAGAAACCTTAAATTTGACTTCAAGAGCCTATTAAGATGCTGTAAAAGTTCCCGAGTCTTTGGCACACAGGGAACATTATGCCCCAGGACCTACATTTAGATTTGCAGGGTCATCTTTCAGGAAGGGAGTCATTTCCAATGACTCTCGAGAGGACACATATGAAAAAAGTCCCAGCTTGACATGCAGGGCCCATTTCTCTGTAGTTTTATGTTTCGATTTACCACCTGTCTTATCAACATATTTTCATATACTGGTTTCTTCAAACTCACAATATGGTGAATTAAAAGACAAGAAAATTCTAGAACAGTAGGCATGGAACTTGTGTTGATTTCCTGACGTTAATCCACCCCCGTCTACCTCTGCAATTAGCTAGTTGGGTGAAATGATAAGTGCTGAGCCTTACGTGTCCATCTGTCAAGGCAGTATCTTCATAATTACAAATTTCAAAGAGGNAGATAGTCCATGAAAGTCTGCAGGGGGAGTCTTAGGCTTCCTTTTGTTCATGGCAATCAGGCAATCAGAGCATGTAGAAATTTCCTTCATACAGGTTAAATCCACTAAGAAGTTGACGTTAATAATAATTACCACCACCACTTATGAGTGCTCAGTATGAGCTGCAGGTCCATGCAGAGTCAGGCTTTACATACATCATCTCAGTTAACGCTCTCAACTCCTGTTTGAGGAACTACTATTCTCATCTCTGTTTTCAAATGATGAAACAAAAGCTTTTTTTAAGACACAGCTTCAACTGTAAGTTGAAGTCTTACAACTGGTTAGAGGTACAGAAACCTTAAATTTGACTTCAAGAGCCTATTAAGATGCTGTAAAAGTTCCCGAGTCTTTGGCACACAGGGAACATTATGCCCCAGGACCTACATTTAGATTTGCAGGGTCATCTTTCAGGAAGGGAGTCATTTCCAATGACTCTCGAGAGGACACATATGAAAAAAGTCCCAGCTTGACATGCAGGGCCCATTTCTCTGTAGTTTTATGTTTCGATTTACCACCTGTCTTATCAACATATTTTCATATACTGGTTTCTTCAAACTCACAATATGGTGAATTAAAAGACAAGAAAATTCTAGAACAGTAGGCATGGAACTTGTGTTGATTTCCTGACGTTAATCCACCCCCGTCTACCTCTGCAATTAGCTAGTTGGGTGAAATGATAACTGCTGAGCCTTACGTGTCCATCTGTCAAGGCAGTATCTTCATAATTACAAATTTCAAAGAGGAAAACAACTTGTCATGCTCAACCAACAAACCTGGCTCTTTGCAAAGCGACTGCTGCGTAGTTTACTTCTGCACAAAACACTGCCAAGGATTATGGGAATTTCTTCCTCTGAGCATAAGAGTCACCCTTCCACATGCCACCTTCCTTCCCAGGGGAAATAGATCAGTGGTGGGGTGAGGGGGTAGGAACCTAAAGTCAAGATTTTTCAGGTGCAAAAGAGTATGGCTAATATAGATCTGACCTAAGAGTGGGGAAAAGGTTTCTTGTCCTGGCCTTGTTCCTTAAAAGATGGGTGACCTCCCCACCGTCCACGTGCCATTCCCTCCCAGCTCCTCACCTGTAAAATGAGCAGCTGCACCACTAACACTACAGACCTACAGCTCATGATCCCACGGGAGATGGAGCTCCTGGTGACATTTGTATACCAGCTCAGATTCCTGGGAAACACAGAACCTGCCTAATTCACTCCAGGGGAGCGCCACAGTTCTCACCAGAAGAATCTCAAAATAAGAAGCTTTAACTCAAACCATTCCAAACAGATGGAACGTCAATCTCTCTTTCAAGTTCTTTCAAAAAGGATGTACAGAACACCGCGTGGTAAAAAGTGAAGTCCCTCAGTCATGTCTGAATCTTTTCGACCCCATGGACTGTAGCCTACCAGGCTCCTCTGTCCATGGGATTTTCCAGGCAAGGGTACTGGAGTGGGTTGCCATTTCCTTCTACAGGGGATCTTTCCAACGCAGGGACCGAACCCAGACCTCCTGCATTGCAGGCAGATGCTTTACCATCTGAGTCACCAGGGAAGCCTAGTCAGTGTTTAAACAGCTTTTGTGATCCATAAGTTCTTTCTTATCTCTGGCCTATATTGTCTCTACTAAAATAAAAAAATTCAGACCAGCTTTCCATCATATTTTAGGTCATGAAATTATTTCTATTTGGTGATAGCAATTAAATTGCTTTCCAATCTATTCCTATTTTATTTTTATTACTAATTTTAAAGTTATTCATTACTTAAGGATGTGCAGAAGTGGTGAAAATAATGTGACAGCAATCCTTGATTTTTGCTAAAGTTAAAAAAAGCAATTGTTTTTAAAATACATAAGCAACTCCAGATATGGTCAGTTACCTCCTTATGCCCAATCCACTGTTTCTCCCATGTAGAAATAACCACCATTAGAAATTAATGTGTCTGCCTCTCATGCAGTTTTTTACTTTTACCAAATATGTATACACACATGGTAATATATAACATTTTCTGGAATTTTTAAAAACATATCAATGGTATATTGACTACACCATTTTAAAAATTAGTTTTTTTCCTCCCCACAAATGTTCTTAAGAGTCATCTATATACCATTTATTTTATCTTCTGTGTGAATATACCACAAATGGATAATTAAGTTAATTCCAAGATTTTTGCTAATGCTTCAGTGAGGAACCTTGTTCATATTTTCCTTAAAGTATAAAATATAGGAAATTTCCTTCAGGCACATGTACCTAAAAGTACTTGCACCAGGTGACAGTTTTGCCAACAGTAAATAATTTTCCCATTTTCCGTACCTTTACTTGTAACTCTTAATTATGCCAGTCTTTCCTGTTTTTGCCAAATAGATGAGTGTGATATGGCATTCAATGTTTCCCTTCACTCTAGTGAGTTTGATCATGTTTTTATAATTTTACTGGATAGTTATGTTTTCCTTTTTATGATTTGCCAAATAAAAATCTTTGACTATATCATGTATTGTCTATTTCTTCTCCCTTACTGATTTTTAAAGTTTTTTTTATATGTTCTATATACTAATTCTGTCTTGATGTATGTGTTGAAAATACGTTTTGCCCTATGACATCTTTTCATTTTGATCATGGCTTCTTTTGTCATGCAGAAGTCTGTCATTTTAATGCAGGCACCTATAGCAATCTGCTGTATGATATGCTTTTTCTGGGTTTTGTTCAAGTAATCCTTCCCTTTTCTAGAGTCATAAGTATATTCTTCTGATCAACCTCACACAGATCACATGTCTCAGCATCTATGTCTCTCCTCCTCAGTTCTAAAAATATTGCAAAGACTGTTGCTATTATGAAAGTAATATATGATTATTACAGAAGATCTAGGAAAAGAAGAAAGAAAAAAAAAATCTGTATGTTATTAGGTCACTTTGAAAATAATTCTTATTATCCTTTAAGAACTCATCCACCAGGGTAACCCTCTTTACAGCCCTTTTCAACATCACTGAAAGGAACATGTTATATAGCGTACAGCACTGAGCTTTGGAGAAAGCTATGGATTGAAATCTTATCTCAGTTACCTTCTAGCTTACTTTCCTTGCACATGATCTTGGTTTCTCTGAACTTTAGTTTTCTCATCTATAAGGATGACAGCTCCTTCATTGGGTTGTTATGTGTCCCAATTTATATCAAATTTCACATGTCAGACCTACAGCTGGCAACATTTTTTTCATAAAGAATCCTATGGGCCCCTGTCCTATTATATACCAGTGCAAAGGTCTCTGGGGAAAAGTAAGAACAGACCCATAGACAGACTTATTTGCTCACCCCTGAGTGATGGGCAATAACCCAGGAAAGACAAACTGCGTGGAGTCAGTGAAGCTGCTACCAAGCCATGGTGGTATCCACTCCACAGACTGTTCCAATAGTCCCTGGACTCCTTCTTCCATTTATAAAAATGCACTGCACAGTGCCTAGAGCGGCATGGAAACCAGCCAAAGAACAGAGCCACCAGCTGATCTCATCCTCGGTACTTCCCTGCTCAAAGGAGTTAATTAGCAAAGGGGAAAACAGTTGACTTTTTTGGTATTATATAATTCCACTGTATTTTTGCCAGGTATCGGATTTCACCACCCACTGCCATGGTGGCACATCATGAAAGAACTCATTGTTATACACACAAAACAAGATAAGCACATAACTTTGCGGGAAGTGTAATTCACATTCTTTTTCTCATTGCAATTGAAATCTTCAGGTTAATAGGTTATTACATTTATGAAACATGCCGTGCCTCGAATGAACATAGCTTGTGTTGAGATGGCCCTTGCCTGGAGAAAGACTATTTTTAGGCAGCTTGGCAAAGGAAATGAACGTTTTCAACCCAAGTATGCACTGCCAGAAACTAACTCCACCAAATTCTTTATTACCAAAAGGAAAAAAAAAGGTAACAAAATAATGAAATCTTTCTTTCACTATTTTGGGAATTGTCTTTCCATACCTAATACCTTTCAGCTTTCAGAATCTTCTTCACAGATTTGAGAGAATAGCTTCCTGGTAGGAGGTCATCTGATTGGAATCTCTTGTCCTTCTGTGCCTTGGAGGAATCACAGAGCCTTTTTGTATATAGTGAAAATCTGATTCGAGTAGGATGAGGTTCACTTTCAAGGATCCCAGGGCTGTGGACTTCTGATGAAAAAGAATCTCATATCGTTCTCTGAAACAGTAAAAAAAAAAAAAAAAAAAAAAAACCCTTAAAATAGAAAACTANAATCACAGAGCCTTTTTGTTTATAGTGAAAATCTGATTCGAGTAGGATGAGGTTCACTTTCAAGGATCCCAGGGCTGTGGACTTCTGATGAAAAAGAATCTCATATCGTTCTCTGAAACAAAAAAAAAAAAAAAAAAAAAAAAACCCTTAAAATAGAAAACTAAATTCCTACGTGTATTCTTCATAATTATATAAACCCAAATTATTTTATTTTCTAACAAAGTGAAAGTGTTATTTCTCCAGTCGAGTCTGACTCTTTGTAATTCCATGGACTGTGACCCACAAGGTTCCTTTGTCCATGGAATTCTCCAGGCAAGAATACTGGAGTGGGGTGCTTCTCCAGGGAATATTCCTGACCCAGGGATCAAACCTGAGTCTCCTGTACTGCAAGCAGATTCTTTACTATTTGAGCTACCAGGGAAACCTTCTAATAAAGACTGAGATTTAAATAAAATACATGATTGTTGAGCCAGCTTCTTCCCCCTTGGAAACAGTGGACTAAAATTCTGAAGATAGGGGTTCCAGTCTCGGTGCTGAGACCACTTTTAGCAGTAGTTCCTCAGCACACTTAGATCAGCATCCTTTCTCTTGTGGACCAATGCCTCCTGACTGGTTTCCTTGTTTCCAATTTCCACCACATCTAATCCACCCTCTATGTCAGAGGATATCAAAGTGGGAACCTCAGACCAGTAGTATCAGTACTACCTAAGACCATCCTGGAATGTGAAGTCAAATGGGCCTTAGAAAGCATCACTGTGAACAAAGCTAGTGGAGGTGATGGCATTCCAGCTGAGCTATTTCAAATCCTGAATGATGATGCAGTGAAACTGCTGCACTCAATATGCCAGCACATTTGGAAAACTCAGCAGTGGCCACAGGACTGGAAAAGGTCAGTTTTCATTTCAATCCCAAAGAAAGGCAATGCCAAAGAATGCTCAAACTACTGCACAATTGCATGCATCTCATATGCTAGTAAAGTAATGCTCAAAATTTTCCAAGCCAGGCTTTGGCAATACATGAGCCGTGAACTTCCTGATGTTCAAGCTGGTTTTAGAAAAGGCAGAGGAACTAGAGATCAAATNAGGAGAAGGGGACGACCGAGGATGAGATGGCTGGATGGCATCACTGACTCGATGGATGTGAGTTTGAGTGAACTCTGGGAGATGATGATGGACAGGGAGGCCTGGCGTATTGCGATTCATGGGGTCTCAAAGAGTCGGACACGACTGAGCAACTGAACTGAACTGAATCAGTAACAATTGTATTCATATTCTACCTATTGAAATCTCTGGAAGCTCTCTCTATACCAAGTTACAAATTAATGAAATATTGTGACGAATGTGTCCTCTCATTATATCTTATAATGCTGTTAAATGTAATTAAAATAAAATCTGTCCAAACTGTATTAAAAACTGCAAGTGTCAGTATTTCGGTAAAATATTGTACAATTTTCTCAAATCCTAGGAATCCATCCCATCTAAATTTATCTTCCTTGGCTATATGGTATCTTTCCTACACGTAAGCAAATAAAAACGGTATCAACAATACTATGATGACGCCTATGTCAATATGTTATTAGAGGACACCAGCCATCATTCTACCCTTCCAGGCTTATTAAAATGAAATTCAATTAATTAAAGAAAGTGGATGAAAAAAATGTTTTCTTTCCAAAACTTAAATTATATATTTTACAATCAGGGCTAAATAATTATATTGTATATTTGAGTACTGTTGCTATGTAGAAAGCATTACTATTTCTTGATAATAAAGAAAGAGGCCAATGTTATGTCCGGGTTTGGGGAAAAAAAAAAGATTCTGATCGCGATGTCAACTTAAAGTTGATAATCATAAGGAGCCACACATTTCTGGNAAACAATTATATTGTATATTTGAGTACTGTTGCTATGTAGAAAGCATTACTATTTCTTGATAATAAAGAAAGAGGCCAATGTTATGTCCGGGTTTGGGGAAAAAAAAAAGATTCTGATCGCGATGTCAACTTAAAGTTGATAATCATAAGGAGCCACACATTTCTGGCACATGAATTACTAGACTTCCCCCCACTCCACCCCACACACACACACACTGTGAAAGCCCTTGGGACTGGGGCCATTTTTAAAGGCTCTGGAGTGACCAGAACATTAGCTAATTTCAGAGAGTATGAAATGAAACACTATCTATGAATTCCAATAAGCACTGTCTCCGAAGATGACTTCTCAGAACTGCGGAACTCTTTATGGAGATTTTAGCTGGGACGATGGTGCTTGTAAGTAATCTCGCCCCAAAGCAGTTCATTTTCAAGAATACACTTACATCACTAATTGTTCCCACTCAGAAAGCTACTTAGAGCTCCCAGACCCTCCAGCCCCTCCCCTCTCCTCCCCTGCCGCCCAATGTCCATCTTGTCTTTTAATGAAGACGCTGGGAGGCAGCGCTAAAAGGCAGCCCTGCCCGCCCATCTTCTGAAAGGGGATATGAAACTGCAGATGGGGCTCTCTCTTAGTGAGAAACAAGGTTGACTTAAGATTTCGTGGTGAATCTCTGAGGGTGTAGACAGAGTATCTTAAAACACGGTGACCAATCGTAATTCAATACAGATATCATGACAGCAGTCTTTCAGCTCTGAAGCAGAATTATGAACCATTTTTCTTTCCTTACCGATTTTTCTCTGACTCTTTTTAAACATTTATTTATTTAGTTTTGGCTGTACTGGGTCTTCATTCTGCGTGGGCTTTTCTCTAACTGCAGTGAGCATGGGGCTACTCTCTGGTTGTGGTGGGAGGGCTTCTCATCCAGGTGACGTCTCTTGTTGCGGAGCACAGGCTCTAGGAAGTGTGGGCCCCGTAGCTGTGGCACGTGGGCTCAGAAGTTGCAGTTCCCAGACTCTANGTGGTCATGTATGGATGTGAGAGTTGGACTGTGAAGAAAGCTGAGCGCTGAAGAATTGATGCTTTTGAACTGTGGTGTTGGAGAAGACTTGCGAGTCCCTTGGACTGCAAAGAGATCCAACCAGTCCATTCTGAAGGAGATCAGTCCTGGGTGTTCTTTGGAAGGGATGACGCTGAAGCTGAAATTCCAGTACTTTGGCTACCTCACGCGAAGAGTTGACTCATTGGAAAAGACTCTGAAGCTGGGAGGGACTAGGGGCAGGAGGAAAAGGGGATGACAGAGGATGAGATGGCTGGATGGCATCACCGACTCGATGGACGAGAGTTTGAGTGAACTCCAGGAGTTGGTGATGGACAGGGAGGCTTGGCGTGCTGCGATTCATGGGGTTGCAAAGAGTCAGACATGACTGAGCGACTGAACTGACCTTATTAGAACTGCAGACTCTTGGGCCCCACTCTAAAACTATGAAAACATGAACTCCAGAGTGGGGTTCAGCATCCGTGTTTTAAGAAGCCCTCCAGGTGATGCCAATGCCTACCAGCACCAGAGAGCTGCTAATCTACGTGGATTCCATACAGTATAAGTCAAGGCTCATTAGCAGAGTTCAAAAGACTGTCAGGATCTGACTCCTTGGGCCTCCAAGTTCACCCTCTGATTTCCAACCCCCCCAGTGCCTCACTCCACCCCTGCAGTGAACTGTGCTGCTGAGCAGGTCTAACTTACAGAGGTGCCACCTTCTCCATGAATTCCCACCCAGTTAATCAGTTTGTCTTCTGGTGTCAAAACGTCTCCATTTTTAGGAGTACCTCCTAAAATATTTGGACAAACTATTCTACCCTACCAGCCTGTGAGATCTTTGGAGAAATGCATTCACCCTTTCTTTCATAAGCTGCTTACCAGGCACATAGGTGGTGCTTGGGATTCGCTAGTACAAATGGAACTTCTACACTCTAATCTTTTTTTTAAAAACTAGTTTATGATGATCTTTTTCTTTTTTAATTCTTAATTTTTTGACCACACTCTACAGCATGTGGGATCTTAGTTCCTCGAGCAAAGATCGAACCTGCACTCCCTGCACTGGCATCACACACACAGTCTTAACCACTGGACCACCAGAGAAGTCCCTTTATCCTCTGATCTTTGACTCCTTATCACTAGCACAGTAATACTGTGATAAAAAATTTTTTAATGAGAATGCAGAGATTAGGGTTTAGCAAACATCTACTCCGATCTCTTCAGAACCCATAGGCTGCAATTCAAGACCATCCATAATTTGACCTTGCCCTATTTGTCCCTGTTTAAGTTCTGAGTGTCTCCTATATGATCTGCCTGGTCCTCACTGGACTTTCCCATTTCTTCTGCCTGGTCAGGTTGTATTAATCTTTCAAAGGCCAGATCAAATCCCAGGTCAACCAATAAACCATAGCCTGTTTGTTTATCATCAGCACTTATTAACTATGTCATTCCATCAACGATTACCCTTTATTGAAACGAAATGAAAGTCGCTCAGTTGTGTCCGACTCTTTGCTACCGCATGGGCCGTGGCCCACCAGGCTCCTCTTCCATGGCATTCTCCAGGCAAGAATACTGGAGTAGGTTGCCATTCCGTTCTCCAGGGGATCTTCCTGACCCAGGTTCGATCGAACCCTGGTCTTCCACATTGCAGGCATTTTCTTTACTATCTGAGCCAACAGGGAAAGCCTATTTTGTATTATTAGTCATCATATATGCATTTAAGTTTCATATCCCCAACCAGATTTTAAATTCATCTCAAGGAGGACTAGCCCTGATTCTCCTNACCAGGCTCCTCTTCCATGGCATTCTCCAGGCAAGAATACTGGAGTAGGTTGCCATCCCGTTCTCCAGGGGATCTTCCTGACCCAGGTTCGATCGAACCCTGGTCTTCCACATTGCAGGCATTTTCTTTACTATCTGAGCCAACAGTGAAAGCCTATTTTGTATTATTAGTCATCATATATGCATTTAAGTTTCATATCCCCAACCAGATTTTAAATTCATCTCAAGGAGGACTAGCCCTGATTCTCCTCCTTTCCCTGATGGTAAGATAGCAGAATTGTTAACAGGAGGACTCTAGAGTTAGAAAGCCTGAATTTTAATCCTGGCTTAAAAGAAGCAACAATGAGTTTTCAAAGTCCTCAACATCTAAACATGTAGAATCATAGAATGCAAGCTAAATCCTACTTACCTCAGTTTCCCCAAGGACACCCTTGTGTTCTCCCCACAACTGCCCTGTGTGATAAGGGGTGATCTAAAAAGATTCCTGAGTGAGTTTCCACAAAGAAAACAGCAACAGGGGTAAAAATTAATTAATGGAGTGATACTTACAAGATCCTTTATTCATAAACTTACTCTGTGTGAAACATAAATGTTATTCTACATGAATGCAAGCACAAACCCAATCTTCAAACTTAAAACTATAAAACTGGTTCATATCTTTCCTAATAGAGGAAGCAGGCAATTAACTTTTAAATATTAATCCTGACTTTCATAAGAAAGCCAGACATTTGAGAACAGTCAATGACTTTTAGTTTTGCCAAGCATTTTGGCTTGATTGACTGATTCAACTTTAGGAAGCAGAGTGAAAAATCTTACTGTTTATATTTTAAGAGTCACTAACACCTAATGAGGGTCTTCCCAGGTGACTCAGTGGGTAAAGAATCTGCCTGTAATGCAGGAGCCTTAGGAGCCACGGGTTCAATCGCTGGGTCGGGAAGATCCCCCAGGAGGGCATAGAAACCCACTCCAGTATTCTTGCCTGGAGAACCCCATGGACAGAGGACCTTGGCAGGCTACAATCCAGGAAACTGCAAAGCGTCGGACACAACTGAAGCAACTGAGCTCAAATGCAACACCTAATGAAAGGTCTTCAGAGAACATGATTTCCAGGCAGCAGAGACGCCCACAGGCAGGTCTTTCCCTTGTGTCTTCTCTCTGTCCAGGAGAGGTAGCCTAGAGGTTGCTCCTAGGGATCTAGCAGAGGTCCAGAGAGTTCACCATGGTGGGAACTCTGTAAGATCAGGAGAGTGGACATGAGGACCAGGAGGCTCATGTGGCATTTCCCCACCTCACATCTTTTTCCTTAGCCCCTCAGAGGTGCGTATTGGAGGACCTGAGATGGGAAAGAGGGTGCCTGTTTGGTGTGCCCCTGTGATAAAAGTCTGATTAGTAACGGCCAGGGCTGAGACAGGCTTTGCCTCAGCTCTAGAAATCACTGTGACGCCTAGCATAGCCAAGTGTCCCTGCAGGACCCCACTGGGAAATCACTAGAGTTTTACAAGGGTAGCTGCTGTTTTTGTGTAAACAACATAACGTTTTATGATGGGAAACCTAGCCCTTTGCTTTTTATGTAAAACATCGATTAAGGCTTTTTTAATGTTTGAGATGTAAAGAAGTGTGAAAAACTAATGTTGTTTCAGAAATGGGCCAAGGAGAAAGATAATGCAGTAACAGCTCCTTGTTTAATGAACTTCCTCATAAAATTATGTAGGGGATTTGTGATAAGTATGGCAATAAAAATGCTTTTGTTGTCTCTAATTTTTCCAGCTGTCGGTGAAATGGTTTCTAGTGAATATTACCACTACTATCTATTCTTTATTTATTCCATCACTAAACCAATATATTTTCAAGAGGAATATCACTAAATTCACCTATTACATTCTTTAATTAGAATATTTTAAATAGTAGGATTTCTTAATTTTTTTACTTTTGTTTTTGCAGGAGCTGGAAGGGGGCATTTTTGCCAAAATTATCTCTTGCAAGATAATAATGAAATTTAAGTAATAATTAATTAAATCTAAATGGTAGATGTGTGCTCAGTCACTCAGTTGTGTCTGATTCTTTTCGACCCCATGGACTGTAGCCCTCCAGGCTCCTCTGTCCATGGGATTTTCCAGGCAGGAATACTGGAAAAGGCTGCCATTTCCTACTGCAGAAGAATCCTCCCAACCCAGGGATCGAACCCACATTTCTTGCATCTCCTGCATTGGCAGGCAGATTCTTTACCACTTTGCCACCTGGGAAGCCCCCAAATGATAGATGCATATCCTTATACCTTTGTCAAAACTCACAGAATAAACACCAAGAGTGAACCCTAATGTAAACTATGGACTTTCAGTGATAATAACATGTCAATGTGTACTCAGCGATTCTAACAAATGTACCAGTTTTGTGGAGGATGTTAATAGCAGGAGAGGAGGCAGAGTGGGGGTACAGGGAGTATGGGAACTCTGTACTTTCACTCAAATTTGCTGGGAATGTAAAATTGCTCCAAAAAAACAGTAAGCCTATTTTAAAAGTTCTTGTGGGTTTCTCTGGCACTCCAATAGCATGGGCATGGGTTCAATCCTTGGTTGGGAAACTAAGATCCCACATGCTACTGCAAATTGGCCAAAAAATGAATAATTAATTAAAAAATTAAAAAATCTCTAGGGTGTATGTGTGGGGGGTGGGGCTGGGTGTTAGGACTAGGGGCTAATTTCCTTTTCTAGCTATCTGTGGTCTAAGCTAAATCTCCTTCTGTTTCACTCCTTCACCACATGCTAAGGATCTTTCTGGAATGCACTGGCCCTGGTTGACACCAGATGGATGCCCCTACACTTGGCTTGGGTCCAAGGCACTCATCTCCCCAGACTCCCACAGACAAGACTAAAAAACAAAGGAGGAGATGGGCCTGGCTGTGAGTGCCTCCCAAGCACCCACTGGAATTCACTCTCTGGACCGAGTCTCAGGCATGAAAGTACCATACTGCGCTTCCCCTTTTTCTTGTTAAAATTGAGGTTGGAGGAGGGGAAAAAAAAAAGGAGAAACAGTAACACTGACATTTTCTGAGAGTTGATCCTCAGGTAATCAAGGCCAGAGAAAATGACAAGCCAAGGGTTGGGGTGGGGGGGTGGAGGGGTGGGGCGGTACCCAGCAGTGGAGGACATCACAGGAAGAAAACGCCTGTCTCTTCCGAAGTGGGGCAGAGAGCACAGGGAGGAGCCGAGAGTAGAGCCAGGAGTAAGGCAGGTCTGGGCGGACCCTGCTATGGTCATTCAAGCCCCTTCACCTCCCTCCCCTCACCCCTACACACACACACACACACACACACACACAGGTATGATCCCTCTTCCCCAAGGAGCACTCAGGGTTCAGTCCACGATTCACAGAAACTTCCTCATTTGTGCCTTTCCATGACCAGATTGCGATATCAGAACAGTGAGGTGATGCTCTAATCCTGGATACAGAAATTCATGAATTCATTCATTTTTCCATGTGCCCCGTGCTGAGTTAGGCCAGGGGGTATAAATGCACCTAGGGCATAGACCCTGAGTTGCATCAGCTTCTGATGCATCTTTGGACATCATCCCCTTGAGAGAAGCAGAAAGAAAGCAGACAGATCTGCCCACTGTTCTTGGCCTGAAGAGTCAGGCCAGCCCTTTCCCAGGGCCATTCCTGGGCTCAGCCAGAACTCACAGCTGCCGCCCCACCCGTCTGCCCTGCTGCCCTGCCTCGACCTGGGGCTGACCTGCCCAGACCACACTTATTACCGGAGGGAGGTCACTGACTCCTGTTCTTGCCGACGCTGGCCTGTTATGGGCCAAAACTGTGGAATTACGTGTGGTGCTTTACAAGATGATCAAGTGTCAAGGAGCCGTGGGGTGACAGTTGCCACATGGATTCGGACTCAGGCCACAAAGGAAGGGGCTTGGAGCCTCCTAGTGGGGCTATTCTTGCTGCTGCCCCTCGAACCCTCATTCAAGGCCAAATGTTAGTCCTTGTGTTTTTACTGTGGTCTCCCCAGAATTTTACCCCCATAGGAGAGCAATTCAATTTTTCTATCTTTCACTTCTTCTTTCATTAAAGGAAAAATCAATCCCCTAGAAAAATACAAAGTGAAAAACTGAAATTGCACTTAAATAAAAGGAGAGACATTTTTCAAATAAAAAGAGGGCTGAAATGGAGAGAGAGAGAGACAGTGATGAGACAAAAAGCGATAACCTCTTCTTACATCTCGTGCTAAGAGTCAGATCTGGGACTTCCAAAAAGGTATGACTCTTTGAAACTGATTAATTTTTAGATCTTAAAAAACCACACGGTCTCTTTAAAGAGCCATGAAAGCCTGATTCAAGTTGTTAAATTTTATGTTGTGTGTAATGTTGTAATTGATGTCAAACCTTTCACATTTTCTTACCACTGACATTGGACAGTCTACTCCACTCAAGGGCTCCGTTACCGGAGTCGCGATTAAGTAACCTAACCAGGAAATAAGGGCAGAATGGAGTTTTATTACATGGAATTGAGAAGTTCAGATGCAAAATAATTAAGTCTGAGCCAAACATAGCCATTCTCTCTCCCATCAGTTTATTTTGGTGGATAATTGGCTGTATTAGGTATTTCACTGAGCAGCATATAAAACTTTATTGCCCTTGTAAAGTGCATGCTGTGAATTCTGATGCTTCTGTGTGTTTGGAGGAACATAATTGTTCCCTTTGCAGAACAGCACTGCTCACCTAGATCCTGAGACCAAACTAGGCTGAGGACGCCCACCACTGAAAGGCCTGGGCTCCGGATGTATGTGAGTGAGGATCTCAGATGGACCCTGAGAAGAGAGCCCCCCTGATCACAGAGCACCGGAAATGAAAAGAGCAAGGCACCAGACCTATTTGATATGGGCTCTCCCAAGTCACTGCTGGGCTTCCAATATTTGTGTTTGCACATTGAGAAATTAATAAGTCAACACCAACTGTGGCTCTCCGGGTCTCAGGGCTTGTGACACATGGGTCTTTCCTGAGGTGGTCTCGCTGCCCCTCCTCCATCCTTCTCAGAAACNGGGCTTCCAATATTTGTGTTTGCACATTGAGAAATTAATAAGTCAACACCAACTGTGGCTCTCCGGGTCTCAGGGCTTGTGACACATGGGTCTTTCCTGAGGTGGTCTCGCTGCCCCTCCTCCATCCTTCTCAGAAACACAGGCTGTGGGTATACTGCCAAGGGGCCCCCTTTTTAACTGTGCATTCAGTACCATAAGAACAATTTGGAACTGACCTCATTAGAATCCTTTTCTGGGAAAAACAGCGTGTGGCTACATACGGTTTCAGTTAGGTTCCAGAAGCTTTCCTGTTCTTTGGACTCAACAATATGCCCGAATCCCCATCTCTGATTGTTTTTACAAGCCGCTTTTGCAGGGTATTTCTCCAGGTATCTCACAGCCTTGCTCCTCTGCCTGCCCTTCCTTTTGCCCTTCCAGCTCTTTCTTAGTGTCATTTACAGCGGTGGTCCCCAACCTTTTTGGCATCCTGGAATATAATTTTTCCATGGACGAGGGTGGGGGTAGAGAGGGGTGGTTTCAGGATGATCAAAGTGCATTATGTTAATTGTCCACTTTATTTCCATTATTATTACATCAGTTCCACCTCAGATCATTAGACACTGGATCCTGGAGGCCGGGGTCCCCTGATCTACAGGAATTCTGTGACCTGAATGGAAGAATCCTCAGGCCTCAGAGCTCAGCAGTGCAGTGGAGCTGAGCTGCCTGGGGAAAATCATCCTTTCATTTCACAATTTACAGTGCAATGCAGCATTTCACATCCTGATTCTGTGGACCCCAGGAGTTTCCAAACTTTCCAAAATGATATATTTAGGTACTTTTCTAGGCAGAGGATCTGGAACTTTCACCAGTCTCTCCAAGGACTGTGGTGTGGCCTTTGCAAAAAAAAAGAAAGAACAACTGGTTGCACATAAGAAGCAGATTTTTCAATAATAGTACCATATATATAAAGAGCTTTGTGAGAGAAATGAGGACCGAGCAGAGTTCTAAGCTCCCACCTCAACAGTGATTGAATTTGTGCCACGTGCAAGATGAGCTGCGAAAATGAGAAGAATTATTTATGCCAGGGGGAGGGCAGGGCATAAATTTATTTATTTATTTATAAATTTATTTATAATTTATTTATTTATAAATTTATTCCTGTTTTAAAAGGAAGTCACACTTGAATGAGTCTCAGAGAGATGAGTGCCGGTGTGCCAGGAGTGGAAGATGTTCTTGGTAGAAATGATCCTACGTGAGAGAGAATGTGGGGAGTTCCTGGAAGGGGGGAAGTTCTAGGTCCTGTGCAGAAGATGAGAGTGTTCGAGAAGGTGGGTACCACCTCCCCTGAGCACCCGGATGAGGCTCGAGGCTTGTGGGAAACCAGAACTAAGGAAGAAGTTGTTCAGCAGCGATCCATTGCCTTTTTTCTAGGAGTGTAACTGGCGGCGGTGAGTGTACTGAGTTCAGTTAAGCAATCCGGGCAGTCTAGAGAAGTGTTGGGAAGGTCCACACCTTCCAGGTTGCCTGGGACAGACCTGGTTTTCCCATTGTGCATCCTGCATCCCAGGGCAGCACCAGACCACCGGGAGGCAGATCATTCTACCTCCAGCTAGGTCCTGGGAAGCAAGCAGGGCAGATGTTCCCAGGACTGGAAACGTGCGTTTCAACCTGTGAGGAGAGAGTTGGAGGGGAGATTGGCGGTGGGGGGG